>JAOTOM010004082.1:0-219797 GCA_034440615.1 Ashinkailepas kermadecensis | reverse complement strand
GGAAAACCCCGATGTCATTATAATCCACTGTTTCCTGCACAGAGAAAACCTCGCTTCTCGTGCTTTGCAACCAGAGCTTTATGCAGTCTTGCATGATGCCATCCAAATTGTGAACTTCATCGAAGCGAGGGCTTTGAATTCACGCATATTCCACAAAATGTGTGAATAGATGGGTTCGAAACATCAAGATTTGCTGTTTCACTCCGACGTCCGTTGGCTGTCTCGTGGTAAGATTCTTGGAAGGGTCCTTGAGCTTCGCACTGAAATTGAGATATTTCTGTGCGAGAAAAAACATGCGCTCGCAGATAGTTTCAAAGATGCTGCCTGGCTGGCGAAACTTGCATATTTGGGTGACATCTGTATGCATCTGAATGAACTGAATTCAGACATGCAGGGCCGAGTTCATACCATGGTGGACATTGGTGAGAAAATTCCCTCGTTCAAGAAAAAATTGCTCTTTGGAGAGCAAAAATGGCCAGAGGGAGGACAGCAGCTTTTCCAGAGCTAAGTGCTATGTTCGAAGATTCCGTAAAAATATATTTCGATGGGATCAAAGATGTTCTTGAAGAACATCTGAAGAATCTTCAAGAAGAAATTAACAAATATTTTCCTGAAAATGTCGAGCTGAAAAGGCATAGCTGAATCAGGAATGTGTTCAGCGTCGATGTCAGTGAAGTTGGAGAGGATATTCCTGGATTCCAAGAAGAGCTTATAGATCTCCAAGAGAACCAAGTCGAGAAAGAAAACTTCGAGAACCTCCAGTGTTCACAATTTTGGACTAAGCTGAAAGATAAGCCCATTTTGTCTCTGGAGGCTGAGAAAGTTCTTCTTCCCTTCACGACGACATATCTAAGCGAGCAAGGGTTTTCATGCCTGGTTACTATCAAAACGAAAGCAAGAAACCGCTTGGATCCGCAGCACGATTCGCGTTGTGCTCTGACAATGAACATCAAACCAAACTTTGAAGATCTTGTTCGCCAAATGAAACAGTTTCACGGCAGCCATTGAGACTTTTCGTTTGTAAATACATAGTTTCTTTTTTCACGCAATACAGTTGGTTTCGTTTTAGATGAGTTTTGTTTCGTTAAGTTAGTTTTAAATTCATCTGAATTTGTTTTAAATTAGTTTTTATCGAAGTGTTGGTAAAAAATTACTTATTTAAAACAGGTAAATTTAATTTTTATATTGTAATATTTAGTATAAATATAAAGTAGCACAATGAATATTTGTAGCAAAAAATATTAACTGCCATTGCATGTGCGTGCACTCATTTAGGGTCGCCGAGTAGGGTTAAGATTTTATTTAGGGTCGCGGCCGAAAGAGTTTGGGATACAGTGACTTAGACGATAGCCACATCTGAGCAGAAAAGTTGCAGGAGTCGAACAGATCAATTCGAGCAACCGTTGAAATAACATCAAGTACAGCCCACTGAAGAAGCGGTGTCTCTGGGCTCGGAACAGTGGGCCCCAGCCATAAACATACAAACCAAACATGCCGATTGGGCCATACACAAGTGCATCACTTTTGTCGTGTTTCCGCGAGTTCGAGGGCAAACACGATAAAATGCCACGTTTGGCAATGCAAAACAAGTTCTTCCAGGAGTTGTGGCGATCCAATCCAGCCGGACTCAGATTCGGGTGTAGAGTGCGGGCTGCACTCAGACGCAGGTTCTCGAGCCTCCAGCACAGGTAGTGGGAGGGACGCTGATAAGCAGCACCCCTGGTTGGGCAAACATAATTTACACACATGGGTGCCACTTTGCGAAGTTGGTTGGGGCTTCGAAATGACCTTTTGATAGCCAAACCTGTCACGAAAATCATTTGTACCTAGTAAAGTCTAGGCATATGTTTAAGCTTCAGCCTGAGAGGGGAAAATCAAGGATTGAGGGACCAAATTAATGATTGAGGGAGCCGTTGATCCTCACTGGCGTGTACCGAGTGACATCCACGTTCACAGAGCTGTGTTTTGTGAGCACGATTGTGATCGGGGATTGGGTGGCACATGAAGAGCGTTTAGGACGAATGAGTCTGAATTGGGGCATTTGAAAATATTGCTAAGCGAAAGATAGAGCAAGAGAGAAAGAGAGCAAGAGAGAAAGAGAGCAAGAGAGCAAGAGAGAAAGAGAGAAAGAGAGCAAGAGAGCAAGAGAGCAAGAGAGCAAGAGAGCAAGAGAGCAAGAGAGCAAGAGAGCAAGAGAGAAAGAGAGAAAGAGAGAAAGAGAGAAAGAGAGCAAGAGAGCAAGAGAGCAAGAGAGCAAGAGAGCAAGAGAGAAAGAGAGCAAGAGAGAAAGAGAGCAAGAGAGAAAGAGAGAAAGAGAGAAAGAGAGAAAGAGAGAGTGAGAGAGTGAGAGAGTGAGAGGTTTATGAGTGCTTGAGTAAGGGAGAGCGAGACAGTCAGGCAATGCGAGTGATACAAACCTCGGCCCACACCGATCGTCCCAGCAGTCTCACCGACGCGTCACGGCGTCGCGACCATGACCTCGACATACGTGGCCGCTGCATGATTACGTCATGATCCCTCACTGGTCTGGCAGTGATCGCTCATTAGCCAGACCTTTGCTCCGTCCCTGCCGACCCAGCACCAACGCGTCCGGCCGGGGCTTTCCGCCTGTGTCGAAACAGCCCGCGCGTCGAGGAAACGAGCCGGTCTTTCCACAGCGGCTTTCTGGATCTATCACTGCGCAAAACAGGTGACCACACAATGGTTCAAGGCGGAGGGAGGGACGTAGCCCACCAGAGAGCGCCAATCGTTGGAGCGGCATAGAAGAGTTCTTCGCTTGTGAGGTAGCATACATTATCTGATGCGACTTGAGGTAGCAGACATTACCTGATGCGACTTGTGAGGTCGTAGACATTACATGATGCGACTTGTGAGGTCGTAGACATTACATGATGCGACTTGTGAGGTAGCAGACATTACCTGATGCGACTTGTGAGGTAGCAGACATTACATGATGCGACTTGGTTTACCCCTCCCCCCCCCCCCCACCCGCACTCACGCCTACCATCAGGGGTGTTCCCCGTTTTCAACACGACTTCGCGTCAAGTTGGCGGGCGTCCAATGCAGCACGGTATGACTTCTCTCACTGGCAGACTTCCCTCTTAGCAATCTAAAGACTTTTCATGCTTTACACAATAGGGTTAAGTTGATCACTTGTCTGCACCGGCGACGTTCCAGTTCCATTTACTCATTTACTTCAATTTCCATTTGCATTTACTTCCAGTTGCAGATTCTCCATTTACCAGCGGCGGCTTCCCTCATCACATGTCAGACATTGCATCCAGCTGGAGAGTTTGGTCCTCTACATCCGCTATATCCGCCAAATCTAGCGGTGGAGTTTTATCCGCTACATCCGCTACATCCAGCAGTATAGTTTTATCCGCTACATCCGCTACATCCAGCAGTATAGGTTTATCCGCTGCATCCGCTACATCCCACGGTAGAGCTTTATTTGCTACATCCGCTACATCCAGCGGTAGCGCATTATCCGCTACGTCGCGTTTGTCGGTGAAGTATCGTGTGGTGGGACGAGACAGTAGCACTCTAGCCTGAGTTGGTGGGCGCAATGTTACCCGGCTCGGCGGAGTTCAGTTCAGTTCAGTTCAGTTCAGTTTGTTTAGCGGCAGCTGCGATACTCACCAGAGGAGGCTCCTCGGTCAGCTGCAGCTCCATCTGCGCCATGCCGGTGTTGGTCTTCACATTCCTCCACTGGTCGATGCGAGTGCCCTCTGGTGACGTGACCCAGACCTCCGACAGCTGGCGGTCAAGGTCACGTGGCGGTCATCGGTTGATTGTCGTCGGTCGTACGGCTGGACGCCAACTCGCCTTACCAACCAATGGGAGATATAATTTATGATAATAGGCTAATTGCGCCCATGAGGAATGTAACAGTACATCAATGCCAGGGGTGTAGGCCTGGAAGAGCTTTGATATCCCTAATGGATATCCTAGACAGCGTGGTGTCCGAAGTGTATCGATTGGAATCGGGATCTTCAAGAGCCAAACGCTTCGCGACGGGCGGGACAGGGGGTCACGGCCTCAGGCATGCCCGGCACCCGGCACTGCGCCAGTGGACGTTACATGGAGGAGATACTGCACCATGACGATGAGGGGAGGTACTGCATCAGTGGACGTTACATGGAGGGGAGGTACTGCGCCAGTGGACGTTACATGGAGGGGAGGTACTGCGCCAGTGGACGTTACATGGAGGGGATACTGCGCCAGTGGACGTTACATGGAGGGGAGGTACTGCGCCAGTGGACGTTACATGGAGGGGAGGTACTGCGCCAGTGGACGTTACATGGAGGGGAGGTACTGCGCCAGTGGACGTTACATGGAGGGGAGGTACTGCACCAGTGGACGTTACATGGAGGGGAGGTACTGCGCCAGTGGACGTTACATGGAGGGGAGGTACTGCACCAGTGGACGTTACATGGAGGAGAGATACTGCACCAGTGGACGTTACATGGAGGAGAGATACTGCGCCAGTGGACGTTACAAGAAGGGGATCTCTCCCAAGGATCTGCTGCCCTCCCCCCCCCCACCACCCGAACTTGTTGGTCGTGGCGGAGCGTCTGCCTTGAGCAGTCAGAGCATTAGTAGAACGGTAGGGCCCGACTGATCTACAGCAGTCAAGACATTAGTAGACAAAGGCGCGGTTTGTGAAAAAAATCAGTGGGCACAATGCATGAAGGCAATGGGAGGGTCCACATGCAGAGGCATATCACATAGGGCCACGTGTTCGAGTTGAAATTATTGAAAGGGCTAAGGAAACATTGGGGGGGGGGGAGGGCAAGTGCCTTCCCAATAGCATTCTAAGCTACACCCCTGTTAGTACAATAGTAGTGCCTGCCTAATCTGGAGCAGTCCGAATAAAAATGAAGATCTGTGCTCCAGCATGAAGGCACGCACACGACGATCGTTCAACTCTTGATCGTGTGTCGGGCCAGAGGTGTGGAGCGATTTGAAAACAGGGGAAAACAGCACGGCAAACCAAAGCAGATTTTGAAAGCAATTTTGGTTGGTTATTGGTTTTACAACACGTCAACCGTTGATTCATGTAGCGTCGCCAATCTCTCACGCCGATTGGCTGCGGGCGAAGAGTAGCGACAGGTGAGACTCGACCCCACAATCTTTCGATTGTGAGACAGGCAACTTACCCCTAGACTACTCGTCACCCTTGAAAGTAAGTTTCAGATTTTCAGAAAGCAAACCCAGATTGTGTCGTTCGACCTACGAAAGTTTCGCGTAGCCGCCGCCAGGATCGTTGCACACTCACGTCGTTGACCATGGCCTTCAGGTCGTGGCTGAGTGTGATGACCCGGAACAGCACCTTCTGGCCCGGTTGGTACTTGGCCTTGTCCGTCTGCACCAGCGTCAGCAGCGCCTCCGTCTTGATGGAGATCTGGACAGGGCGACACACGCGGGGTAGGTGATGAGTCAAATCTCGCTCAGACCAATGGACGAGTGCGTCGGAAGTTCAAGTCCTGCATGCACGATATCACATTTCGCCTCACAGCGCTCCCCTGAAGGTAAATGACCCACAAATTTCCGTGATAATTACTGACGAAAGTCGTCCGAGAGTCTGACGACTTTCTGACGTCAGACGAATCGACGACGACGCCACCACAACAGGCCTCATACAATTCGCAAACCGTCTACTCATCGGCTGAGGTCACAACCTGCCTGAGGCTGGGCAGTGTCCGCCAACCTCGGCAACACCACAGCAGCACGTGGGACTGACCTTGGACATGTCGGTGAAGGTCTGGCCGGGCGCAGTCAGGCGCAGCACCATCTGGGCGCTGCTGGTGGTGACCGTGTTGGGCACGTCGATGTCGAAGCAGTACTCGCCGTTCGCTGGCGGGCGAGGGTCACGCGGGTCACGAGGGTCACGAGGGTCAAAGGCGAGCACGCCCGTGGCCGGATTGCGAAAGTCAGAGTGAAAAGCTGGTGAATTTGAAGTAACAACAAGACAGCGGAACGACGAGGCTTTCAACTTCAGCAAGAACTATACTATACTATAGCAGAGTATTGTCGAACGGCACGATCCGGCGTACAGAATTAGTGGCGAATAAAAAAACGCTGTGGTTTCTGCTATTTTAATGTCCTTATATATATATATATATATCCATAATTTGTGTAGTTCTGTAATAACGTTACTTCTGTGCAGTATCATACAGCACAATGTATATCGGATGCTGAAAGGAAGTTTGACTTCACTCTTCCCTCATCACTCCTCACTCTTCACTTTTCATGTCTACCCACAGAGTCAATCCTCACTCCTGACCTTCACTCTCGTTCCACCTCTCCCCACTCACCGTCCACGTCGTCAGGGATGCCCCCCCCCCCCCTCACCGTCCACGTCGTCAGGGATGTCTCTCCCCACTCACCGTCCACGTCGTCAGGGATGTCCTCTCCCCACTCACCGTCCACGTCGTCAGGGATGTCTCTCCCCACTCACCGTCCACGTCGTCAGGGATGTCCTCTCTCCACTCACCGTCCACGTCGTCAGGGATGTCCTCTCCCCACTCACCGTCCACGTCGTCAGGGATGTCTCTCCCCACTCACCGTCCACGTCGTCAGGGATGTCCTCTCTCCACTCACCGTCCACGTCGTCAGGGATGTCCTCCCCCACTCACCGTCCACGTCGTCAGGGATGTCCTCTCCCCACTCACCGTCCACGTCGTCAGGGATGTCTCTCCCCACTCACCGTCCACGTCGTCAGGGATGTCCTCTCCCCACTCACCGTCCACGTGGTCAGGGATGTCCTCTCCCCACTCACCGTCCATGTCGTCAGGGATGTCCTCTCTCCACTCACCGTCCACGTCCAGGGATGTCCTCTCCCCACTCACCGTCCACGTCGTCAGGGATGTCCTCTCCCCACTCACCGTCCACGTCGTCAGGGATGTCCTCTCCCACTCACCGTCCACGTCGTCAGGGATGTCCTCCCCCACTCACCGTCCACGTCGTCAGGGATGTCTCTCCCCACTCACCGTCCACGTCGTCAGGGATGTCCTCTCTCCACTCACCGTCCACGTCGTCAGGGATGTCTCTCTCCACTCACCGTCCACGTCGTCAGGGATGTCCTCTCCCCACTCACCATCCACGTGGTCAGGGATATCGCTGGCCGACTGGAACAGCAGGAAGTCAGACTCGTCCAGCGAGGCCAGCTGGTCGCTGGGCGCGTCCAGTTCAGAGAAGGTCAGCAGCAGCTGCCGGCCGGGCCCGGCCAAGTTGAAGAGGCTGAGGCAGGCGCGCTCGGCGGTGCCCGCCTGCAGCACCTTGGGCGCCGTCATCAGGAAGCCGCTGCAACAGACCGAGCGACGCTGTCTCTCAGAGCGACGCCAGCAGGCGTGGGTTCGAATCTCAGTCGGGGAGGATTTTTGGCCAGAGGTCAGACCTCGTTGGCGAAGGAGGCAGATGGTGTGAAATGCAGACATTGGACGGCTCGCGGGCACGCTCGTGAGGGGCTTGGATTGGAATTTGAGTAGATAGTGGCTGTTCTGGTGGTTTGGATATCGCCCTGTTTTGTGAGGTGCTTGCATTATAATTTTGGTAGGAATGGTTACGTTAGTCTCGGGACTTGGATATATCCTAGTTTGCTGGTGCCGTTTTCGAAATGAGGGGATTCGCAAAGCATTGTCCACCATCTACGCGGTGGGGAAATAAGTAAAATATAATATTCCACAACGAGGAGAACATTGTCACAGCTGATGTACCCGGACATTGTTGGTCTATTCTCCCATACGCCGGTCATTGGGGGAACCTTTGGTCGCCCTTCTCCCAACTCCGCACCAACCAACGGACGGGTCGAAATTACACAACGTGCAATGCATAGACTAACAGCATTCATCCGGTCAGGTTCATTTTTGTTCACCTCGAGGTCACTGATGACATCACAGGTCAGGTCATGCAAGAATGGGTTTAGATATTTCTGGATCATTACCTGCCAAGGCCGTCTGCAGGCTATGGGGAACTACCCTTGGGTCCGGCGTCCCCTGCACCACCTTAGGTGTCTCATTTCCTCGAGCTCTTCCGACCCGTCCTGAGTGCTACCCCTTCCATTCCGGTGACCTAGATATCGTTGGCACCTTCCATGCCGTCTGCGGGACCTGGTCTCATTTCCAGAGGTCTTCCGGTCGGTCTTGGACCTCCCCGCGTCTCCGGGGCCGCCTATGTTAATCTCGAACAGCCTAGGTCACATTAGGGACCTCCAATACACTGAGGGACAGTCGCATTTTCTGAACACCTTTACCAGACGTGCAAGCTTTCTGGTTCATATTAGTGGCATCCCGTATCACCATAGAGGCCTAGTTGTATTTCTTTGGACCTTCCTGCCTGTGAGGGCTTACTCTTGCATTCTGGGTCCTCTTCTATCGAATTAGGGGTCTCCTGCACGAATGTGCGTGCCTCGTCTGGTTTCCTGAAGACCCTCTTGCCCGTATTGAGGGCCTCCGGAGTCGGCTTAGTCGTTCTCGAAAGGAGCCTCCGAAGATTTCAAGTGGGAGGGAGGGAGGGAGGGAGGGAAGGCCAAACCATAGCTTGGCCCCTCTGACTGACAGCAGGAGAGGCGAGTCCCCCCCCCCGTTGGCGTTTTCCCCGTGACGGACACTGCAAAGCATGTTCTTGTCTTGGTCGAAATACCGCATGTCCCAAACGTGTGCTTGCGAAATACCGCGGATGACATGTGTACGTAACATCCGCAAACGTCCTTCCACGTCGTCTATAGCCCAGCGACTTCTTGTGGAACCAGGTCACCAACAATAGTATGTGTGTATGCGATCCATACACGTGTGCACCCGGACATCTACAACGGCATGTGTGTATGCATTCCCAGACAGTTACGTATATACATGTGAGGTATTACCGATGTGGTGGCGTGCTCCCTATCTGCTAATGGCCTGGCTTGCAGCTCGAGCGTAATGGCCGCGTCTATGTTTACCGTGAGCAGTCGACTTTCCTTTGACATGTCACAGTGCAGCACGCGACGTTCGTCGCGCGCCGGCACCTCCAGTTTGAGGAGTCTGTAGCGACACATCGCAGAGTGGCGCTGAGGCCCCGCCGCAGCTTGTCCAGGGCTCAGCGCATGGTACCATCTCCCAGAAAGGAAGCTGAGCATTGTGCTGATCTGTGTAGGTCCGACATCCCAGCACACCACTGGTCGGCATGGGTGTGCCCGCACTGTTCCGAACACCTCTAACGGCGGATCGCTGTACGGCCATGGAAAGCCGAGAACAGGCATCGGTGACGAAAAAAGCAACGGCAAGTGATCTCGAATCATGTGGAAAGCCACGTCGTCTGTGATGATATGCAATTATTTGAGAAATTCTTGCAAAGTGCCAGCATAAAGAGCACACAAAAAGCGAATTCCATGGATTTGATCCCGTCTCCAGACTGTAATGACGTTGAGCTTCAACATCAAACAGCCTACGCACAGAAAGTAAAAGCCAGTGAACACTTGCCATACCCACAAACAAGAAAAAAGATTCGTTTTGAGGAGGGCTGTACCCGAATATACACCAAGCGTAAAAATGAACTAGCTTTAACTCCTCTTTTTATGGGGGAGAGGGTTCCCGGGAAAAGGTAGTCGTGTACATAAAAGAAATAAACCGAATTAATGCTAGTCACCAATCGTCGGGCAGCATGGACGAAGAATGCTTAGGATTTGTGTTTCGGTAGAAGAAGGAACACTGGCTGTTACCAAGGCGTGGAAATGATATGATATATGTATATACATGTATATATATATGTATATATATATGTATATATATATATATATATATATATATATAGTATATATATATATAGTATATATATATATATATATATATATATATATATATATATATATATATATATATCAATATGGCAGCCGATGCCACCTGCCACGGCTGCAGATTGCCGTGTTTAGCAGGACGCGTCTGGCATGATTACTCGGGGGCACACAGGGTGGTCACCAGTTGCCATGACTACATGATGAGTCTGACATAAAGACATAAAAGATCAGTGCAACTATGAGCCACAAGGGCCCTTATTGGTTGCACTTTTGGACACTGAACCACTTGCCCACCAAATCTGTATATCAGCCCTCCCTGGAATACAGAAAAACAAGCCCCCTATTCTTATAATGATTGTCTATGCCGTTTTTAAACATGTTCAGTATGTTGCTACTGACAATGGTTCCTGGCAGCTGGTTCCAGTGTTCGACTACCCTGTTGGTGAAGAAAGACTGTCTTAACCTTGTCCTGCTGTGATTAACTTTAATTTTGAATTGATGACCTCTAATTGCATCATTTCTGTTAAATTCAAACATTTTCCTGAGATATCCCTGTTCCTGACCATGAACAAATTTAAAAACCTCGAGATCTCCTCTCAGCCTTCTATATCTAAGTGAAAACATATTCAATTTCTTCAATGTTTCCTCATATGCCAGGTTGCCTATACCATTAACCATTTTTGTTGCCCTCTTTTGTACTCTCTCTAAAAGCCAACAATCTTTCTCATAACTAGGGGACCAAGCTTGGACACAGTATTCTAAATGTGGCCTGACATATGCACAGCAAAGCTTCCTGATGACCTCCTCACTTTTGTATGACATATTCCTCTGTATTGCGCCAAGCATTCTTAGTGCCTTTTTCCTGGCTTCTTTGGTCTGTTCTGATGCCCCCAATTTTGTGTTTAAAATAACACCTAAGTCCTTCTGCTGAGTCACAGATAATACTTCGCCACCCATCAAGTCTGGCACCTTCATATTCTGCCTGCCTACATGCATGACTTTGCACTTATCAAAATTAAACTTCATTTGCCATTTTTCGGACCACTTCACAAGCTCGTCTAAGTCGTTCTGCAGCAAAACCTGCTCATTGTACCCTGTTATTGCCCTAAAGATCTTTAAATCATCCGCAAATTTCAAAACCTTACTGCTTAGGCCACATTCAATGCTATTCACAAATATAATGAACAATAGTGGCCACAGTACCGACCCCTGAGGGACTCCACTAAGAACATTTTGCCATGATGACTTTGTACCATTTAGCATTACTCTCTGCTGTCTATCTGAAAGCCACAACTCTATCCATTTTAGGATGCTACCTGCAATGCCATGGACCTGAAGCTGCATCACTAACCGTGTATGGGGTACCTTGTCAAAGGCCTTACTAAAGTCAAGATATGCTACATCAACCTGATTTCCCTGATCAAATTGTTCTGTGGCAAAATTAAAAAAGTCCAAGAGATTTGTGAGACACGATCTCCCTTTTCTAAACCCATGTTGAGTATCTTGAATCAATCTGTTTCCTTCCAGAAAACTAACCATTCTATCCTTGATAATTGATTCGAGTACCTTGCAGACTAGGGATGTGAGGCTTACTGGCCTATAATTTTCAACTTTCCCTCTTTCTCCTTTCTCGAAAATAGGAACTACATTTGCTCTTTTCCAATCTGTTGGTATTTCATTTTGTGAAACTGATCTACAAAATATTATACTAGGTGGAATTGCCAGTTCCTTTTCAGCTTCCCGCAATACCCTAGCATAAATTCCATCAGGTCCTGCTGCCTTGTTTGGCTTTATTTTTCTGATATAATTGAAAACAACATCACTATCAATGAAATCAATATCGTGTATCTGATCACCTGTCACTGAACTGTGGTTCACGGTTGGCAGATTTGTCACATCCTCCACTGTAAACACTGATTTAAACTGCTTGCTCAGCTCCTCAACCATCTCACCATCCTCACTCAATATAGTTCCATTTACTTCCAGTGGACCAATTGTGCTTGAAACTTTACTTAGCTTGTAGAAACTAAAGAACTATTTACTGTCCTCATTACAGTTCCTTGCCAGATCCAATTCGTTTGCTCGCCTTGCTGCTCTGGTTTTCTGCTTCACAGCCTCTCTAGCTTTTTGATATGACCTTAGATTTACGATATTTGAAGCTTCCTTAAATACTCTAAATGCATCTTTCTTAGCCTAAATTGATCTCATCAAATCTGGTGTAAGCCACGCTGGCTTTCCTACCCTTCTTTTGCGCCTTTGCTTTTGGGGGACATGTCTAATCTGAATTTCCCTCAAGTAAGATTTGAATTTTTCCCGCATTTCACAGGCATTTAAATACAAAAATTCTTCTTCCCATTTGATGGCACTTAAAGCCTCTCTCATGCAGTCAAAGTCTGCCCTGTTAAAATTTAGAATCTTTGCCAGATTATCCTTGATTGTCCCCGCTATTTGTACCTTAAATCGCACTATGTTATGGTCACTTCTTCCCAGAGTTTCTCCTACAGTCAAGTCTTGAACTAAATCACTTAAATCTGAGAAGACAAGGTCCATGAATGAGCCCTGTCTGGTTGGTTCCGTTACAAACTGGTGTAAGAATAAGTCCTCTTCAAGGCATTTCCTAAACAGTTTACATGATGGGGAGCCAACACCAACATTTTCATATCCTTTTAGATTAAAGTCACCAAGAATAAGGCATTTCCTCTGACAGTTTCTACTGATTTCCTCGCAAATCACCTTATCGAGCTCCAGTTGCTGAGAATGTGGCAAGGTTCCTGATCGATACAAAGCTCCTATCCTCAGTTTATTGCTGTTGCCTTTTCCCACAGCAACATCAAGCCAAATGGACTCCACAGACACATGGAGTCTGGCGTGATAATTCGTGGGCACACAGGGCGATCACCAGTTGCCATGATAACATGAGTCTGGCGTGATTACTCGGGGGCACACAGGGCGGTCAGCAGTTGTCATGGCTACATGATGAGTCTGGCGTGATTACTCGGGGGCACGCAGGGCGGTCAGCGGTTGCCATGGTTACGCGGCAGTCGGCGGCTGGCCGTGTGGCTCCAGGGCCGACGAGTTTGGAGGTGGCCCGGCAACAGCTGATCCCAGCCCAGTCGCAGATATCCGGGACTTCTCGGGGACCCAAGAGAACCGGCTCCTGCTCCAGTGTTCGGTGGACAATGGAACTGGAAACATCGTGGTATTTCCCGGGCGGGAACGTCAGCGGATTAACTGACCACAATCGGCCGTTGGAAATCTCAACCGATGTACATGGTATCCATTGCCTCATGAATGGCGTCATTGTCATAGTTCCATAATTGTCGATGATCGAATAAATGCACATTGAATATCCCAACAACGCCGCTATGGATTTTCGCCAATGAAAATTAGTTTCGTGAAGTTGTACTATTTGTATTTGTATTCACGATTCTAGACGTGACTGTTTTACATATCTTCCAGTAACACGCGCCGAAGCCGGCCATATAATATCCGGAATATAATCATAACCACGGGATTAGCTTCAAAAGGCAAACCAACAGGATACCAACAGATTCCGGAACCAAGACTATTTGCAGACGATTGCATTGCAAGGAATACCATAGAGTTCAAGCTGACTTATTAAATTTTCGGGGGACCATGCTGGAATTGCTTGGCCCTTGGCTCTCTGAAGGTTAGGAACCTATCTCCATGATCAAAGTGCAATGTACACGAGAACGAGGTCAAATAAACTCGCGTAGTCCGTTCAGCTGGTGGGACGGGGCACAATAGGGTGAGGGGACAGGTCAACGTCTCGGAAGTGATGCCATGCGACATGTCCCCCCCCCCCATCCAGGAGATACGCGACACACGACAAAGACGGCGGAGAAAACCAGGCGACTAGACCAGGGCCAGCTCACACCGATGGCGTATCGGCGACCACCACCACCAGCCGGTACCGACCGAGGCCACCACCACCACCACCAGCCGGTACCGACCGTGGCCACCACCACCACCACCAGCCGGTACCGACCGTGGCCACCACCACCACCACCAGCCGGTACCGACCGAGGCCAAACATTCTCCGTTCGGCCTGAGCAAACTGAGCCGGACTTTCCATGGCGGGGGCCGCGAGGTGTTTGGACAGCAGCCCCGCTGGCCGCTCGATGCGTCACGTCACCGTGTCAGACCGTCCCGGTAGGCAGTACGCCGCCGACACCGGCCACTGCGCCACGTCGTTAGGCGGGAGGGTACGCCGCCGACACCGGCCACTGCGCCACGTCCCCGTGTCAGAGACTGTCCCGGTAGGCAGTACGCCGCCGACACCGGCCACTGCGCCACGTCCCTAGAAATTCCCGGTAGGCAGTACGCCGAAGCCACTGCGCCAGTCCCCGTGTCAGAGACTGTCCCGGTAGGGAGTACGCCGCCGACACCGGCCACTGCGCCACGTCCCCGTGTCAGAACGTCCCGGTAGGCAGTACGCCGCCGACACTGGCCACTGCGCCACGTCACCGTGTCAGAACGTCCCGGTAGGCAGTACGCCGCCGACACCGGCCACTGCGCCACGTCCCCGTGTCAGAGACCGTCCCGGTAGGCAGTACGCCGCCGACACTGGCCACTGCGCCACGTCCCCGTGTCAGAGACTGTCCCGGTAGGCAGTACGCCGCCGACACCGGCCACTGCGCCACGTCCCCGTGTCAGAGACCGTCCCGGTAGGCAGTACGCCGCCGACACTGGCCACTGCGCCACGTCCCCGTGTCAGAGACTGTCCCGATAGGCAGCAGTGCCGCCGACATATCTGCCCCTGCGCAGGGCCAGCAATCGATGTGGAACGTACGCGTGAGCTGCAATATAGCCGCATTGTCTATTGAACAGCGCCAACTTGCATGCAGGTAAAGCGAGCGTCACCGCGATGTGGAGTTGTTGGCCATTAGAGGCAGTGGCGTCGCCACGAAATTCTTCCAGGGAGCAATGTTGAAAGGGAGCAATGTCCTGCTCCTCGAAAGGGGCCTCCACTGTGTTAGGACCTATTGTTTTTTAGGCTCTTACTATGGTTCCAGAATGGGAAACATGATTGCATATTGATATCTTGTTTGTTTTTGGCATGGTGCATCATTTACGCAAAACGCAATAACATTTTTTTTCCGCTGAGAACAGCCATACCAGGGCATAAATAAGTAATATGTGGAGAAATACCTAAGTGCCAAAAGAAATCAATGTCTTAATGCTTTCTCGACCAGAAGAATCTTCCGGCTGGTCTCTAGATTGCAGCGAGCTGGCGGGGCTGGTGCTAAGCGTATCTTAAAGATAACTCATTGATCAACCCACTTCTATGTCCACCAAGTCCAACTGAATATAGCTAGATTCATCACTACTGTTCGTCATTCCCACCAGCTTGATGTCATAAGCAAGCTCAAACGATCATTTCTTAGTCCTAGGACGACAATTTCGCGAAGGTGACAACGAGAAATGGATTGAATTGTTTTTCTGATCGCCATCTTAGGGATTTACTGATTTTTAATAACATTTGGTGCTGGCCGCAAGGCACCTACTCCACCTAGCGCATAAGCTAAAATAATAAATCCTCAGCGAATAAATTCACGGCAAGAACAAGCATTGTTGAACAACAGTGCATAAATGACAATGCAACAATGCAACAATGGCAATGCATAAATAATGCAAAACCTTCAAATTCCACGCCGTCACGCCCATGGTTTTCACTGTGCTGTACAGTTTTGTAAATGACGTTGAGAAGGTATTGAAGTTGGGAGAATCTAATCATGCAGGCTGTAATCACAGAAGAGAAGTTTGTAGGAAGAAAATGCAGTTGAAACATCATTCCACCCATTTTGTATGGGGCATCGGTGTTGTTTTGTATGCTTGCGAGGGGGAATTTGCCCTCTCAATGTTGGCTTCGCCCCATGAGCGTATGTTTCTGATAATTATTGGAAGACCAGTGGCTTACCTATATTTGCGTCAAGGGGGAGGGGGTGGGAAACGTATTTTGAGGGGATCCACTTACCCCATTAAAAAGTCCTCGGATTTCGACCACTATTTTGTCAAAGGGGACCATTTTAAATCAAATAATTAGTGACCAACTGAATTATCCTATGGAGGGGCCTAATCTACCACTATCGTTTCTGACTCGTCGGATTTCAACCCCAACTCCCCCACCCTGTTCGAATGTTTTCTTTTGGTATCTCTTGATAAGTCACCTCGCACTGCTGAAATTACACCTATACAAATCACTTTAAAATGTAAAATTTCCCAATTTCAGACATTCCAGTTCATAGCGCCCGTTCGCCATGACGCGAAAGTTCGTGCACACGCACACCCATCTTGCGCATTCGGCGCATTCGCCACACTTCGTGTGCGATGCTACGGTTTCTGCTAGGCCTCCTAAGTTTTGCTAATTGCTGCCACATGATAGACTTGCGCCATATTCGACGTGATGGAATGCTTCGTATGGGCGTTCACTGCGAAAATTCGATTAATTAAATTCGATCATTACTTCCCTACTTCCAATCTTCCAATCCTATCTTTGATTTAATATGCTCCCAGATTGGCTACCGAACCGAGGCCCTGCCTCAGTGTTCTCTTTTGGACCCGTTTCGTCTCTTCGTCTATGGATGTGTCTTAGGGCTCAAATCCATTTTTGTTACGGGCCCAACATATTTTCGAAACCACTGCTCGTTTTAGGGTGTTGTTGCTTTTTGTGCACAGACGATTTTTCAGATATCGGGGCGCTTTGAACGATCCAGATTTGTTTAATTAGTGCTCTGTCTTTTTGTTCGTTTTGGGACCATGTTGCTTTTTGCGGCTCCAGCACCTTTTTCAGGTCCTTGTGCGGTCGCATGGCCCCTGTGTGCCTCGAGACCTTCCGGTGTATTTTTGAAAGCTCCGGGTATGTTCATTTAGTGCTGCAACGCATGTTTTAAGGCCCTGTCGCTTTTTGCGAGACTGTGCGCTTTGGAGGACCAGTTGCACTTTCGGTCCCCGTTGTGATCTTAGAGACTCGCTGTGTATATTTGGGGCTTCTGATGCAGAGTTGTGGGGCCCCAGTACAATTTTGGGGCTTCGGTGCGATTTGTCTGGGTCCCAGCGCGATTTCTCGCGCCCAAGCGCGTGGTTCCGGGGACCCATCGCCAGTTTCCTGGGCCTAACGCGATTTTTGTGGATCTTTCCTGAATTTTCTTTTAGTGTCCGGAATCCCGGTCTAATTTTTCGAGCCCCTGGCGCCATGTTTTTTAATCTCACCTCAATTTTTGTTCGAGCTCCGGTATGCTTTTCTGAACCGTACGCGATTTGTGAAGGCATCTGATGAGATGTCCGGTACTCCAGAGCCATTTTTCTGACCCAGACAGTTATTTTTTTGAATCCCTTCTTATTTTGGAAGGCTCCGGCTCGATTGTTTGGGGGATGCCGATGCGATTTTTGGAGTCACACTGCGGGGCCCTAGACGCCAATTATTGGGAGCCCCGACGTGAATGTTCGATGCCCAGACCAAATTATTGGGACTACCGATGGTAATTGTGGGTCCCGAGCGCGATATTTGGGGGAACCGGTTCGAGTTTGCGGGGCGCGTTGTACTCAACTGGGACCCCAACGCGATCATGGCAGTTCCTGTTGCAGATTTTCGGGCCTCTGTGCAAGTTTTCCGGGCCCGCCGTTTTTATTTGGAGCCCCTGCACGAATTATGGTGGACCGACGCAAATTTTGGTGGCCCCAGCGCGACTTTTGGGGGCCAAGGCACGATTTTCTGTCGGTGCCCTGACGCGTTTTTTTCAATGCCCAACGGGTTTTTGGGGAACTTTGGATTTGTGAGGCCGCAGAGTGACATTCCGGTTTAAAATTGGTTTTTGGGGGGCGGGGGGAAGCTGTAACTTTTGGGGGCCCGACGCGATCTGTTGGGCCCCCAGTGTGATTTTGAAGGGCTGCGAGGAGACTTTTTTTTAGTCCAATGTAATCTTTTGTATCCTGACGTCATTTGGTTTTATCCCTAGCGCTAGTTTTAGCGACCTCGACACTCTTGTGGGGTCCAATACGTTTTGGAGGCTTTTGGCGCCATTGTTTGGGTCCCAGGGTGATTATCCATGTCCGGATTATTTTTAGTTTCCCCGGCTTCATTTGTGTCCCAATGAGACTGTCGGGGAACGGTACGACCTGTCGTGCCCCTAGCGTGATTTTCATGGTCCGGGCGAGATTTTTTGGTGCCCTAGGCTCAGCGTGATTTTCAGGGGCCACGACCGGATCTTTTTGGGCCCATACCGTGATTTTCAGGTACCGCGGCACAACTCCTACCATTTCTTAGGGGCTTCTTCTTGCAAATTATAGTCCTTCTCTCGCGTCTTAAGGGTCTCGTCTCATTTCCTGGAGCCTCTTTACCGGTTTCGGATGTCTCCCCTTGTGTCCTACCCTCCTCCATATTCAATGGCCCTCCTCTCCCGTTTTGGAGGGCCTCCTGCTACATCCTGGGGCCCCCTTAGCATGACATGGGGCTTTCTCTCATGCTCCAGGGGAATTATCTGCCAAATTAGGGGCCTCCTGCCACGCCTCGTGGGCCTCCTTTGTCCTGGCAAAGCCTTATCCGTCTTGAGGGGATCTTCAATTTTGGAAACCTCACCTTCCATACCTGCTACCAACTCCCATCTTAAGGGCCTTCTCTCATTTCCTGGGAACTCCTTCCGGCCTTTAGGGCCTCATTCGGCCCTGGAGACCGCCTACTCCGCCTTGAGGGACTCCTCTCGGGTCCGGCCTTTTTTTTCTAGAAGCCTTCTTTTTCAAATTCGGGGCCTCCTCTCACGTCTTGGGGGCCTCCTGCTCTATGTTTTGATTCGATCTTTGCCCATTTTAAGGGTGGCCTCTTATCTCCTGGTGGACTACTCTTCTCTCCCAGGTTCCTCATCTTCTAAATTACAATGACCCTTTCCTATCTCTGTTGCCTTGTCATCTCCTGGGATCTTCTTACCCGTTTTGGAGCCTTCTTTCTCGCCTGAGAGCCATCCCTCTTATTTAATGGTATTTCTCTCCTGTTTAGGGGCCTCTTTGTTCATCATGGGGTCTCATTTCCAATCCTGAGTCGTCCTTTTCCGAATTAGATGCCTCCTGCCAGGTTTCTGGATCATCCTTTTCTATGTTGGTGGAACCTTGCCCATTTTTGGGCCTGCCTTTGCGCCTCCGAAACCCCATCTCATATCCACTGGCTCTCTTCCGTCTTAGGGCCAACCCTCATTTTCGTGGGCCTCCCTTCCCGTATTGGGGCCTCCTTTGCAATCATGGGGGCCTCCTTTGCAATCATGGGGCCTCCTTTGCAATCCTGGGGGCCTCCTTTGCAATCCTGGGGGCCTCCTTTGCAATCCTTGGGGCCTCCTTTGCAATCCTAGGTGCCTCCTTTGCAATCCTAGGTGCCTCCTTTGCAATCCTGGGTGCCTCCTTTGCAATCCTGGGTGCCTCCTTTGCAATCTTGGGGGCCTCCTTTGCAAACTTGGGGGCCTCCTTTGCAAACTTGGGGGCCTCCTTTGCAAACTTGGGGGCCTCCTTTGCAAACTTGGGGGCCTCCTTTGCAAACTTGGGGGCCTCCTTTGCAAACTTGGGGGCCTCCTTTGCAATCCTGGGGGCCTCCTTTGACATAAAGACATAAAAGATCAGTGCAACTATGAGCCACAAGGGCCCTTCTTGGTTGCACTTTTGGACACTGAACCAGTTGCCCACCAAATCTGTATATCAGCCCCCCTGGAATACAGAAAAACAAGCCCCCTATTCTTATAATGATTGTCTATGCCGTTTTTAAAGATGTTCAGTGTGTTGCTACTGACAATGGTTCCTGGCAGCTGGTTCCAGTGTTCGACTACCCTGTTGGCGAAGAAAGACTGTCTTAACCTTGTCCTGCTGTGATTCACTTTAATTTTGAATTGATGACCTCTAATTGCATCATTTCTGTTAAATTCAAACATTTCCCTGAGATATCCCTGTTCCTGACCATGAACAAATTTAAAAACCTCGATGAGATCTCCTCTCAGACTTCTATATCTAAGTGAAAGCATATTCAATTTCTTCAATCTTTCCTCATATGCCAGGTTGCCTATACCGTCAACCATTTGTGTTGCCCTCTTTTGTACTCTCTCTAAAAGCCAACAATCTTTCTCATAACTAGGGGACCAAGCTTGGACACAGTATTCTAAATGTGGCCCGACATATGCACAGTAAAGCTTCCTGATGACCTCACTTTTGTATGACACATTACTCTGTATTTCCCAAAGCATTCTTAGTGCCTTTTTCCTGGCTTCTTTGGTCTGTTCTGATGCCCCCAATTTTGTGTTCAAAATAACACCTAAGTCCTTCTCCTGCTGAGTCACAGATAATACTTTGCCACCCATCAAGTATGGCGCCTTCATATTCTGCCTACCTACATGCATGACTTTGCACTTATCAAAATGAAACTTCATTTGCCATTTTTCGGACCACTTCACTAGCTCGTCTAAGTCTTTCTGCAGCAAAACCTGCTCATTGTGCCCTGTTATTGCCCTAAAGATCTTCAAATCATCCGCAAATTTCAAAACCTTACTGCTTAGGCCACATTCAATGCATTTCACAAATATAATGAACAATAGTGGCCACAGTACCGACCCCTGAGGGACTTCACTAAGAACATTTTGCCATGATGACTTTGTACCATTTAGCATTACTCTCTGCTGTCTATCTGAAAGCCACAACTCTATCCATTTTAGGATGCTACATGCAATGGCATGGACCTGAAGCCGCATCATTAACCGTTTATGGGGTACCTTGTCAAAGGCCTTACTACAGTCAAGATATGCTACATCAACCTGATTTCCCTGATCAAATTGTTCTGTGGCAAAATTCAAAAAGTCCAAGAGATTTGCGAGACACGATCTCCCTTTTCTAAACCCATGTTGAGTATCTTGAATCAATCTGTTTCCTTCCAGAAAACTAACCATTCTATCCTTGATAATTGATTCGAGTACCTTGCAGACTAGGGATGTGAGGCTTACTGGCCTATAATTTTCAACTTTCCCTCTTTCTTCTTTCTTGAAAATAGGAACTACATTTGCCCTTTTCCAATCTGTTGGAAGTTCATTTTGTGAAACTGATCTACAAAATATTATACTAAGTGGAATTGCCAGTTGCTTTCCAGCTTCCCGCAATACCCTAGCATAAATTCCATCAGGTCCTGCTGCCTTGTTTTGCTTCATTTTTCTGATATAATTGAAAACAACATCACTATCAATGAAATCAATATCGTGTATCTGATCACCTGTCACTGAACTGTGGTTCACGGTTGGCAGATTTGTCACATCCTCCACTGTAAACACTGATTTAAACTGCTTGCTCAGCTCCTCAACCATCTCACCATCCTCACTCAATATAGTCCCATTTACTTCCAGTGGACCAATTGTGCTTGAAACTTTACTTAGCTTGTAGAAACTAAAGAACTTTTTACTGTCTCCATTACAGTTCCTAGCGAAATCCAATTCTTTTGCTCGCCTTGCTGCTCTGGTTTTCTGCTTCACAGCATCTCTAGCTTTTTTATATGACCTTAGATTTACGATATTTGAAGCTGCCTTAAATACTCTAAATGCTGCTTTCTTAGCCTTAATTGATCTCATCAAATCTGGTGTAAGCCATGCTGGCTTTCCTACCCTTCTCTTGCGCCTTTGCTTTTGGGGGACATGTCTAAACTGAACTTCCCTCAAGTAAGATTTGAATTTTTCCCACATTTCACAGGCATTTAAATACAAACATTCTTCTTCCCATTTTATGGCACTTAAAGCCTCTCTCATGTGGTCAAAGTTTACCCTGTTAAAATTTGGAATCTTTGCCAAATTATCCTTGATTGTCCCTGCTATTCGTACCTTAAATCGCACTATGTTATGGTCACTTCTTCCTAGAGTTTCTCCTACAGTCAAGTCTTGAACTAAATCACTTAAATCTGAGAAGACAAGGTCCAAGAATGAGCCCTGCCTGGTTGGTTCCGTTACAAACTGGTGTAAGAACAAGTCCTCTTCAAGGCATTTCCTAAACAGTTTACATGATGGGGAACAAACACCAACATTTTCATATCCTTTTAGATTAAAGTCACCAAGAATAAGGCACTTCCTCTGAAAGTTTCTACTGATTTCCTCGCAAATCACCTTATCGAGCTCCAGTTGCTGAGAATGAGGCAAGGTTCCTGATCGATACAAAGCTCTTATCCTCAGTTTATTGCTGTTGCCTCTTCCCACAGCAACATCAAGCCAAATGTACTCATGGGGGGCCCTTTTCAATCATGGGGGCCTCCGTGCCAATTGTTGACACTCTCGTGATTTCTGGTGCCTCCTATCCTCTCCTAGGTGACTCCTTTGTCAAATTAGGGGCCTGCTCTCACGTCTTGGAGGCCTCCTCACCTGTGTTTGGAGCCTCATTATCCTCTTAGCAGGGTGATTTTGTGCCATAGTCCCAAATCTCCTCTTCTGGGGTCTCCTCTTCCAAAACATGGGCTTCATCTCGCTGGTCAGTGGCCTTGTCTCATTCCTGTGGAGACCTTACTCATATTGGGGCTCCCTCTTGCGTCCGGATAAATATCTCCTACGATTCATTATTTTAAATTGTAGGGCCTCCTCTTCCATCTTGGGGGCCTCGTTTACCAAATTAAGAATATCCTGCCACCCATCGGAAGCCTTCTTGGCTAACCTGGGTGGCTTCCTGCCCGTCTCGGTGGCATCCTTTTCGTCCTGGAGCCTCCTCCCAATATCTGTCCTACGTCTCTTATTAGGACCTGATAAGATTTCCCGGGAGCCTCGTTTCCAGTCGTGGGGTCTCCATGACAGCACGATCGTCTGTCTCGTCGGCCTCCTTGCTCACCTTTTTTCAGTGCATTTCCGGATAGGGGCCTCCTCAAATTTCAGGGGGGAGGCAGTCTCATGGCAGGTGGGGCGACTACCCCCTCTTCCACCCCCTCCCCCCCCCCCGGCGGCGATGCCCCTGATTAGAGGAGGACACTGTGTGGTGGTGCGGGCCCCAGGCGTACCGATGCGGAGTTGTTGGCCATTAAAGGAGACACTGTGGTGGTGGCCTGGCACCAGACGTGCCGACTGTTGATCCGGCTTGGCGCAAAGACGACAACAACTGGCACTCCATCAGCCACTCTGCCACCAGTTTTATACAAGGCTGTTTCTCAGTGTTCCTAATCACCATGACGCCCATGAGAACAGCCACACCACTGAACGATAAGCACTTAATAGTACAGCGCAATTTAATCGGTGGCAACATAGCCATAATCGTGTGTGTCGTAGTCGAGTAAAGTTCACATTGAGCCCGGGCCGAGACCATTTGCATACGTAGTACAAGTTCCGACTAAACACTACATGGAAGATATTATGGGCACAATGGGTACACGTGCGGACAAGACATACACGTGAACTGGAGATACGTGTGAATTGGATACCCGTGGGCAATGGATATACGTGATACTAGACATACGTGTGTACTGAATATGTGTAACATATGCACTGGACATAACTGTGGACTGGACTGGACCCGAATATACGCCGAGCTGAATAAAGTAGCTTTTGTTGCTTTATTTCGCGCACCGACGAACTACGCTTACTGGACATCTGTATCGACTATGCGGACTGGACATATGCGTCAACTATGCGGGCTGGACATCTGTGTCGACTATGCGTACCAGGACATCTGTGTCGACTATGCTTACTGGACATCTGTCTCGACTATGTGGACTGGACACCTGTCTGGGCTATGCGGACTGGACATATGTGCGGACCAGGAAGCCACACATAAAAAACGCGTCTGAAGATGACTCGCCGGGACAAAGTAGAGATATTCAACTCGCCAATGAATGTTAAAGTGTTAATCGGTTACAAATGCAAAACGCAAGTTTCGGTAATTGCTTCTTCATGACCTCACCACATGGGTGCAACTTTGCAGCCCTGCCTGCTCACATTCACCCACAAACCAAACTTGTGTAAAAAAATGTGTGCCAACAAAATATTAGGAAAACTACCGAGTGAAGCCCCCCCCACGAACAGTTTTGTTTTCGCTCCCACTTCTTCGACATAGCATGCATGCACCCGCTGGCATTGTTAATACTGCACACTCGCCACGTCACCGGGTGACTACCTGAACAGCCATCCCGGCCGGCACTTGCAGGTACATGTCTGCAGGCGGCTTGCTGCAGGTGGGTACCGCGACACAGTCGCATTGTCTGCAGCAGGCTTGCCATCAGTGGATATCGTGAACCGTCGCGCATTCCTGTCCACAACGGAACTGGCCGAACGCCGGGTGAGCCAAACACCTGGCGCACTGATTCACGTGCCCTTGCATTGTGGAGCTTCCGTGAAGATGCCGGCAGTCCAGCCGACCGGCAACAATGGCAGCAGCCGGCTCTGCACGGGTGCGGCACGAGTCCAGTGGTCACGAGTCCAGTGGCCACGAGTCGAATGAGTCAGAGTCGGCCCGCATGCACACGGTCGCCTGGTCTGCCGGTCCAGCGGAGCCACATCCACCAGACGGCCGCTCACGTGACAGCAGGGGTAAACGGACAGTGTGGTGCCCGACCAGCTGAAGATGTTATGCTGATTTTGAATGCGGCCAATTATTCGCCTTCAACATAACATCAACATGTTAAGTTGATAACATCAACATAACATCAACATGGTATGACTCTCCACAACATGGCTTTTGGTCGACGGCGGGGGGGGGACGGAGCTGGTGTAGCCCATCGTGACAGGTACACAGCAGATAAGCATTTAATAGGAACCCATCTAATTTACGACCAAGTTGTCCCCTTTCAACGGTACTTGACGAGACCGTCCGATGGACTGTCCGATGTCACGAGTGTCACGAGTGTCCTATGGATCACACCAAGTCAGTCTAAGTTAATGGTGCTCAACCACAGTCAATCTCGGCTCAACTGCAGCACCCGTGCTTGGCATCGCCCATATCCGGGTCAAACGTTTCTTTATACCGCCCATATTCGGGCCAAACGTGGCTTGGCACCACCCATATTCGGGCCGATCGTCGCCGGTTTGGCTAGCAGGAGAGTCAATAGAGTCGGTCCATGAACAGATCGATGAAGGGCCGCCGGCAGCAAGCAACAGAACGGCAACGAATATTTAGAAGAGAGTGAACATGGTTTCTACCCCTTGATTTAGCGGGCTGCACACATACGCTTAGCGATTTCGATTCATTTCCTATGAATCGATCCTATAATTCCTATGAACCATTTCCTACGACCGATGGAGCACCCAATTCGTAGTTATCGTCAACTGAGAGACATTGCTAAGAACCTGTAGCGACATTATGTGAGGTGGTGGGTGGGCAGCCCATCACTTCCCCAGCCACGGCGCATTGCCACCAGCGGCTCGACCCTCTGACAACCATCAGAAAGCTAAATGGCGCTGGAGGTGTCAGCCGTGGGAGCGGCGTACGGCATACTACACTGTACCGTGGAATGGCGTCGGAGGTCCGTGTGTACCGCACGCTGTACGTACACGTGTACTCTTCGGCAATCGCGATTAGTCTTTGGCACAGTGAAGCGCGAGATGCTTACCAGTGCCAATGCTTTCCATTCTGTGCAAATTATGCACAGGCCCTGTGCAATTATACACAAGCTCTATGCACAATGTCGAACATCAGACACTACGATTTCAGACATCCGACACCATGAATTCAGACATCGGACACCACGACATTCAGACGGACAGAGGTGCCTGTCGTGAGGCGGACTCTGGGCCTCGTGAGTCTGGGTCGCTACCAGGGTAACCGCCTTGTCGATTGGTCCGGAACCAGACCAACCGATTTCCCCAGGCTCGTTACAGACTCGTCCGACTGGCTTGGACACTGCACATGCTCACACTTGTATGCATGTGTATACGTGTTATCGGCATCTGGCAGCCCATATTGACCATCTGGTAGACGATGGCAGCCTGTCGCCGCCCAGTGTTGTTTAAAACCGCATGTCGGACGATTGCACGGGCATGCTGTTTTGTGGTTGCCGTGTCGCGCGCTGCGGACATGGCCTCGACACGCCTTCAGTGACCCGGGGGCTTCAGTGACCCGGGGCCTCCAGTGACCCGGGGCCTCCAGTGATCCGGGGCCTCCCGAAAGGTCACCCGGCGCCGCAGCTGGCATACTGCACAGGCAGTGACGTCACGGGTTGATGAGACGCGGGAATTGTGGGGTGTTTTCAGAACATTGGTGAGCGACTGCTCGGAACTTTACCAGCGCCGTCAATCCATCAGACTTGCCATTTTTAGCAATTATACCAGCATGCACAGAGTAGCCGATCATTTACAACTCACAATATCCAGCACCAATCATCAACTAACTTTGAAACAAAGAATAGCTTGCGGTTTGAATGCCGGTCCGATTCAATTCAGTCAGGACATTGAAATCGACCGATGCTTTACTCGCCATGCATAAGCATTTTGCATTGACTTACCAAGTTCGTATACGAGATATGAACAATGTGATATGTCCGAGAAGTGTCAAACTCATGAGTGAAGGCCGTCGCTCGTCAAGATGAATAAAAACGAATGCAAAGAAAAAGGCTACTCCCGACGCATGTGTTGTGTTCGTGGCAATTACTACTGCTTGCAATTGGTTAGTTCACATTTATCTCTTCCCTACGTATGATTGGTACATTCGTTGATTCGCTCTCTTTGAAGCCAGTAGGTGTCTCGAAAATGAGACTTAAAATGCGAGTTGATTGGTTACCCTCCTGGAGTGACAAAGGAGTCGGGGTCTGTGATCAATTACCCTGAAGTACCTGAAGGCTGGAGAAATGCAAACGTAGTACCAATTTTCACAAATGGAAATATGAAGTGTGTAGGAAACTTCAGGCGAGGCAGTTTGACCTCAATAGATTGCAAGGTACTAGCAAATCTGGTTAAACAGAATGTTCAGCTTCATCTTGATAGGCACAACCTTGTAAGGGATACTCAACATGGATTTCGATCTCGAAGGTCTTGTTTAACTTACCTTTCGGAGTTCATGGAGTATGTTACTAAATAAGTAGACAATCAAAGCAGGATAGATGTTGTGTACTTGGACTTCAGCAAAGCTTTTGATAAAGTTCCATATGGGAGGCTAATTCATCAACTACAGCAACATGGGGTTGTTGGAAAAGTTATAGGTTGGATTGAAGCATGGTTGAGGGGAAGGAAACAAATGTTACTGTTAAATGGACGTAAATCTGATTGGAAGGATTTTCTGAGTGGAGTACCACAGGGCTCTGTTCTATGGCCACTTCTCTTTATCATCTGTGTGAATAACATTGAGGTAGGGCTGAGGAATAGAGTGTTCAAATTTGCTGATGACAAGCTGGTAGGAGTGGCAAAGAGTAGTGATTAATCTAGTAATATTCAATTAAACTTGGAGGACCAAAAAAGCGGGCTGATCGATGACAGATGTCTTTCAACTATGATAAGTGTAAAGTTATGCATCTGTGGTCTGTAGGCGAGACTTTCAGATATACAATGGGAGGGAGGGAACTGGATGTTATTGAAGAGGAAAGAGACTTAGGTGTGTTGGTTTCAAAAGACCTTAAAGCAGAAAAACAATGTATCTCAGCTTGGAACAGGGCACTCAAAATTATGGGAATCATTAATAGAAGTGCGAGATATAAGAGCAAGAAGTCATGAAAAAACTGTACTTAGCATATGTGCGACCCCACTTGGAATATTATGTACAAGCATGGGGCCCCTACCTAGAAAAAGATAGATATGTTAGAAAGAGCGCAGCGCAAAACAACTAGACTCATAAGTGGAGTAGGTAACTTAAAATATGGAGAAAGGCTTATGGCATTAGATATGTACTCATTCAAGTATAGGAGATTAAGAGGGAACATGATTGAAACGTTCAAAATTGTTAACGGGCTAGGTCAGGCTAATTTGAATGATGCTCTTCAGTTTCGAGTATCACATAGGGGTCATAAATTCAGGTTAGACAACTTGAGGTATAGGGCAGTTAAGCGACAACAGGTCTTCAGTCAAAGGGTTGTTGATCAGTGGAATAGGCTGCCTGCTGATGTTGTGGGAAGTTCCCCATTGGATGTATTTAAAAGTATGGTGGACATTTTTTTTAGACAGGACAATCTTGTTTTTTAGTTCTAATTTGTGATGGATGGAGTGATAGTTATGGTAAGTAAGTGTGCACGGCATATACCCCTTTAAGCAGGCATGTATGCAGTTTGCAAATTATTGGTAAGGCATTTAATCCACATGTGTTAAGAGGGATCAAGGGAATAAGGCTGGGTAGCTAGGGCAGATAGGCATTGATAGGTGTGTGGGATGTTAGTGGATGGTTTCTTTAGGATGTGGTGATGGTTGGTGTGGGTCTTTCTACCGGGCTTATGGTATCTTCCATTTACAGACTTAACTGGATGGGCCCTTGTGGCTGTTATTAAATATAAACACCGACTGTATGGCTATGACCCTCCTGGACTGACAAAGGTGTCGGGGTCCGTGATCAGCTACCCTCCTGGACAGAAAGGTGCCGGGTCGAGTAACATAATGCGTTGTTCACGAACTCGTGGAGAGCATTAATTATCTCGTTTGACCTTGGACTCCCATATAGCAGCCGCTTGCCGCACGCCGACACTAAAATCACCTCGTGCCTGTTACGATGGCATCTTCGCCGCTGGTGTCGTCTCACCGTGACGTGGCAGACACCGCACAACCACGTGTGGACGGATGGACCCACCCGGACACATAACCACGTGTGGACGGATGGACCCACCCGGACACATAACCAGGTGTGGACGGGTGGACCCACCCGGACACAGCCACGTGTGGACGGATGGACCCACCCGGACACAACCACGTGTGGACGGGTGGACCCACCCGGACACATAACCAGGTGTGGACGGGTGGTCCCACACCGACACACAAACACCTTCGGCGGAATCGATGGCGATGTTGTGTCGCGGTCACCTCTACTACTATTGTGGCGCATAAAAGACCAAACCTGGTCGATGCGCCCTAAAACTCAAATAACCAACCAACCTCGTGGCGCACGTAGCGGCGTCACGATATCAGCATATCGGGGCCGGCCATCGCCGGACCATCAGACAGACATTGATCAACTGCGGGACCATTCGACACACATTGATCCAAGCATGCCTGCTTGGAAGGCTACACTGGAAGTCTCACTGCTCACCACCCACCCCACCCACCACCACCACCACCACCACCACCACTCACCCCCCCCACCCACCACCATTCCCCACCACACGCACACATTTGTTCATACCCAGCCGAAGAGGCAGTTTGGAGGTAAATCGGTACGCTTGGCGCGTGCAAGGCATGCGGACCGCCCACCGGCGTGTCTGTGCTGCAGCGCCAGTGCTGCAGCGCCTGTCTGTGCTGCAGCGCCTGTCTGTGCTGCAGCGCCTGTGCTGCAGCGCCCGTCACACACCGGCACTGTTCTGTTCCAGCGTTGGAAATACCCGGGTCTTTCGGACGACCTCTCCGGAGGGGGCAAGTGGGCGCATTGGCCCTTCTTCCATGTTGCGGTCAAGGTCGACCGAACGTCCTTGACCGGTCGCCGCATGGCTCCCTGCCAAGTGAGCGAGCAGGCCGGTCGGGTGATGGCGTGCAATAATTGACTACGAGACTGCTTTTGTTCTCAGGAGCGCACGTCCAGAACTGTCCAGTATTTCCGACCCTGTTCCAGACGCACGGACAGTATCCCATGGCATAACATGGGAAACGGCAAGCGCTAGCATGGCATAACATGGGAAACGGCAAGCGCTAGCATGCGCAGCGAAGGCATCAGGCCTGCTGAACATGCTGTCAAATACGCCGCGGTATGACGTGGTGCCGCTTAGTCAAGTTTTCAGTAGCCAACTGACGTTTCTCGGAAGTGAAAACGTGAACACCGGCTGGAAACGTTCCTCGGACATCGTCCTCTAAAGTCGAGATTATAGTCTGACCGGTGTCGAGGTTTGTGTGCTTCCTGCTTCCGGGTCTGCTGTGATGTCGAAAGCAAACTCGCAGCGAGCGAGTTTGCTCGCTCGCTGCACCGGTACAAACTCAAACCGGCACAAACTCGCTGGCACAAACTCGCAGCGAATGATTTGGGAGATAGTTCAGCACTTCGCAACATAGATTTAACCATTCCCGGCCAACCGGGTGAAGTCGGGTCGAAATTACACCGATCCCACCCAAAGAGGTCGATTTCGGTATTCAGACAGTCTTCGTCCTTGGGGGACGAATCGTCCTTGGGCAACACCTTCACCAATTCAGCCGAGAGGGCTACCTAGACATTTTGTGCCGGTTGCTTTAGTCACATTCTGCACTTCACCGGAACGAAAGTTCAGGATGATTGCCTATTAGGCATACAATACCACCAAAGCAGTGCTTGTCGGAGCCACCTGGCGCCGTGCGCAGACCGATACAAGTTTTGGTGTCGCGTGAATACGAACTCGCGACTCAAACATCGGTTTCGCCAGAGCCGGATCGGATTATTTGACCACTCTGCCACTCGGCTCTTAACTGCCGATATAGTAGGGAGAGGGTCCCATAGCTCCCCATAGCGCGTTGTACTCTGAGCCTCTCAACTGCAGCTGCTCAAACGCAGGGGGACAGGCCGCTAAGTCCGCGTCGAGTCCGCGTCGAGTCCGCGTCGAGTCCGCGTCAAGGCCGCGTTAAGCATCATCCACATGGTAACCGCGATATTAGCATTAATCTGCCACATTTACCGCCAAATAAAGCAAATCAATTTCGAAGTTAATGTGGCGCCATTCTGATCCGACCGACCACGAGATGGCGCCGAGTGGCGCGCATTTGCTCGCTCCGGAGACCAACCGCGTGATGTAGTGCTGTGTAGCTCAATCTCATCGTAAGTACCCTGCACGTGCTCCACACGGAAATCGGCACATCACGTGATTCAGAGGAAAGTTTGCATGTTGCACATTGGCTGCGCACGAACGTGCCTATTTTGGGCAGGTAATAGCGAGCGCGTCCCAACAGGTGGAACTCTTCTCCCCTTCGTCGACTGAATTTTCGATAAGCGGAAATTCGCGTGACTGGTGTTCGATCGGGTCGGAGCGACGCCATTTTAACTTCGAATTGGTGTGATTTTATGTAGCAGTAAAGGTCACATTAATGACCTTCTCTGGATCGACTTCCCGTAATTATCCGGCTTAATTAAGTATCATCCCGCTTCCCAGTTATGCAGTTCGATTAGTGAGAAATGTAGATGAACAGTGACGTGGCGAAACACCAGCACAAAACCCTATTTGCGGGTTCTGCTCATTGAGTCAGCCATTTTGTCACCACCAGCATTGACATTTGCGTTGTCATTTAACTGCGGTTCCTAGCTAACTCTGATGTGACCCAAGAATTGACTTTGTTGGGGAGTGTAAGCGGAGTTTGTTAAACTCTGTAGACTGTAGATGTACTTGCATGTATACTATGAACGCTGGATGGGCCCAAATGTGGCGAAAGCAGATGCCTAGGTAAATTATTTCCCGCAAACGCCATAGCTAATTACCGAGATGGGAGAAACTTTGGGGTGATGCATGGCCCCTGCCACTCCCCCAACGACCAATGATCCCACGCCCATGTCATGTGCCATCACCCACGAACCATCTTGTGCCATATGACCTGTAAACCGCCCTTAACCCACCATAACCTTCAACCAGTCCCCGACTCGCTATGACCTGTGAACCACCCTTTGACCCACCATGACCTCCAACCAGTCCCCGACTCGCTCTGACCTGTAATGACCTCCGAACCGCCGGTTCGGCTAGCTGAACAAAGCACTGGCCTCCACAGGTTTCCATGACAACGGGTTGAGTTGCTGCACGCGCTCGTTATTAACGCCTCCGGCTAAAACAGCCAGTTGGCAACTGGACAGTCAAGGTCGAGGTGCAGGCACCAGGCGGCCGTGCCAGCTGGGTGGGTGCGTTCAACTCCCGATCAAAGTTACGATACATAACTGGAATTTCCCAATCAGGAGACGAGTTCAGGGTCCATGCGACGAGCTGACGCCGCGCATCGACTTGTTCTGCAAAGCCTCCGCAACAATAGTTCCAGCTATTTTTGGTAACATACTATAATATGGCCTGCCAACCATCCTGTGGCCTACCATGACCTGCAAGCTAACCATTGACCCATCATGACCTGTGGGCAGTCTCTGACCTATCATAACCCGTGAACCATTCTGTGAGCCTGTCATAACCTGTGAATCATTACGTGGTCCTGCTACGACCTGTGAGCAGCCTTTGACCTTGACCCTACTACGAACTGGAAGTTATACCCTGCGACCCTGCGACCTGTGAGCCATTATGTGACCCTACTTGACCCCCCCCCCTTGAACCACCATGTGGCTCCGCTACATGTGAACCATCGTGTGACCCTGCTACGACCTGCGAAATATATCCTATGACCCGCCGTGATCTGCGGACCATCGATGACCCGTGATTATTATCATCATCAACACCCTGCGCACCACCGATAACCTGTGATTATTATCATCATCGATACCCTGTGGACCACCGATAACCTGTGAGCTACCGTTTGACACACTAGTATCTGCGAACCATCTTGTGACCGGCCTGCGACCTGAAAATAATCTCCGGGCGTAAACTGACCTTTCCGGAGTCTGCTGGGCGACGGCGAGCGTCGCCAGAGCCACCAGAGCAGCGATGGACCGCATGGCGGCTGCTCTCCTCCCGACGCTGACACTAGCCGTTAGACCTGACCCCGCAGTTTGACCTGACCTCGCAGCTATACCGCCCCCACTTGCCGCCGCCGGGAAGCGTCTGGTGGCGTTGTGGCCGGCCGGCGCCGTTATGTAGCCGCCTGGCCGGCGGGTTGGCAGCTCTCCGGTCGTTGCTGCCATATGTGCGATTTCTCCGGCCGGTGGCAGCGCGTCGGTTCCTGGAAGACGGCCTTTCGGCCAGCGTCCGAACGTGAAGAGCCAGGCCGATGCACCCACCCACTGATGCACCCATTACCGGAAACTGGGCTTTGCCCATTACCAGGGAGGGTGCATGTACCTATTGCTGGAGACTGGGCTCTACCCGTTACCAGGGAGGGTGCATGTACCCATTGCCGAAGACGGGCTTTACCCGTTACCAGAGAGGGTGCATGTACCTATTGCTGGAGACTGGGCTCTACCCGTTACCAGGGAGGATGCATGCACCCATTGTTGAGGTGGGACCATGCACCAATTAGTGCTGTTATCGATTATTTAGGGTGAGGACGAAGCTGCATGGCATGATAAATGTGTATGGATCTGTAGCAGCATTACAATAGGAAGAGGGAAGACGATTTACTTGTATAATTTTGAAGCAGCAATGACTACCTCAATAAAAAGTTTGCCCTTCGCAATGACGTCATTTATCCCACAATGCCTCCAACTTCGGTCACATCCATATCCGGCAATAGGGATAATTACCAACTTCTATAATTTTGGGAGTGGTAAGCTAGTTGCTCGAATTGGACTGGGTGGTAGGACCTAATTGGACTGGTGGTAGGACCTAATTGGACTGGTGGTAGGACCTAATTGGACTGGGTGGTAGGACCTAATTGGACTGGTGGTAGGACCTAATTGGACTGGTGGTAGGACCTAATTGGACTGGTGGTAGGACCTAATTGGACTGGTGGTAGGGCCTAATTGGACTGGGTGGTATGACCTAATTGGACTGGGTGGTAGGATCCACATCTCCTGAGCTGTCTGAATTAAACTACTTTATTATCCAAACTATTGTTTATTGGGTTGTTTACGACGCACTTTGTGCACGATCACGGCTAACGGCGCCGCCCACACTGTTTCGCCGGTGGGCCGCGGGATTGAGAAATTTCCAGAGCGATGCGGATGTTGAAGTATCCAGTATCCAGAGTTCAGCACCCAGAGTTCACAGAGTCCAGTATCCAGGGACCTTAGTGTCCAGAGTTCAGCACCCTAACCACTCGGCTACTCCCGCCCCAAATCTCCAAACTTAGCGTCGCACGAAAACGAAAGAGGTGTCATCGGAAAGCCCTCGACGAATAGGGCCAGAACTCATCACCACAATTATATCCTCTCAAAAAGTGACGTCACCAGCGAGGTTGAAGTGGTCACGATTGACGTCATGTTTTCTGGGGTTTTGGTTCTGGTTCAGGTTCTGGGGGCATAATTTTAAGTGGATTTAAAAAAACAAAGCATACTTGGAATCAGATATGGAAGGCGAAATGGATCATGGTCCAGAAGTGTTGCCCACCCCCATTTCTGTTTTTAATTAAACAAATCTGGTGTATTCGATTCTTGAATCATTATTATAATGAATAGAACACACCGAGAATCGTTGCTTTAAGTAAGCTTAGCCTTAGCTTAGCTTAGATACGAAGTGCTTACCTTAGACAGAATCTTCTATTTTAGCCCTAATAGGTAAACATGCAAATCAAATATGTCATGAAAAACTCCAAAATTCAGAAATTCCTCTAGTACGCTTTGTTGCGTCTCTTAGGATAAGTAAATACCGAATGTTTCATTCAAATATCTTTACCCGTTAAAGCGTGACGATTGGTTGAACTTGTTTGAAGGTGACCTCACTCGACCTTGATTAACTGGTGACCCTGGATGATCTGACTTCAATATTTTCACGTAACATATACAATTGATGTTCGAAAAGGTACGCTAAATTTCGGCACGCTACCTCGCGCCTTTTTTTACTATCCGCGGAAAAAACTTGTGGGTCGCAAAACGACCGGCAAAACCCTGAAACGGTGCAGGTTAAACTTAAGGCGCCTTTTCTGTTAGCTCTCACCCAAAGTGCAAACATAGGCGCCCTCCTGTGGCACTCCATCGCCTTCTCTGTCAGCATTAGTGAAGGTACCCTTATTGGTGCCACTGGATAATTTAGGCATCCTCTTGAACCAGGCGAGCTCCCCTGCTGAAAACGTGGGCATACTTTTCGCAACATAGTGCAATGACTGGCCCGGCATGACAAAAATGGCGATTGGGGCAGTTGGGGCTCTTGAAGGCGGGGCAACGTTTGTGGACCAGTTGGGCACCTTACCTGGCAACATGGGCCATGGGCAACATGGGTTTTAGAAACATGTTCCCAAAGAAATCGCATTCTTGTCGCAGAAAAAGTGTAGATGACTATCCAACGCAAAAGGGTGTATCGTCTGTCATACTCGACACAGCCTTATCATATCATTGCCTCCAGGAAATTATCCAGTTCGGATCGAGAAAACAGCTTTCTAACTTGCCATTCACGAAGAAAATAAGCAATTATTTCCAAATGATTGCTTCAAGGGCTGAATCTGTAAGACATGAAAGAATGCTACACAATAAAATAAAGAAACCATATCTTTGGAATTAACTGAAATTTAAAAGGGCCGGTCAATGAGGCTTAATGCGGTGGGGCATCCGTCTCGTGGCCGGGCACCATTGCCACTGAGGGAAAACCACCAAGTGGGAAACAATTAATGGGGTTCAATTCAGTTATCAACAAGAGGCCCAGATTTTCAAGAGAGCTGACTGGCTGAGAACAAAGGAAGAGGAGTCTACAGTCGAACCGTTCCTGGAGAAACGCCGTCCTGGGAACGCCCAGTAGCCTTTCTGGAATCCAGAGCATGTTTTATTAGCTTGTCACCGCAGATACGATGCAGATATGTTGAAAATGATGAATTAGGTCAAACTGTGCAAATCCGCCACTAAATTGTCCACTTGCAAGATGATGGGGGGGGGAGGATTTTCCTCCCCAGTTATTAACATGCCAACATGGGCTCCGCTGGATCTGCGACTCGAACCGTGTGATCCGGATGAAGTTGCCGTAACTTCACCTTCAAATACTGCAAGGAAAGTCACGTTTAGTGAATTTCCAGCAGTGATGCCGAACGGACTGCAGTGATGCCGAACAGACTGCACAGTGCCCTCGCCTGACTGCACCAAGCTGCCAACACGAGCGTGTCGGCAGCTTGGTCCGCACTACATCCTCCGGTTTAGTCACACAGAGTCTGCGCAGTTCACACACACCACACACACACACACACATGCACACACACACACATACACACACACAAGCGTACAGATGATATACATACAGGCATACAGTCACAATTTCGTAACGGCATTAATCATAGACCTGTGACCGGAGTAGCGGAGTGAAAACTCCGCCATTTTATCCGACAGCCCAGTCTGCGCGTCGCACCGCCAATACACAGTCTTTCAGATGGTAATTGTACGGAAAACAGCCATTGCTCAGCGTTGTGTGGTGCACTTTTGTGGAGAGCTTTTTGACTTTTTTGCGTTTTCTATTCATTTGATGAAGAAGGAACCGCGAGGCATGGAGCAGCTTGAAAAGAAGCATCACAGCTGGTGGTGTGGTGCGGTGTGGTAATACAGAATGCTCAATACAGGCATAGGTACAGGTACAGGTGGTGTGGTGTGGTAATACAGGATGATCAATACAGGTACAGGTACAAGTACAGGTGGTGTGGTGTGGTAATACAGGATGCTCAATACAGGTACAGGTACAGGTACAGGTGGTGTGGTGTGGTAATACAGGATGATCAATACAGGTACAGGTACAGGTACAGGTGGTGTGGTGTGGTAATACAGGATGATCAATACAGGTACAGGTACAGGTACAGGTGGTGTGGTGTGGTAGTACAGAATGCTCAAACACACTTTGTCCGGCTCCGTACTTCCACCGTCTCTCCTCCACCTTACACCTTCCACCTTACAACGGTACGATCCCGAAGAGCTCAACTTGTGGGCGACTCTGAAGAAAACATTGTGTGCCATTCTTGCATATTTCATAGCGGTCTGAGTATGATCGAGAAATCACATTCATGAGAATATAACGTCCAGCTGCACACGAACTTACCCTGCCAGACTTGAACTTGGGTGTGAAATGTACAATAGGGTGTTCTAAGCTTAAATATTGGTGCGACCCCACAAAGTTTGACCCCACGCAACATTGAGATCAGCGGAGGATTGCGGGGTCAAAGTCCATGAAGAAAAACACCATGTAAATCAACAACTAATTGCTCTCCCATAATCCCCATTCATTGATTCACTGAGCGGAAGGCACTGGTCGGAGTACGATTCTCGAAGAGACACAGGGCTCAACGTGTGGGCCCGCGCCTCTGGAAGGAGGCTGTCGGGCACCCGGCCAGCTGCCGCAGCTGCCGCAGCTGCCGCAGCTGCCGCAGCTGGCCAGCTGCCGCATCTCATTAGCATTAGCCAGAACGAGTGTGCGCATTTCTTTTGATATGTTAGTGCTGCTGCACGTTTTTGTACGTAAATTTTCATGGATTGATAAACAGCACTGATGCTAGGAGCCAAGATCACCTAATGTGGCGTTAGCATTAACCTCATTAGGGTGACGTCATATTTGGACATTAGACACGTGCTGTGGAAACATTGTGATAATTTCGTATGGGACATGTCACGCCATTGTGTTGAAAAACAACTCATAAGCAGGCATGGTAGATGTAGCTGACCTATGATGACCTTAGCACTGACCCATCAGGTAAGTGCATACATTCTTTACATACGTTGCCACTACCGTTATGTTCGAACATGTTGCACGAGAAATGACACGAAAAAAGCAACCGAAATGTGCACATAGCCCATTTCGTTCACATATTTTCACCTTAACCTTCACCCTAGTGAATAACATACATACTTTTTATACTTTGTCGCGATCGCAATGCTACAGGCAATTTGCATGCGAATATGTCGATAAACGGCTATGAAATTGTTCTCGGTACTCCCTTCCCATCAGTACGTGTGAGTGTCGCAGGTCCACCAGTTGTAGATACCCCCTCCTCCCCATCAGTTCGTATGAGTGTCGGCCTGCCCACCATTGTACTCCCAATAAAGAGATGCACTGATGATGAGTGAATGTCAATGTAGGCTTCACTCCTGACATTATTCCATTTCATTACCTATTTCCATTATCTATTTACATTACCTGTTTACATTACCTATTTACATTACCTATTTACATTACCTATTTACATTACCCATTTCCATTACCTATTTACATTACCTATTTACATTACCTATGTACATTACCTATGTACATTACCTATGTACATTACCTATTTCCATTACCTATTTCCATTACCGGCCTCATACTGGTGTTGACATGATGGAGCCTCATACTGATATTTACATGATGGATCCTCATACCGATTTTAAATCATGGAGCCTTTACTAATTTTACATGATGTAACCTTTACTGATATTTACATGATGGAGCCTTTACTGATAAGTACATGATGAAGCCTGATACTGGTATTCACATGCAGTGTATTTAGGTTTCGTTCGGTAGGGTTTTTTTCCCCGTGATGGGGAAAAAGAGGAAAAAGGAAAATGACCCCAGCTCGCCTCAGGACTCCGAGTCTGAGTTTCCCCCTCTGACCACACCAGATGACCATTGCGCGACCCCGGACTTGGCCCCTGATGCCCAACCTCTCGACACAACCATTGATGACCCACGCCGGACAATTCCCCTTGATGACGCCATGGAAGCCCTTTGTGCCTCGCCGACCCCTGCTCGTTCAAAGACCACGAACCCGTCACGCAATCCGGACCAAACCATCACGATCCACGCCGCTGACCAACGCCCGACCCAGACCACGCCCTTCCAACCTGAACCAATCTAACCCATCCAACCCTACCTCGACAGTGCTGGCTCATACATCGTCGTCAAGCCTGTCGAGGAATCCGTTTCCTTTCGCAGTATCAACGTTTTCTGGCCGACTAAACAACTCCTTGCCATCTGCTCCCTTGCCAATCCCGACATTGAAGCTCCTGCGAACGGAACCTTGGTCATTAAAACCCAATCCCGAGCCAAAACCAAAGCTCTCCTCCGCACCACCACATTTTGTCGAAAATCCGTCACCATCACTCTCCATTCCAACCGCAATTCCACCAAGGGCACCGTCTTCGCGCCGGAGCTCCGCTTCATGTCTGAGGAAGATATCCAGGCGGAGCTCAGGCCGGAGTGGGTGACCCACGTCCGACGCATCACTTCCTTTAAAGACGGCCAGAAACGTGATACCAATCTAACCCACCCATCCGACGCATCACTTCCTTGTCCTTACCTTCAATTCTACCACTCATCCCAAAACCCTCCTCGCCGGCTACATCCGATACCAAGTCCGCGTCTTTATTCCCAATCCTCTCCGCTGTTTTAATTGCCAGCGCTTCGGCCATGTCAACAAAACATGTCGCCAACCAGCCCGATTCCCCAAGTGCGGCGAACCACCTCATTCCGAATCCACCTGCTCCAAGCCTGCCCACTGCCTCAACTGCAACACATCCGATCACCTGACCACATCACCCCTTGCCCAGTTTGGCGCAAGGAGAAGGAGGTCTGCGCTGTCAAGGCCACGACCGGGGTGTCATACCCTCAGGCCCGACGGCCTGTCGAAGCCACCTCCCCGTCAATTAAAACTTATGCTCAGGCGGTCACCGTTGCTTCCCCCACACGTAGCGTCAATACTACTTCAACCTCGATTCAAACAGACATAATTTCCGGTTTAGCTCCACTCAAAAAACTTACACCACTGACCACACCGACACAAACCACCCTGGCTCCCAACAAACGGACCATACCAGGAAGGAGTGATAGGCCCCGCAGCCACTCCGCTGCGGGAGCAAATTCTCGTGCTCGGTCATTCCCGGACAATCGAGCCCTGCACGTCCAGCGCCGGCCGGCACCCACGTGACCCGACGAACTTCCAGCCGGCGGACATCCCCCGCGGCAGTGACCGGTCGCCGTGACCTTGCCAAGGTCATCGGCCGGCCGGACGGCTCTGGCGGGTCCATCGCCGCTGCCGTCCGCACCCAACCCACATGTCCGCCAGAATTACAATCCTGGCTCCGACATGCACCGAAAGGTGCCCACAAATATTAATTTTCACCAATGTTCATATTTCTACAATGGAACTGCCGTAGTTTGATTTCCAAATGGGCGGAAATGAAAGCCTTTTTAGCATCTTAACTCCGATTCTCATCGCACTTCAAGAAACCTGGTTTTTGCCTACCGATACACATAATTTCAACCTTTTCAATTATTCGCTATACCGCCACGATGAGGTCCGTGGATCACACCGCAGTGGCGGTACAGCCCTTTACATTAACAATGATTACACACATACACAAAGTACACTTCATTCATCGTTACAAGCCGTAGCTTGTACATTACGTTTAGATGGTCGAAATATAGATGTATGCTCACTATACATTCCACCGTCTACAGACAACACAAACATTTTGACACAATTAGAAAACCTCATCACAAATTTCAAAAACCCGTTCATCTTACTTGGCGATTTCAACGCTCATAGCCCAGCGTGGGATACAAAATGTACACACCCAGACACTCCCGGACGCATTATTCAACACATTTTAGACCGACATAATTTAGTAATACTTAACACTGGAGAGCCAACATTTGTTCACCTCGGACATGACACAGAAACTTCAATAGATTTGACAGTTTGCTCTCCAACTCTGGCCAACGATTTCGATTGGACCATAGACACAGACATTCATGACAGCGATCACTACCCCATAGCATTGATACCAACTTATTCAACTGCGACCGATACCACATCCAGTTCTATCCCACGCCAGAAAATTTCGAAAGCTGACTGGACAACATTTCAGGAACTTTCACAGATTCAATACAACTCTGACATTTCTCCCGTCGAAGACATCAACTTAATTACAAATACACTTTTTGAAGCAGCATCTACTACAATTCCACTCACCAAACCTTTTACAAAAGCAATTCCAGTTCCATGGTGGTGTCCTGAAGTAGCACAAGCCATCGTAATTAGAAAAAGAGCATTTCAAAAATATCTCAGACATCCCGATTCACACAATTTACTTCACCGAAACCGTGGACGAGCCCGAACCCGCCGCATCATACGCGATGCTAGGCGGCGTTCATGGTCATCATATTTACAACAACTCACCTTTCAAACTCCTCTAAGCCAAATCTGGCAATTAATCCGCCGATTGTCCGGACGTATCCCATTTAAATCACTCCCGGCCCTCAAAATCCAGAATATCACCATTACAGACCAACAAACAATAGTAAATACAATAGCAGACACCATGGCCCACAATAGCTCTGATAACAACTACAGACCGGAATTTTCACCAAATGCACAACACGTTGTTCACACCGATTTAACACAATTCGATTCCGACAACACTGAAACATACAATGCTCCTTTTCAAATTTCGGAACTAGAAAATGTAATTTCCTCCGCCGGTAACACTTCTGTAGGGCCCGACAATTTACATTATTCCTTTTTTAGACATTTATCCGACCACACGAAACATTCCATCTTACGAACATTTAATTCATTATGGTCAGGTCATATTTTTCCCGAATCTTGGAAAGAAGCCACCATCATTCCGATACCAAACCCCAGCAAAGATCACAGCGACCCCAACAATTTTCGACCCATTGCTCTCACCAGTTGTCTTGGAAAACTTTTTGAACGTATTATTATAGAAAGACTGACTTGGCACCTGGAAACAAATTCTCTTCTATCTCCCATTCAATGCGGTTTTCGGCGAAGATGCAGCACCATAGATCACCTTATTAGATTAGAGACAGACATCCGCCTAGGCTACAAATAACATGAACACACTGTACCAGTATTTTTAGACATAAGCAAAGCATACGATATGGTTTAAAAACCCGCATTACTTTTCAAAATTCAGCAACTCGGCATGAAAGGACAATTAGCACTTTATATAGTAGGATTTTTATCTGGTTCTCGTCCATTCCATATCAGGTGCCGGTCAGCCATCCCCGATCCACTTTTTCTTCAGAACGGATTACCACAGGGGAGTTGTATTTCACCAGTATTATTTAACATCATCATCAACGATCTTTTCGATAACATGCCTGCCAATCTATCATATTCGCTATTTGCAGACGATAGTGCGATTTGGTGCTCCGGCAAAAATTATGAACATTGTTTAATTCGATTACAAAATGCACTTGACCGAATACACGAAAGGTTCCTAAAGTATGGTTTCCTTTTCTCGGCCCCAAAATCTGCACCACTGATATTTAGCAAATCGACACCCTGCCCGAACCCAGACACATCGCTTCACTTCAGTAACAACAACATACCTTTTAATTCATTTAAATTCATAAGCATTATTTTTGATCGTAGGCTATCCATGTATCAACACATCAAACACGTTCAGACCAAATGTTTTCACCGACTCAATTTATTTCGCTGTATTACTTCTTCCTCATTCGGAGCCGATCGTCATACGCTTTTACATCTCCACAAATCCTTGGTTCTTCCCATCATACAATATGCGTCGCTAGTCTACGCTGGTGCCAGTACCTCCGGTTTGAAACTTTTGGACACCATACAAAATAAATTCATCCGTTTAGCACTTGGTGCAATGACAACTTCTCCCATCAATTATCTACAAACAGAAGCAGGAATTCCACCATTAGAACTCCGAAGAATGGAACAAACACTTAGATATGCCGCAAAATTTTTACTTTACTCCTCCACAAAATAATTCGTAGTTTGGTTGGGGGTGGGGGTGTTTTGAGAGTGGCGAGAAGTTGATTTTGCCAGTGTGCCGGCTTTAGCCTACTCATATCGAAGAGCACCGAGGGATCTTTACCATGCGAACAAGGAGGTAGTTGTCCACATCGCTTATCACGCCGGCCGCCGCGTGTTAGTTGTTAGTAGCGGGTTAGTCTAAGCATGCCATGCAGGGTTGTCAGTTGGGTTAGTACAGTGTTTTGCACTTCGGCTCTTCTACGTCCGCTGTACCTCTGGGTAGCCGTTTACATTATGAGTTGCAAGGAAAATCGGCTCATCTACGTCCTCTGGGTAGTCGTTTTACGTTACGCTAATTTTTTTTTTATTTTTTGTTTATGTTTTCCTGAAGCAGGTCGGCTCATCTACTTCCGACGGCACCGCTAGGTAGCCATTGGTTTCTAATTGAGAAGCAAATCGGCTCATGTACGTCCGACGCCATGCAGGGATGGCTATTTACGTGTTTCCTACGAGTGTTTCGTGCTCATGCATTTCGAGTTGATGTGAGTGTTGGTGGTGCGGTGCCTACAGTGCTCCTGCTAGTTTTGTGGCATACATATATTCAAATAGCAATTGAAGGAGTTCTGGGTGCTTGTCACCGAGAAGCGATGGAAGCGATAGGGTGATGCCATCTCTTTGGCAGAATGACTTAAGTGGTTGTCTTTGAGAGCTAAAGCTACTACAGTCTAGCAAGATGTGGCTTATGCTTAACGTGGTATTGCAGATGCCGCAGTGCGGTGTTGTATATTGGTCACCCTCTAATTGAGGCTGTGTTAGTTTTGTGCAACCAGTTCTAAGTATAGTGAGGATGACCTCTTTTTGTCGGTGAGATTGATTTGATGTGTTCCATGTGCCTATTGTTGGTTTGATTGCGTGGGTGTGGCTGGATTTGTGTTGTGTTGAGTTGTGTTGTGTCCATGTGTTCTGTTGATGTTAGCGAATGTGGCGTTGTAGGAGTGCTTTGCTATCTTCTACCGAATATTCCACGCTAGGGTAAGAGTTCAATGCTAAGGCTTTCTTTGCGAGCCGGTCTGCTTCTTCGTTACCTGGGATGTTGGCGTGGCCCGGAATCCAGAGGAAGGAAAAGTTCATATTTACGTTATAGGCCATGAGTTGTTGGATTCTATCAATGAAGTGATGTGGACAGTCGTGGGTGTTGCTAATTGACTGGAGGACGGATTTGGAGTGTAAGCAAATTATTACGTTTCTAGCTTTACGCCTCATGAGAATGGTGATAGCGGCCAGAATGGCCATTGCTTCAGCGGAGTAGATGGAGAAGTTATCTGGTAGACGCTTGGAAAGTCTGAGACCTGGTCCAGTAATGCCGATGCCTACCTTTGCTTCGTGTTTCGACCCATCCGTGAATACGAGTAATTTGTGATTGTTGTCATCGGCGAACTTGTGGAAGAGGCCAAGAATTTCCGCCGATGTGATAGTGGATTTCCTCTCAGAGAGCGAGTACTCGACCTTCGGTTGACTGAAAGTCCAGAATGGCCTAGTGGGCGGTCGAGATGCAGTGGATGGCATTGCGAAGTTAAGATCTGAGAGAGCCGTGGCAATTTGAATGCCATGTGGTGGAAGTTTGCGCACAAATCGGCTCTTGTCGTATCTGTCAGGCGTAAAGCAGCGCTGTGCTGGATGATTTTTAATGGATTTGATTTTGATGTGGTAGCGGCACAGCTGTTGTGTCCTCCTGACGTGGAGTGGGGGCGTGTTTGAGTCCACTAGAAGACTGGCTATCGGTGTGGTGCTGAGGGCACCTGTGGCTGCTCTGATGCAGCTGTTTTGGATGATTTCTAAATTTCGGCTCTGACTTTCTGAAATGGTGGCAAAAATGATGTTGTTGTATTCTAGGATGGGTCGTACGATTGAAGTGTACAGTCGCAGTAGTGTTTTCCTGTCTCCGCCCCAGTCTCTGCCTGCAAGTGCACGTAGTATGTTGACGCGCTTCGCGCATCGCTTCGAGATGGAGGTGATGTGGGCGTCGAAACTGAGCTTTTCGTCTAAACTTACTCCTAGGAACTTGAAGCGTTCCACCTGTTCGATGGCTTTGCCATGGATTTTAAGTAGAGTTTTGGGTGTGGGGCGGAGACGACTATATGTTACGGTGGCCGATTTTTCTGCGGACAAGGTGAATCCCCAAGTTTTGCACCATGTCTCCGGGTGGTTTTTCGATTGCATGGACAACTCATGAAATAATGTAATTTCCTTCCTGGCATTAACTTCCTGGCCATTAGCTATTACATTATTAACATGCCTTAGCTAGAGAGGGATAACTGCCCACAGCGCTTTCGCACCACGCCACTTCCCTTTCTGTGCCACTTCGGCTCTTGTACGACTCCACTACTGTGGCACGTGGGTTCTTGTACGACTCCCTACCGACTGGCCAACCGCGGCACCCCCTTCCCCTACTGGTGTTGACGTTCTGCGAGCTTAACTGGCTATCTAACCATCAGTAGGAGGCACAACAAAAAGTCTCGGAAGGAGCGGCCCGGACGTGGAAATATCGCAGGCGGGTATTTTCTGACCGATATCTAAAATAAGTACAAAATATACATTATTTCGATGTAAAAAGACGACGGTTTACTATGCTAGGGAATACCCCAGGCACACTTATTGTACCCGTGCCTTCCTTTATCTAGGCCGACTTTGCTGTATGCTATGTGCATTCCATCCATCTCCTCCCTGCCTTTATTTTCTGAGTAAGCAGAAGCAGTCTCGGAGCAGAAATGAGACACTGACAGAGCAGTACGGATGCGGGCGTGTTTATTGCGCTAATCTCGACTATCAAACTTGATGCATAGCGCTGTACAAAGCGGTGCCTTGCGTGCTGGCTTCCGCTGCCAGTGACGCCGCCAGTGACGCCGCCAGTGACGCCGCCAGTGAAGCTGGACATCGCGCCGAAAGTCGGCATGGACTGGCAACAGCCATTCAACCGGCTAACGACGTGACGTCAGCTGTAGCAGAAGTACGTCGCCGACGATCACGCCCACCACGGAGACTCGGTCGCCATGGTAACCCAAACACGCCGGCCGGTGCCGAGGACATGGCGCGCGGCTGATGACGTCGCAGGTCACCACAGGTCACCGCAGGTCACCACAGGTCACCACAGGTCACCACGGTGGTCTCACCATACATGCACCAGTATCGGAGCCGCGCCGCCGGCCGACCGGGCTCATTGCGTCTCGTCTCGGCGAACATTGCGGCGAGAAAATCGGCTCGCGTCATTCTTACCAGTGACGCGACTACCCGAAGCGATGACGTACACACACAAAGCGCGCCACGGCGCCGTTTCCGATCGCCGCAAGTGTCTCACTCAAAGGCGTTTGGAGTGATCTCACAGCATCAACAACAGTCCAGTGCATGAAGCGTATTCGGAACGCGGGAAACACGAGGCGCGCGGGGAACACTAGGCACGGGGAACATTTGCGGAGAAGTCGGTCGGTGTGAAAGTCGCCTTGTTGGGCGGCCAGACGGTCCAGGACGACGTGCCCAGCGATGCTGCGCCGCCGGCGAAAGGCGAAACTGAGGAAATTTCGGACGTTTATTGGCGTCGCCATAGATTTGGGATCAGGGGGACGAAAGGGCTTATTTCCTTAGGTTTTATATTTTAGTTTTTTTGCTGGTTTCTTTCCTTTAGGTTGAATTCCTTAGGCTGATTTCCTTCATAAACACCATGGGCATGATGTTAAGTTTCACAAAGTTTGCAGTTCACACCTTTCCCCTCTCTCCGTCCCCCGCCGTGGCAGCACTCATCCCAACACTAGTTTTCTCGATGCGTTCACTCGTTGCAGTGGCATTTGTGAGGGGCGTCTGGCAAGCCAGAGGTACGGGGTTCGATTCCTCGCAGCGCCAGCCAGGGTGAGAGGCAGGCGCGCCATGTGGCCTCAGCTTCTGAGTGCGTCGTGAAGTCACAACCACCACCAACCAACACCAGACAACCAACCACCACCAGTGGCATTTGCGACGCAACTCCACCCCGGCTGGTGGACACCGAAATCACTGCGAAGTTCGCTTTAAGCAATGCAGTCAGCAGAAGATATTGCTCTTCGCCCGGGCACAAGTTGAATGCAGGCGTGCGGTGCGCTTAAATCGTGTCAAAGGTGGCGAATCGTCCCGAACGTGTTCCTCTCAGGTTCCTAACAGGTCAGCTACTGGCTGGAGAACCTACCAGAATATTCTTCTCCTCGGGTCGGTAGAAGTCGTACACATTCACCACGGCCGGCTTCAGGTTTACCACCTGGCACTCCTGGATGACGCGGAACTCCAGGCAAGTCTTGTCCTCGGTGACCTTCTGGAGCGTGAAGGTCACCTTGCCCTCCTTCGCCTTATACATGCGAACCGCTGAAAGATGAAAATGTTGGCTGTTAATGAGAACGTACTCGCTTATCTACTGTGCTGATCCTGATTTCCTGTGGCTATCGGTGTCATGTTCGAAAGAAGAAGAACCTTTGGCTTGTTTATGACGCATTCAACTGCTACGTCACATAGCGTCGCCAACCTCTCAATCCGATTGGTCGCGAGTGGACTTGGTAATGTCGCCGGTTGCGGGATTCAAGCAACACAATATTGCGATCAAGAGTCCAGCAATCCACCGACTGAGCTACCGCGGATCCGTGTGCCATGCCCGAAGTCGGGTTCGATGCTTTACGGGGAAAACGAAGTTGGAGATCATCAGCTTTCTGCATATGAAAGTAGCATGGATTACCCATCTCCTCTCCGTTCGAAGTATTCAGTTCTCGAAGGTACAGAGTGGATTATCCGTCTGTACTGGCTTAGGGGTTTCGTCCTACTAGAACATATCTGAGCAGTTAGGGTGGCCTTGTCACATTTTCTCCATGCTATAGCCCCTTAGTGGATGATCACGATATATGCTGCCACGGCGAAAGATACAACATACTCCATGCACGCCAATAGCATGCTCTTTCCAAGAAGTTGGCATGGTCACAACTCCACCGTCAACACAGTCACACCAACCAACAACACCGCCAACCAACAGCACCGCCACACCAACAACATCGTCATAACTTCCCAACGATATTCTCCACCAACGCTGACCGTTCTCACATCAGGCGACACTCGGTGGGCTTCCCACTTCCGTTCGCTCTCTCGCCACCGCTATCTCAGGGCGCGTGGTTCCCAAGAACCTGTGCTGTAGACAACTTGGGTTACTCATCTTTTCCCCGCCTGCCAGTTTGGGTTACCCACCTCTGCCCCGTCTGAGAGCACGCAGAGTGCTGTCCACTGGTATGTAACCGGACGGCATCTCCACCTCCAGGATGACCCGGTCCACCGGGCCGGCACCCCGCAGGTAGCTGGTGCACACCTCCAGCTGGTACGACGCTCCTGAACTGCCGCGTGGCTTCGCCGCTACGCCCAGAGAGAACGCCGGATCCGGCACCTGTGACGTCATACAGATACAGGTCCGAGAGTTGTGACGTGTGGGAAACGGCGAGTCGGGCGCCAGTTGAGTCATGTAGGGGAGACAGGCACCAGGCATGTGGATGCCAGGTGGGACGCTTCAGCCAACACGGACCCTGGAACGCTTGAAAAAAAGTGGACAGGTCCATATAGTTTGGCAGGAACGGAAAATTGCCGAGAGATGGGGGCTCGCAACAAAAGCCAATTCCTCATTGAAAGGAATGCTCATTGTGGGTGTCTGAGATACCATGTAAAAATGTCGGATCTCAGGACCACTGTGAACTCCACTAGCTATGACATTTCCACGGTAAGGCTTCGGCACACCCGAGTCCCACATCCACGGTAAGGCTCCGGCACACCCGAGTTCCACATCCACGGTAAGGCTCCAGCGAAAGGTCCGCGGCCCAAGCGGCCAGTCAAAGACCCGGGTCAAGCTACCCGGTTGGGAAGACTACTCATGGGCACGGGAGACGCGGGCTACGTACCTGGATGGTGCTGCTGAATTTGAACACGGTCTGGACCACCACGCAGCCGGGGGGCGACACAAGGAACGTGACATCGCCGGGCAGCTGAAATGGTGCGTGATGTCAGCAGTTAAAGACAGCTCGTGGCAGCCAGGTGAGGTCAACACACACACACACACACACACACACACACACACACACACACACACACACACACACACACACACACACACACACACACACACACACACACACACACACAATGCAAACAGAAGTGGGCAATATCTGTGGCCATATTTGTGGATTAAAAATTATGTATTTCTTCGGTACTCCCCTAATCCCTCCCAGTCCCCCGTTCCAAAAAAAATCGGAATGCCTATTATATAAATACGTATATCATGTTAGAGGGAATCGAGCGCAATTATACACAGGAAATCGATCCAGTAGTTCACAAGATCTCTGGGGTGTTGGAATCCTGTTGCGAAGCTTGTTGTGGGGGCACTTCAATTCCAGAAATCTAGCCCTTCCCCACTGTATGTTGCGACAGGTTCCGGCAGATATCATACCCCGGGGCCGAGCTGCTTAGTCCGCACTGTCGCTGTCCGCCGGCGAGGTCAGTGTACTTTACTCCCCCCCCATCCCCTGCCGGTCGAGGTGCACAGATATCTGAGCCAGGTACTGCACTGTACCTGGCGCTGCATGCGTGACCTCCTGCGTGATGCAGGACTGTCGCCGTCTGAATGTCTGAGGTGACCTGAATGTGATTTGTTTTGAGTAATGTATGTAAACAAGTCTATTCTGAGAACCACACATTGACAGGTGTGTGTGTGTGTGTGTGTGTGTGACATGACTGAGAGATGAAAGGTATATTGTTGACAGTAGTATGACAGTGGTATGACTGTGATATGACAGGCCTCTATCAATGTGGCAATTCTATGTCGTTACTGTCTCGAGTGTGTGTGTGTGTGTGTGTGTGTGTGTACACGATGGAGAGATGACAGGTGCGTAAATACATGAGGGTATGAAAGTGATATAATTGTGATATGACAGGCCCGACTTATGTCACTGTGGTGACAAAAGTCGATACTGTCTCGACTACAGCATATGTGTGTGTGTTGGATGACAGGTAAGACAGATGTCATGCCCCGTGGCCAATGTTAGGCGTGTCTGTGATATTAAGTGAGTCTGTGATGTTAGGTGTGGCAGTGCATGTGTGATGTCAAGTGTGTATGATATCGAATGTGTCTGTGATGTTAGGTGTGGTGTCAGGCGCGCAAGAACAAGTGCACCTTTAAGTCTTCGATGTGTGTATTAATTATAAATGTAATAGCGACGTGGAATAATGATTGACTGCTGGGTGAATGGTCCCCCATAGCTTGGGTCTGCGAATGTCAGATGCCGGATGGGCCGTGAGCTGGTCTGTAGTCATGTGTTGCTATGGTGTCGGGGCGCTGTGTCACCCCGACCAGCCGGCTGCCTGTGTGCCGCTGAGCTCAGCAGCTCTGATGTCAGACGCCAGGCCGCAGTGGTGCCGCTGATCTATGCTGAGGACCGCAGTAGCTTCCAAGAGTCGGCCGAGGTTCTGGTTGCTATCAGAGATGACTCTGGTCTGATGGAATGTCTCTGATGTCTCAGAGGGACGGCGCGCACGTCGGTGCGGTAGAGTTCACCGGGGACGAGCATTGTTCTCGGATGCGACACGGAGATCACGTGCTCTAGTGATATCAGGGGATGAGCAGCCCCCAATGGATAGGGGGCGTAGACCGCCACATGACCATGACGTGTCGCGGGTAGGTAACGTGAGTAATAGCCAATGGCGTTGCATTGGAAGACCGGGGCGTTGGCCGTCGAGTTTAGCTGGCGCGGAGCCGAGGTCTCTGGACAGGGAGTGGTGAGACGGAGCTCGGCGGGACAGGACGGCCGAGGCCAGCCCTGTCCCGTACTTCGGTACTGAGGTACATGGGTCTATAAATGAGAATCACTGTCCGTCTGGTATGGCTGTTGAGATGTAGTCGTTTGTGATGACAGTCGTAGAGTAAATGAAGACCGGTCGGAATGTAAGCTGGATTGTACGTGAACACTACCGCCTCTTTGAATATCGGAACTTGGGACTTGAGATGGGAGACTGAGATGTTGTATGAAGTTGTGAGCGTTGATATGTTTAGCGGCTTATTGAAGAGCCGCCTGTCAAGCAGCTGAAGCTGTCTGTCGCTAAAAAAAGGCTATTGTAATAATTTGTCTGTCACGCTGCACTATTGAAACCTGAATAATTATCGCCATTCAATTGCTACTTAATTACGAAAATATAAGTGCTGGATTTTCTGGTACCTGTCAAGAGATGTGCAGATCAGAGCTATGAGATTGAGATATAGAGCCATTGAATTTGCACCCGGGGTTTATCGTCAACGTCGAGGTCCATATAACTATTCATTAAGCCCAAAGAAGTTTCCCCCGGCATAAGTGAGATGCCGGGCATGGAAGAAAACTACCCTACAATCATCCACATAAATACTAGCCTAAAACAACAACAGCACGAAGATAGCGTTCAGTCGTGATCAATATGGAATGTTCCTACATCGACATTCCTGGGAACTGACTGCTTCTCCTGGTCTTTTTGTACGCCTTCAGCGTCTTTGAGAACGTCCTGTTTCGCTCTGTGACACACCCTAGTGTGTGAGGTCTGTGTATCACACACACATTCCTGGAAACTGACCGCTTCTTCTGGTCTTCTGGTACACCTTCAGCGTCTTTGAGAACGTCCTGCTTCGTTCTGTGAAACACCCTAATGTGGTCTAGACCTAGACCCTGCTGTGGTCCAACAGCACGCAGCTGCTCATCTGCGTGACGGTTCGGTGGACCCAATTGGGCGCGGACCACGACCCCCCCCCCCCCGGGTGCGGCCTCACCTGCAGCTCCGGCACCTTCTTCTGCTGCAGCAGCAGCCGGTTGCCGCCGTCCACGGTGATGCTGGCGGCCACGCCCTGCGACGTCACCGTCACCGTCGACGACAGGTCGGAGGCGAACGTGCGCTCGGCGAACGCCGTCAGCGCCTGCACGGCCACGATCGTGTCCTGGGTGGCGACGAAGCCGCCCTTGCTGTTGCGCTGTGTGTTCATCCAGCGGACGGCGCGCGCCGCGTCCTCCAGGTAGCCCTTGCCGGAGATGTGCAGCAGCGACAGCACCATGTATGACGTCATCTCAATGTCCACGGCGCGGCTGCCGCCGACTGCGGCACACACAACGTGACGTCACACACGAATACTGGTCAAAGAAGCAGGAGTGTAGTTATTGTAAGTCACAGCGTAATGATCGGATGATATCTCCCCGATTGCCGTAACTCAATGATTGTGGACGATCTTCATGCAATAACTCACCAATTATGGTACTCATGTTCCCTGTTAGAAACTCACTGCTCGTGGCATGACCTCTGCCAGAACTCACTGTTCGTAGTAGGACCTCTGGTCGGAACTCCCTGTTCGTGGTAGGATCTCCGCCAGGACTCACTGAGACTGGTGCGGTCGCCCTCCCAGAAGAGGATGTGGTCTCCCTCGCGCTTGGCCTTCTCCATGAGCTTCTCCACGAGCCGACGACCCTTTACATCCTGTCCCATCTTGAGGTAGGTGTGAGCCATCAGCACCTGGAACCACATCGGGCACGACTCTTCACATCCTTTCCCATCTTGAGGTAGGCGTGAGCCATCATCACCTGAATCCATACCTGCCACGTTTCGGAGACATGTGCGAGTATTGCTACGACTGTTCAATGTACGCATCCCACAGCCCCAACGACTTCGACCACACAAAAAAACATCTTTACAAAGTGATCCGGGCGGAAATAACGACCTTTGTCAAGAAGTGGTCATTACACTCTATGCTTCAAAAGCTGTTCAGGACCTGCGTGACCTCAGTACAGGGTGACACGTGACCTCAGTACAGGGTGTTCAGGACACACGTGACCTCAGTACAGGGTGTTGAGGACACGCATGACCTCAGTACAGGGTGTTCAGGACACGCATGACCTCAGTGCAGGGTGATATGTGACCTCAGTACAGGATATTGAGGACACGCGTGACTGCACCGCCAACTGACCTCTGAGTAGAGAGTCTTGTCCTCCAGCTCGAGGCCGTCCTCGAGACAGGCGAACCCTTTGGACAGTTGGTCTGTGCTGGCAACGTCCTTCAGCGCCAGCATCACAAACGCAGTAAGGGCCGCCTCGCCGCCGCGCTCGGTGCCTCCCTGCGGGTGAAGAGGTCAACGGTCAGCAATGATTTGGGGCTACAGAGCTCATGGTTCAGTACGGCCCCAGGGTTGCATGGGTCTGCACGAATCTCGTGATACATGCATCAAAACAGCTCACTTTTGCATGGATTGGATGCGATCCCACGCTACCAACATATCGCTGGAGCCAGCATCACCAAACTGCGACGTTATGTTGATCGTTTGGGCGGAGGCGAGCATGTGCCCAGGAGTAGAGGGGTGTTGCCGTTGACCTCAATCGGTCTGCGACTCAGCTAGGGAGGACGTGCTTCTCATCTCTCGGGATCGGTCAACAGCGGCACCATCCCACTGCTGGTGTTGTGGGAGACCAAGGCGGACTCGGATGAGGTATTTTACCGTTGGCACTACAGGCTGCACCCACCACCCAAGACGTGGCCACACGCCTTCGTTTGACTGGTGGATTGTTGGAGCGCCGGCAGCCAGCAATGTGTCGGTGTGACGAATGCGACCGAAGTGCCCTTCAACTCAAATAACCAACGAGCGATTGCCACAGAGCTCGCGGCGACCACGTCTTCATCCCCTTGTGGATCACCTCGTCGATCTGGACGTCCATTCCATCATTCCCCTGTTTATTGGGTGTTTCGCGACGCATTGTATGCACGATCACGGGTAATGGCGTCTCCCACACTGTTTCGCCGGTGGGCCGCAGGATTGGGAAATGTCCTGAGTGGTGCGAGTGTCGAACCCGGGACCTTTGGTACCTAGAGCTGAACACCTTGGCCACTCGACCACTCCCGCCCCCACCATCTTCCTCTTGTGGATCAACTCGCCGTCTCGGACGTCCATACCTTCATCTCCTTGTGGATCAAATGGCCGACCCGGTTGAAGCAGCTGCTGTTCGGGTGCTGGTTCTCCAGCAGCCACTCTACGCTCTGTTTGACAGATTCCTGGTCTGTGGGCACACCCAGTCGCCCCAGCTGAACTCAGAGGTTCTGCAGCGTCACTGTGGGCACGCAACTACGTCACGGTGTTGGGAGCTGCGTCACAGGAGTAAGTCACTTCCACTCCATCACAGGAGTAAGTCACTTCCACTCCGTCACAGTGCTGGGAGCTGCGTCACAGGAGTAAGTCACTTCCACTCCGTCACAGGAGTAAGTCACTTCCACTCCGTCACAGTGCTGGGAGCTGCGTCACAGGAGTAAGTCACTTCCACTCCGTCACAGTGATGGGAGCTGCGTCACAGGAGTAAATCACTTCCACTCTGTCACAGGAGTAAGTCACTTCCACTCCGTCACAGGAGTAACTCACTTCCACTCCGTCACAGTGCTGGGAGCTGCGTCACAGGAGTAAGTCACTTCCACTTCGCTACAGAACTTCAGTAACACCATTGATAGTGAAACATTCTCGTCACGCATCTCGTCACACATCTCGTCATACATCTCGTCCCACATCTCGTCACGCATGTCGTCACACGTCTCGTCACGCATGTCGTCACACATCTCGTCACACATGTCGTCACACATGTCGTCACACATGTCGTCACACATGTCGTCACACATGTCCCAAATCTCGTCACAACTACGCTGGATACCGAGCGGCATAGACGGTGTCAATGCTGCCGGCGCGACATTCTGGTGCCATATCCGTGACGAACGTGTCCCAAAGGGAACGCCAGACTGGCGTCAGGTGAAGCTGACTATTACGTCACTAGATGTCTGACGTCACACTCGACAACATATCACGTCACATCGCAGGTGACGATCTGACATGACCACACTAAAACCACCGGCGTGGCTTCGACTTCCCCCATCAACGACCGGCCGATTCTCACTGACGTTACCGTGACGTCACGGTGACGTCACACCCATCGGCGCCATCACACCACGATCCCGCCACCGCCGCCGACTTCCGACTCACCCTCATTGGCGCGACTAAGTCACCATGACGTCACACCCACCGATGGCGATGTACTCCGACGCCTCGCTGAAGGCCTTGACGACGAAGGCGGTGAGCCAGACGGAGCCCTTGAGGTCCATGCTGCCGTACGACGAGTACGAACCGTCACGCCGGCGGTACCGCAGCTGCCGCTGGTACCCTGTACACAGGTACATCCCATGAGGACACACAGGCACATCACATGAGCACACAGACGTACACGCGGTATTGCAGCTGGGGTCGGCAACGATGAGATACGCGTTGTCCACGTATGGCAGTATGATGTGGTAGCCTGGTATTATGATGGCACATATATGGTAGGATAGCAGTACCATGGTCTGCATATGGTAGCATGGTTTGGTAGCCTGGTATTACCATGGTCCCCACATGTCAGCATGATATGGTATCCTGGTATTGTCATGGTCGACATATGGTAGCATGCTATGTTGGCCTGGTATGTCGTCTGATGTCATGTCGTCTGATGTCATGTCACCTGATGTCAAGTCGTCTGGTATCATGTCACCTGATGTCATGTCACCTGATGTCATGTCGTCTGATGGCATGTCACCTGATGTCATATCACCCGATGCCCTGTCACCTGATGTCATGTTGTCTTATGTCATGTCGTCTTATGTCATGTCGTCTGATGTCATGTCGTCTGATGTCATGTCACCTGATATCATGTCACCTGATATCATGTCACCTGATGTCAAGTCGTCTGATGTCATGTCACCTGATGTCATATCACCTGATGTCATGTCACCTGATGTCATGTCACTTGGTGTCATATCACTTGATGCCATGCCACATGATGTCATGTCGTCTGATGTCATGCCGTATGATGTCATGCCGTATGATGTCATGCCGTATGATGTCATGCCGTATGATGTCATGCCGTATGATGTCATGTCACCTGGTGTCATGTCACCTGATGTCATGTCACCTGATGTCATGTCACCTGATGTCATGTCGTCTGATGTCATGTCACCTGATGTCATATCACCCGATGCCCTGTCACCCGATGTCATGTTGGCTTGTGTCATGTCGTCTTATGTCATGTCGTCTGATGTCATGTCGTCTGATGTCATGTCACCTGATATCATGTCACCTGATGTCATGTCGTCTGATGGCATGTCACCTGGTGTCATGTCGTATGATGTCATGCCGTATGATACCATGTCACCTGATGTCATGTCACCTGATGGCATGTCGTCTGATGTCATGTCGTCTGATGTCATGTCACCTGATGTCATGTCACCTGATGCCATGTCGTCTGATGTCATGTCGTCTGATGTCATGTCGTCTGATTTCATGTCACCTGATGTCATGTCACCTGATGTCATGTCACCTGATGTCATGTCGTCTGATGTCATGTCGTCTGATGTCATGTCGTCTGATGTCATGTCACATGATGTCATGTCACATGATGTCATGTCAACTGATGTCATGTCACCTGGTGTCATATCGTCTGATGTCATGTCGTCTGATGTCATGTCACCTGATGTCATGTCGTCTGATGTCATGTCGTCTGATGTCATGTCACCTGATGTCATGTCGTCTGATGTCATGCCGTATGATGTCATGTCACCTGATGTCATGTCGTCTGATGTCATGTCACCTGATGCCATGTCGTCTGATGTCATGTCACCTGATGTCATGTCGTCTGATGTCATGTCACCTGGTGTCATGTCGTATGATGTCATGCCGTATGATGCCATATCACCTGATGTCATGTCACCTGATGGCATGTCGTCTGATGTCATGTCGTCTGATGTCATGCCACCTGATGTCATGTCACCTGATGTCAAGTCGTCTGATGTCATGTCACCTGATGTCATATCACCTGATGTCATGTCACCTGATGCCATATCACCTGATGCCACGTCACCTGATGTCATATCGTCTGATGTCATGTCGTATGATGTCATGTCGACTGATGTCATGTCACCTGATGTCATACCGTCTCATGTCATGTCGTCTCATGTCATGTCACCGGATGTCATGTCGTCTCATGTCATGTCGTCTGATGTCATGTCGTCTCATGTCATATCGTCTGATGTCATGTCGTCTCATGTCATATCATCTGATGTCATGTCGTCTGATGTCATGTCACCTGATGTCATGTCGTCTGTCATGTCGTCTGATGTCATGTCACCTGATGTCATGTCGTCTGATGTCATGCCGTATGATGTCATGTCGTCTGATGTCATGTCACCTGATGTCATGTCACCTGATGTCATGTCAACTGATGACATGTCACCTGATGCCATGTCGTCTGATGTCATGTCGTCTGATGTCATGTCGTCTGATGTCATGTCGTCTGATGTCATGTCGTCTGATGTCATGTCGTCTGATGTCATGTCGTCTGATGTCATATGACCTGATGACATGTCACCTGATGTCATGTCGTCTGATGTCGTGTCGTCTGATGTCATGTCACCTGCTGTCATGTCGTCTGATGTCATGTCGTCTGATGTCATATCACCTGATGCCATGTCACCTGATGTTATGTCGTCTGATGTCATGTCGTCTGATGTCATGTCGTCTGATGTCATGTCGTCTGATGTCATATCACTTGATGTCATGTCACCTCATGTCATGTTACCTCATGTCATGTCGTCTGATGTCATGTCGTCTGATGTCATATCACCTGATGCCATGTCACCTGATGTTATGTCGTCTGATGTCATGTCGTCTGATGTCATGTCGTCTGATGTCATGTCGTCTGATGTCATATCACTTGATGTCATGTCACCTCATGTCATGTCACCTCATGTCATGTCGTCTGATGTCATGTCGTCTGATGTCATGTCACCTGATATCATGTCACCTGATGTCATGTCGTCTGATGGCATGTCACCTGGTGTCATGTCGTATGATGTCATGCCGTATGATGCCATGTCACCTGATGTCATGTCACCTGATGGCATGTCGTCTGATGTCATGTCGTCTGATGTCATGTCACCTGATGTCATGTCACCTGATGTCATGTCACCTGATGTCAAGTCGTCTGATGTCATGTCGTCTGATGTCATATCACCTGATGCCATGTCACCTGATGTCATGTCGTCTGATGTCATGCCGTATGATGTCATGTCGTCTGATGTCATGTCACCTGATGTCATGTCGTCTAAGTCATGTCGTCTCACGTCATGTCACCGGATGTCATGTCGTCTGATGTCATGTCGTCTGATGTCATGTCGTCTGATGTCATATCGTCTGATGTCATGTCGTCTCATGTCATATCGTCTGATGTCATGTCCTCTGATGTCATGTCACCTGATGTCATGTCGTCTGATGTCATATCACCTGATGACATGTCACCTGATGTCATGTCGTCTGATGTCATGTCGTCTGATGTCATATCACCTGATGACATGTCACCTGATGTCATGTCACCTGATGTCATGTCGTCTGATGTCATGTCGTCTGATGTCATGTCGTCTGATGTCATGTCGTCTGATGCCATATCACCTGATGACATGTTACCTGATGTCATGTCGTCTGATGTCATGTCGTCTGATGTCATATCACCTGATGACATGTCACCTGATGTCATGTCGTCTGATGTCATATCACCTGATTGCATGTCACCTGATGTCATGTCGTCTGATGTCATGTCACCTGATGTCATGTCGTCTGATGTCATGTCGTCTGATGTCGTATCACCTGATGTCATGTCGTCTGATGTCATGTCACCTGATGTCATGTCACCTTATGTCATGTCACCTGATGACATATCACCTGACACCAGCAGTAGTCCACATATCGGCCGTGTTGTAGAGCGTCCCTCACCGCTCTTCATGTTGTTGTTGGCCGTGCTGTAGAGCGTCACTCACCGCTCTTCATGTTGTTGTTGGCCGTGCTGTAGAGCGTCACTCACCGCTCTTCATGTTGTTGTTGGCCGTGCTGTAGAGCGTCACTCACCGCTCTTCATGTTTTTGGCCGCGCTGTGGAGCGTCACTCACCGCTCTTCATGTTGTTGTTGCCCTTGGTATGAAGCTACACTCACCGCTCTTCATGTTGTTGTCGGTCTGCCTGCGCTGCCGGTCGGTCAGGAGGTTGGCCGTCTCCAGGTACCGTCTGACGTAGATGTTGGGCACAAACGTCACCATGTTCGGCTCGCCGCCGCCAGTCGGCGCTGTGATCAGCCCGCTCTCCAGGTTCTGTCGGGTCAGAGGTCAAACACCAGGGGTGAGAGGTCAAATGACACCGGTCGGACAAAACAGTCAGGGGCAAAACCAGAGGTCAGAAGTCAAACACCAGGGGTGAGAGGTCAAATGACACCGGTCGGAGGTCAAACACAGTCAGGGGTCAAGGGTCAACACCAGAGGTCAGAGGTCAAACACCAGGGGTGAGTGGTCAAATGACACCGGTCGGAGGTCAAACACAGTCAGGGGCCAAATCACACTGTCAGAGATGCACAAGGCGGTAAAGAGGAATGCATGTGTTTAAGTTGCATTACATCTGACCGAAAGGTCAAGATGATTTCTTATCAGGTATGTTACCATGAGAGCAATGTTTGTCGGAGGCTCCCGGCGGTGTGTGTGTGTGTGTACCGATAAAAGTCATGGAGATGTGGGGATTCGAACTCGCAACCCCCGGCTACCGTTGAATGTGTAGCGCAGCACACGCGTGTGCCCGTGTAGTGTTAGAGGCGACATAATATGATGCGTCTGAGGATGCCCCGGTCAGATGTCAGACAATGTGCCGAAGGTGTGGAAGAACAAGAAAGATAACTGCGGAAAGCGTTAGAGGTCCGACTACAAGTGTAAGTAAAGGACAGAGCGCAGAGCAAGCAAGGAAGATTGTCTCGATTATATGATTGTGCTCCGGCATCGTGTGATCTGGCTTCGTGTGATCTGGCATCACGCAGGGCGGGGTGCATTGGCAATCACTGAAGGAGAATTCAGGTAACAGTGCCTGATCATGGATCGCCTGTTAACATTTAACAGCGGACAGTGGATAGAGTACAGTACGTGTATGCATATTCATTTGAATATATATATATATATATATATATATATATATATATATATATATATATATATATATATGCACTTACGCTATAAGTAGGTCCCAGCAGGTCTCCGATGACGGCGAAGTAGGCTCTCTCAGAGTCCTCCACCAAGCCGTCCGGGAGAGGCAGGCTGACCTTCTCAACATGGTCGTCGTCACCTGTCGGCAGAGAAAGTCACTGCTTAACAGATGCTTATTTACGTCATAGGTAAACAGGCGTGTCACTATACGAGAAGCCGGCACAACTCCAGGACGTCACAGCACAATCCACAACTCCAGCACGTCACAGCACAGTCCACAACTCCAGCACGTCACAGCACAGTCCATAACTCCAGCACGTCACAGCACAGTCCACAACTCCAGCACGTCACAGCACAGTCCACAACTCCAGCACGTCACAGCACAGTCCACAACTCCAGCACGTCACAGCACAGTCCACAACTCCAGCACGTCACAACACAGTCCACAACTCCAGCACGTCACAACACAGTCCACAACTCCAGCACGTCACAACACAGTCCACAACTCCAGCACGTCACAACACAGTCCACAACTCCAGCACGTCACAACACAGTCCACAACTCCAGCACGTCACAACACAGTCCACAACTCCAGCACGTCACAACACAGTCCACAACTCCAGCACGTCACAGCACAGTCTACAACTCCAGCACGTCACAACACAGTCTACAACTCCAGCACGTCACAACACAGTCCACAACTCCAGCACGTCACAACACAGTCCACAACTCCAGCACGTCACAACACAGTCCACAACTCCAGCACGTCACAACACAGTCCACAACTCCAGCACGTCACAGCACAGTCCACAACTCCAGCACGTCACAGCACAGTCCACAACTCCAGCACGTCACAGCACAGTCCACAACTCCAGCACGTCACAACACAGTCCACAACTCCAGCACGTCACAACACAGTCTACTACTCCAGCACGTCACAACACAGTCCACAACTCTAGTACGTCACAGCACAGTCCAGCACGTCACAGCACGTCACAACACAGTCCACAGCTCCAGCACGTCACAGCACAGTCCACAACTCCAGCACATCACAACACAGTCCACAACTCCAGCACGTCACAGCACAGTCCACAACCCCAGCACGTCCCCGGGGTGGACTGTCCTTCGCTGCCAACCTGGCATCCATCCAAGATACCATACATTATCTGCAATACGATAACCACCATACAATAGCGGAACATGCAAGCCACACCGCCATACAATAACGGAACCCCCAAGCCACACCACCATGCAACAACCGAACCTGCAAGCCGCACCACCATATAATAACGGAACCAGGAAGCCACACCACCATACAATAACGGAACCCACCACCCCCAACAAACCCCCCCCACACCTCATAACACCTCCAAGCCACACCACCATACAATAACGACCTCCAACCACCCACCATACATAACAAACCTCAAAGCCATACCACTATGCAATAAGGGAACCTCCAAGCCACACCACCATGCATTAACGGAACCACAAAGCCATACCACCATAAAATAACGGAACCTCCAAGCCACACCACCATGCAATAACGGAACCTCCAAGCCACACCACCATACAATAACGGAACCTCAAAGCCATACCACCATACAATAAGGGAACTTCCAAGCCACACCACCATGCAATAACGGAACCTCAAAGCCATACCACCATACAATAACCGAACCTCAAAGCCACACTACCATACAATAACGGAAACTCCAAGCCACACCACCATACAATAACGGAACCTCAAAGCCATACCACCATACAAAAACCGCCTTGCCGTACTAACTCAACTTCTTAGCCATTCAACCTCACCACCACCAGCCTGTCAACCATGTAGCCCCACCACCACCAGCCGGTCAACCATACAACCCCATCGCCACTTGTCTGTCAACCATGCAGCCCACCACCACTAGTCTTCCAACCATGCAACCCCACCACCACTAGCTTCTGGTGGCAGGGTTGGCTTACACTCCCAATGTCACTTTGGCATAGGCACACGACTTTAACACTCTCCTTCGGCTGGACTCACCCTTGTCAAGGCAGATGAAGCGGGAGCTGGTCTTCTCCTGAGGGAAACCCTCCGGTTTGACGACGATCGGACGGATCACGGTGTCACTGGGAACGTAAATGACGTCATACTACGGCACAGGGCTGCCAACTCGATGAAAATTGCTGGCCGTGGGCGACGTGGTGAGGAAGGGAGCAAAACGTTCAGAAATTTCAGACACGACTCAAAAGCATGACTGGGTACAATATTCGACAAATTGTCGCAGTGAGTTCAGTTCACATCCCATATAAAAGTCGTCCCCATAAAAAGATTGCTTATTGTGCGTGTGTAACTGGAGGCCTAAAATGGGCAGCCGAACAAAGAAGATTCACAAACAGAATAGCATTGACTTTTGCTCGTAAGATCAAACAGGTTTGCAAAAGCACCAAAACCGCTACCATTCCATTGAAGCGTGATGCCACTCATTGGCGCAAGTCGAAGGTCTTGCGCCACTCATTGGCGCAAGTCTGAGATCTGACCTCCAGCGTCCTCAGACCAGGTCATCAGTTACCCAGGCGTCGGCACTGGCCTCGTCATGTACAGACGTACACACCGACCTTCATCGGCAGGCGTACACCTGTGCACACGCCACCTATGCCCGTTCCACCACTTGCTTGCACACCACCTTCCCGAACTTTCCCACAAGCCAACAGCTGAGTCAGGGCTAGGTGATTGAGATGGATACCGATTTTAGGAAAAATTCCCTACAACGCCAATAGGTATAATGTAAAAACTACAAAACGGTCAGGAGGGTTTATTCCCCTCAACCCAAATGGTGACTGAGGAAATGTTATCCAGACGTGTCCACCACTGTCGCAAACTGCCCGCCAACATCCCCGACTTCCACACCAACTTTCCATAATTTTCCGACGAAATTTCGAACATTTCCTACAAAGACATCACTTTTCAGCCGCTCCTCAGACCCCCATCCCACCTGCTCCCGGGATGCCAGTGGCGCCTACCTGCCCGGAGACACGGCGTTCGCCTCTTCGCAGTTTCCGTCCTTGACCTTGACCGACACGGTCATGTTGACCTCTCCCAGAGAGGTGAATGTCAGCGAGAATGTTCTGGTCTCCTTCAGCCCGGGCCCGATGCAGAGGTCAAAGCCAGTCGCTGCCGCCGTGTCAGCCAGCGAGTAATGCTCTGATTCGGCAAGCTCCAGGTACACCTGCCACCAGAACGGGTCAGGTCAGGTCAGCCGGGGATGTTCTGATTCAGCCAGCTTCAGATCACCTGTCGCCAGGACAGGTGAAGTCAGACTAAATAAGTCACCTTTGGAACAATCGCACCATACAGTTACACTCGGCCACCTATGATAGGCATAGACCGGCGCCATACCACCTTCTGCAGAGAACAATGCCGGGGCAGTAGCGGTCACCATCGATGGCGCTGCATGGGTCGCTATAGGTGGCACTGCAGAGGTCACTATAGGTGGCGCTGCAGAGGTCGCGGATGGTGGTCAGCGGTTAATTATACGCGGATGCGATGGCGATCACTATTTGCGCACTAACTGATCTAACGGGGCCACGGGGACCATGCCCCCAAAAATGTTTGAAGGGGGACCCAAACTATCGCTTGGCCCCCTTAAACGGGACTGTAAAATGATCTCAAGATACCAGTCTGATGACATTTACCAAAGCACTGAAAAAAAATCAGATGGGACAACTGCCACAAGGCGTACACGAAAATGAATAATTTTATCCTAAAATACTGAGCATATTTGCGGATGGCTGATGGTCTCGCTACATCACATACCGTCAAATATACCGACACACACGACACCATGAGGCCATCGAAAGACAAAATGCTGAATATGGAACGTTTTCCTGAATAAAATAAAAGCTATATCATACAGAACACTCCGCCAATCCGAAAACGATGCCTCGTCCACATTGTACGGAGTGGGGCAGGGCGCTCTGGAAAATTAGGGTAATTGTATTTTCTAGTTCATCAAAATAGCACAGAGGAGACGATGCTAATCGTGAGCAGCAGCTGAAACAAAACAAGACGCTTCTGCTGTGTTGGAAAGCACTTGCAGAGCTGTGCCAGTTGTGGCGTTGTTATGTGTTTCGACACAGTCACACACAGGCATCAGTCAATTGCTGGCAAAAACGTAGGTATATCTGCTTCGTCGTGGTCATGCTGCTACTGTGCCTAGGCCCAAAATTCGCGCCGGGGCTCCGAAAAAAATCGTACCGAAGCCCCAAAATTACGTTATGTACCAAGAAGCAAGCTGGAGGCCACACAATTTGATTCCAGGGCTCCAAATCAATGCAGCGAGATCCAGAACAATAGTTACGGTACATTAAAAATTAAATCCGGTTCCCATAACATTTAATGATTGGTCGCACAAATATAATCCAGCACAATCACTCAAGCCATAAAAATCGCCCCAGACTCACAAAAATCGCCAAGAACTCGGACATAATTGCACCCGGCTCCAGAAATCGTGCCAGGACCAGAAAAAGCCATCAGGGCACATAATTCCGAAGATATCCCTAAAACACGTGTCGAGCACAGAAAACTCGCGTCGATCCTCCAAAAGCACGTACCAAGGCGCGAAAGTCGCACCTGAACAAATACAAATCACACCGGAGCCTAAAAAAATCCCACTATGGCCACCTTTGTCGGCTCTAAATAAATACAGCGGTGTCAAAGTCACCCCGAACAAAAACGAACAAAAACGCACCAAGACCGTCCGAAACGCACCGGGTCCCGGAACAATTTAGAATCTGGCGACAGCAATTTAGAATATGCTTCGGTTCCTGAATAAACCTACTAGAAATCCTAAAAAATGGAGATCCTCAACACGCGCCGGGATCCTGAAAAATAGCCGTAGCCACAGGAAAAGTACGAGACCCAAACAAAACGACCTGGGTCCGCAAACAGTGACATTTTCATTAAAAAACGCGCTGAGGGAGTAAATAAACAGATCGGGGCCTTGGAAAGCACACAGTTCCCTTGACAACGCAGTGAACACGCAAAAATTACTATAAATAGGTACACAATACATAATAAGTAAATGAACATGTCTGTTTTCAAAAACGACACAGGAGACTGAACAATTGCGCTTGGCCATAAAACACTGCAGTATGCGAAAAAGCGCAACGGTGACGACGCAACGGCTCTTATAGGACAGCATCACATCAGCGTGTACCTCGGCTCTTATAGGACAGCATCACATCAGCGTGTACCTCGGCTCTTATAGGACAGCATCACATCAGCGTGTACCTCGGCTCTTATAGGACAGCATCACATCAGCGTGTACCTCGGCTCTTATAGGACAGCATCACATCAGCGTACCTCGGCTCTTATAGGACAGCATCATATCAGCGTGACCTCGGCTCTTAAGGACAGCATCACATCAGCGTGTACCTCGGCTCTTATAGGACAGCATCACATCAGCGTGTACCTCGGCTCTTATAGGACAGCATCACATCAGCGTGTATCTCGGCTCTTATAGGACTTATAGTATAGGACTATAAGAAGGAGAAGTATTATAGTACTTCTAGGACTTATAGTACAGATAAACACAGTAGATAACATGTGATTCAAGAGTCACAATTGTCCCAGTCAAAATACCTCTGATTACATAAGAGAGGTATGGACCTATCCCCACTTTCCTTTTAACGACTCAGTTGGCTATCACGTATGTGCACCGGTTTGTCTCCCTTGGGTTTCGATGCATATCAGCGTCACGACTCCGAGTCATAATCACGACTCTGAGTCACGACACTCGCGTCACCTGGTGTGATGAATGTGGCGACTCGAGTCAAGAATTTAGTTACGACTTGAGTCACAACTCGGGTGACGACAGTCGAGTCATGACAGTCGAGTCACCAGGTCATTTACGGCAAGCGGCGACTCACCGAGAGACTCGAGTCGAGGAAGTTGAAGACGGTGGCGGGCATCTTGAGGACCTCGCCACGCTTCAGCGAGTAGGGCAGCGACACCTCCGTGAAGAACGGCTTGAAGGTGGTGATGCTCGTCTTGTTGGAAAGTCCGAAGCCGGTCTGAGGTGGACACAATCCACTTGAAATTCGGCAGGTTGGTGGACGAGGTGTTCAGAGCAGTGGATCAGCAGGTGCAAGGTGTGAACGCCATGTGCATAACCTTCACACGTGTGGAGGTCCTCTACAAATGCACACTGTGTGCGGCTGACAAACGTCACTTGAACAAACGGCATTTGAACGCAGTCGCTCCGACACTTCGGTGAAAATGCCATCAACTACGTCACCGAGCCGCAAACCGCGAGCAAGTGGCGGAGAGTACGTACCCTGGCGTTGGTACAGTGGCGGAGAGTACGTACCCTGGCGTTGGTACAATGGCGGAGAGTACGTACCCTGGTGTTGGTACAGTGTCGGAGAGTACGTACCCCGGTGTTGGTACAGTGGCAGAGAGTACGTACCCCGGTGTTGGTACAGACGGCGGAGCCCACCCAGCTGGTGATGGTGTCCGGCATCTCGGCCGTCAACGTCTTCACACCGGTGTCGCTGTGGAAGAGTTTGCCGTCGTCAGAGATGGCAGTGCAGGCGGCGTCTGCACTGTCGGAGAGTGTAGCAACAGACGGTGTCGCGTGTCGCCTCTGCAGGGTGTGTCAGACAGTGTACTGCTGACATGCATTCCAGCGGTGCGTGCGAGGTCGCACCAACCGGTGAGCAGCGGTGCTCACCGGTGCTCACCGGTGAGCAGCCGCCCTGGCGACACACCCGCAGCCCCCATCGTGTGTGTGTGTGTTGTTGTGTTTGGCCAGCCTGCCACCTGTAGGTGATGTCGGCTGTTTCCTGTGTGTGAGTGGTAGAATGGTAGGAGGATTAGATGCAGGGTGGATAGATTACTGGTAGAGTGATGTTCGAGTAGAGTCGAAGCCGTCTTGAAGAGTTGAGTTGATCTGGGAGCTTGAAGAGGTAGAGATGGCAGAGAAGAGACGTTTGAGAACCGGAGATGGAGTAGTCGAAAGAAGCTGTCAGTCCGGACTGTGCTAGATTGGGGTATGGGGTGTAGTGGGTGGGTTGGGTCGGGTCATCGCCATATATTAACATTGCAGGAACACGTTTGTTTTTGTAGTTATCTGTTTGTTTGTTTGTTTGTTTGTTTTGTTTGTTTTTTTTTGTTTTTGTTTTTTTTGTTGGGTTTTTTCGGTTCTTTTTTTTCTCCGAGTTTCAGTCTTTTTCCCCGGTCTATTTTCTTTTCACAGTTGATCAATTAGGCGTGTCCTAGAGAGAAAGTGGAAGAGAAGTTCGTGTAATGTTGGATAGTCGTCGTTGAGAAGTGTAGTGATGTTTAGTGGAATGTTGCGTGTGCTGCAGTAGTCTGTGATGTGTTGCCTTTCGTTGTTGTATTTAGTGCAGTAGATGAGTATGTGTTTGATAGTGAGTGTTCGTTGACATGTTGTGCATTGTGGTCGTGGGCGTTGTAGTAAGAGGTAGGAGTGTGTAAGTGCTGTGTGTCCGAGGCGTAATCGTGTTAGAGTGCGTTCCTTGAGTCTGGTGCATTGGTTGATGGTGTGCCAAGGTTTGTATATGGGGTGTATTTCATGAAGTTGCGTTAGTGCTGTGTCCCATGTTTGTTGTATGTGTTTGTTAAGTGCCTGTTGTATTGTGGGGTAGTAGTCAGATTGTGAGAGTGGGCATGGTATGGTTTGTGGTAGTGTTGTGGCTATGTTTGCTTCCGTGTCTGCGTGTTCATTGCCGTGTATGTTTGTGTGACTTGGTATCCATAGAAGAAGTGGTCTTTGTCGTGCGTTGATTTTTTGGTGTATGTTGAGTATTTTCGGGATGAGGGGTGTTTGTGTTTGGTGTATGGTGTGATGCTTTGTAATGCTGATTTGGCGTCAGTGGCTATGATGTTGTGTTCAATTTTGGTGTTATAAAAGGCGGAGTAAGCCGAAAAGATTGCGTATAATTCTGCTGTGTAGGTTGATGCTGTGTCGTGCAGACGGTCACGAAGGATAACCCGCGGCGGTGCTGCATTGTGGTACAGCACCGCCGCTGTGCCCGTCTGCTGTGTATGTGATTTCGAGCCGTCGGTGTATATGATGTTGTAATTTGCATGTTGTGTTGTGAATTGAAAGAAGAGTTGGTGTATTTCTGCGTCGGTGTATGTGTGTTTTGGATGGTCTATGAGGAAGTGTGTTGTGGGTGTTTCGTGTTTCCACCAGGCTGTGGGTGTCGGTAATGGTTTGGCTGTGGGTAGTGTAATGTGTAGTCTGTTTGTGTGTTGGTGGATGCGGCATCCCATTGTGGTTTTGAGTCGTGATGTTGTCATGAGTTGATGTACACGTGTGGTGCGAAGTTTTAGGGCCTGTGTACATGGGTGTTGTTGTATGAGTTGCGTTTTGTAGTGGTATCTTAATAGTGCTTGTGTGTGTCTGTGCTGTAGTTCTGGTATGTGGTTGTATATATGTAGTGCGAGGTATGGTGAGGTGATATAGGCTCCTGTTGCTATTTTTAAGCATTGGCGTTGTAGGCTATCTAGAAGTTTGGGGTTTGTTTTAGCAGCGTTTTCGAAGAGTGGGGATCCGTATTCCAAAATTGGCCGAATGAGTGATTTGTAGAGGGCTAGAAGTGTGTTTCGATTGGATCCCCAGTTTGTGCCAGAAAGTGCTCGTAGTAGGTTGATTCTTTTTGATGCGCGTTTGTGAATGTCTAAGATGTGTAGCCGAAAGGTGAGTCGTCGATCAAATGTGATGCCGAGGAATTTTGCAGTGGTGGCAAATGGTATAGGTGTCTGGTCTATTTTTAGTGGTTGTTCATATGTGTGTTTGTGGTAACCGAAAAACATACATTTCGATTTGTGTGGTGCGATGTGTAAATTTAGTAGGGCGAGTTTGTGGTGTAGTTCTGTTATTGCGTTTTGTAGTATTGCTAGTGCGTGGTTTGGTGTTTTTTGTGATGTCTAGATTACTATGTCGTCTGCGTAGATTGCAATTTTGGCCGAAAGGTTGTCGGTGATGACTGTATTTAGACCAAATATAAAGAGAAGGGGACTAAGAACCCAACCTTGCATTAGGCCAGTTGTGGGGAATTTAGTGTCTGAAGTGTGTTGTCCGATTTTGACTTGGAAGGAGCGGTTTAATAGATAGAAATGAAGGTAGTGTATAAGTCTGCCCTGTATGTCTATGTTGTGTAAGTGTTCGAGAAGTGCTGTGATGTTGATAATGTCATATGCTTGTTTGAGATCCAGGAAGACGGCGACGGTGGAGCATTTCTTGGCCGCCGCTTCCTGGATGTGTGTGGTGAGATAGGTGAGGTTGTCAAGACATGAGCGGTTAGGAAGAAAGCCTGATTGTATAGGAGATATTAGTATTTGTGTTTGAAGAATATAAATAAGGCGTTTTTTGACTAGGCGTTCGAAGAGTTTGTGAAAGCAGCTGGTTAGTGATATAGGGCGGTAAGAGTCGCATAGAGTTAAGTCAGTGTTTGGTTTAGGGATAGGGATGAGAAGAGCGTGTAACCAAGACTGTGGATATGTATGTGTTGTCCATGCGGTGTTGTAGGTGTCGAGTAATGCGTGTAATGCTTGTATTGGTAGATGTTTGAAAAATGAGTAGTGTATGTTGTCTGGTCCTACGCTTGTGTTTCCTGTTTGTGCGATTGCTATTTGTAATTATGTCAGTGTAAACCTAGTGTTGTAAAGGTGTGGTCGTGTGTGTCTGATTGGGGGTGGGGGGTGTCGTGGGAGTGTGCCTGACCTAGTGTGATAGTTGTCTGCGAAAATGTTTGCTATTGTTTGTGGGTCTGTGATGGTGATGTTGTTGTGTATAAGTGTGATGGCTTTAGCTGGGGGTCGTTGTCGGTGTTGGAATGTTTTGAGGAGTGTCCAAATTTCGCCGAGAGGTGTGAATCTATTAAATTGAGTGCAAAATGTATTCTAGGAGGTCTTTTTGGCTTGTTTGATGGTGCGTTTGCATAGTGCTCTGTTCAGTTTGTATGCTGTGAGTGTTTCCGGTGTGCGGTGTCGTTCGTATCTGTGTAGTGCGTGGTTCCTCGCGCGGATCGCCCGGTGGCACTCTTCGTTCCACCAGGGAGCCGCGCGAGGTTTGTGTTGGTGTCGTGGTTTTGTTTTTGGTAGGTGTTGAAGTGCAGTGGTGAGTAGCATGTCTGCGTATTGTCCTGGTGTGTATTGTGGATTATTGGATGTCTGTGCTGCTAAGGATTTTGAGAATGGGGTCCAGGATGCGTTTTTAAGGTTCCACCGTCCCGTCGGGAGGTTGGGTGGGCTGGTGGTCGGGATTTGGTGGAAGGTTATGGTGATGGGGGCGTGGTCACTATAGTGTGGATCGGAGTCGGCTATCCAGGATAGGGTGAGGGTTATGTGAGAGGAAGCGAGTGTTACGTCCGGGGTGGTAGGGAGGTGTGAACTAATTGGTACGAGGTATGTTGGTGAGCCGGTGTTGAGTATTGTGAGGTTATGTTGTGTAGCCAGTGTGACGAGTGTGAGTGCTCTGTGATGGGGTTGTGTTGTGCGTGTGTCCCATAGTGGGTGGTGTGAGTTGAAGTCACCTGTGAGTATGACAGGGGTGTTAATTTGATCAAGTGCCTTATTTAATTCCGAGAGGGTTTCCGTGTTTCGCGAGGGGGTTCGTATACGTTAATGAGTGTGTAAGCTATGTTGTGTACGTGGATTTCAGTGAGTAAGATGTATGCTGTAGTGTTGGATTGTATCAGGCGGTGCGGGGTTGTGTTCCTAATGTATGTGCATACTCCGCCTGATCTGCTCGTGTTGTGTGTGTCTTGTCTGTGTATTGGGTGTATTGGGTGTTGTGTGTGTATGTGTATGTTGTGTGTGTGTTGGGAAATGTTAAATTGATATGGGTCGTGAGGTTTAAAGTGTGTTTCCTGTATGCATAGTGCTGTGTGATTTGATTGTAATGCGTATTGTTTGAATTCGTTCCAGTGTCTAATGAGGCCGTGTGTATTCCATTGTATGATTGTGTTCATGGTTTTTGTGTGTTGGCGCGCGTAAGTGGTCTGTTAGGTGAGGTCTGTCTTTTTGTGCTTTTCAGTGTCTTTGGTGGTTTGTGGGCGGGGGTGGTCTCTGTTGTGTGGGGAGTGTCCGGTTTGTGTCTGTGGAAGAGTGTTCTATGTCTGTATGTTCCTCGGTGTCTGTGTCCTGATCTGTGTATGTGCGGATTGTGTGTGTTGGTGACTGGTCTGTTGAGGATGAGGTCTGTGGGTATGGTGAGGCTGTTGGCCGTTGGGGTGGTGGCGGTGGGCGATGGGGTGGTGGTGGGGGTGTCGGTGTCGGTGTTGGCTGGCGGGTTGGTGGTGGTGGTGGTTGGTGTGTCGGACGCTGTGCTGATGTGTATGCTGGTGTTGGTGCTCGTGTTCTGCGTGTGCTGGTGCTAGGTGTTGGTGTGGGTTGTGGTCGCGTGTGATTGGTTTGTGGGTAGGTGTTTGTGTTGCGCTTGTGTTGGGTGGTGGTGTGTGTGGGCAGAGCCGGGTACTCTGTGTAGTTTCGTGGTGGTGGTGGAGATCTGTGACCCGGCTCTGTGCGGCGGGTCGGCCACGCCGCCAGCGGGTCGGCCAGCGCCCTCCTGGCCAGGGACAGCTCTATGCCCTCCAGGTGGACCAGGCGGAGAATCTCTTTCTCCGCCATCCACCGAGGGCAGGAGCTGTCCCCGGCCTCGTGCTCCCCCCGCAGACGGCGCAGCAAGGCCCGCCACTTGGGCATGTTGTGGTGTTGTGGGTTCCCGCGCATTTCCCGCATATGTATGTGTTGGAGTGGCACCCCCCCCCCCCCTCAGAGTGGCCGTATCGTTGACACTTTCTACAGCGCCGAGGGAGGGTTGCACGTGGTGTGACGCTGTATCTTAGGTATCCTGCTTTTAGGTGTTTGGGTGGGGTGCGGGTGTTGAATGTTAAGATGATGAGGTGGGTGTGTGGTCGTCCAGGTGTTGGTGGCGACCGGTATGCGACGGAGACACCCTGGCTCTCAAGTCTGGAGACCAGGGTCTCCACCGCGATACCGGCTAATTCTCTTGCGTGTATTGTGCCTTGGAGGGTGTTGAGTTTTGTAGCTGGCGTGATGGTGATGGGTGTCTGGTGTATCATGTGTATGGTAGGGAGAATTTTGCTGTCGATGTCGGAGTGCGCCTATATCAGGAGTGCCCCTGATCTGATTTGTTTGGCGTGTAGGGGCACTCCTGTGAATTTGGTGATCTCCCCCTCTACCAACCAGGGGTCGATGGAGCCCATGGGCTCCCCGTCCCCCCGGCGGCAGAGGAAAAATCGCCCGTTGGTTGGTTTGAGGAGTGCATGGCTCTTGGTGATGTCGTTAGTGGTGTTGTATGTGTTTGGTTGTATGTGGTGTTGAATAAAGGGTGTTCAGTGGCAGGTGTGTGGCACAGACAATCACAGTACAGTTTTTGGCGGAGGGTTCGGAAGGGGGCGAAGAAGGCCCGACAGATTGTAAAAGAGGGGCAGATAAAGACGAAGAAAACACAAAGAAATCAGAAACTGTGCGTGAAGGGAGCACATTCAGATAGCTCAGATAAAGATCGTGCAGAGGACACTAGGGGGAAGCGGGGGTGGGTGTGGAGGGAGTCCGGGGGGAGGGGGTGGCTGCACCGCCGGACTGACCTGGAGTGTAGATGGAGTCGTAGAGGCAGAGAAGAGCATTGGTGTGGAGAGTCACTGTCACTGAGCACTGGAGTGGTAGATGAAGTAAGCGAGGTGAGTAGAGTTGATTGGAGGGTTTGCCGAAGTAGGTCTTGATGATCTTGAAGAGTAGCGTAGAAGTCGACGGCTCAGCAGATGTAGCAGAAGGTGAGCTTGAGAGGGCGGTTGAAGGTTTGAGGGAGCTTGGATAGAGTTGAAGTTCGGTCGGGCGCACTTGCACTTAATTACATTTTCTGGGGTTGCTTTCTTCCGAATAAGCATTTGGGAATCTGGACCTCATTCCTGTCCGGGAAAGAACCGTATGGTCTCGCTCGCGACGATTCGCGAAGGTGTTGGCCGCATCTTTCATCATCAGACAAACAAACGTCCGGGGCACTTACGAAAATGACAAATACAAACAATGGACGCATGCGGTCTGCTGGTCACCTTGTAGCAAGAATAATCGCATTAATTCCCAATGAGAAAAAATATGACACAAATGTGAAATGTTAAAAATATTCACATGCGCATCCGATTAAAGCTGCCTCCTCACCTCACCTCACCTGTCTCCTCACCTCACCTGCCTCCTCACCTCACCTGTCTCCTCACCTCACCTGTCTCCTCACCTCACCTGTCTCCTCACCTCACCTGTCTCCTCACCTCACCTCACCTGTCTCCTCACCTCACCTGTCTCCTCACCTCACCTGTCTCCTCACCTCACCTGTCTCCTCACCTCACCTGTCTCCTCACCTCACCTGCCTCCTCACCTCACCTCACCTGTCTCCTCACCTCACCTGCCTCCTCACCTCACCTCACCTGCCTCCTCCACCTCACCTCACCTGCCTCCTCACCTCACCTCACCTGCCTCCTCACCTCACCTCACCTGCCTCCTCACCTCACCTCACCTGCCTCCTCACCTCACCTCACCTGCCTCCTCACCTCACCTCACCTGCCTCCTCACCTCACCTCACCTGTCTCCTCACCTCACCTCACCTGCCTCCTCACCTCACCTCACCTGCCTCCTCACCTCACCTCACCTGCCTCCTCACCTCACCTCACCTGCCTCCTCACCTCACCTCACCTGCCTCCTCACCTCACCTCACCTGCCTCCTCACCTCACCTCACCTGCCTCCTCACCTCACCTCACCTGCCTCCTCACCTCACCTCACCTGCCTCCACTGCTACACCGGAACACTGGTGTAGCAGTGCCCCGTGGTCCGGCTCCTGGCCGTCTGTATGGTGTAGTAGTATAGCAGTGCCCCGTGACCTGGTTCCTGGCCGTCAGTATGGTGTAGCAGTGTAGCAGTGCTCCGTGACCCGGCTCCCGGCCCTCTGCACGGTGCAGCAGTGCCCCGTGACCCGGTTCCTGGCCGTCTGTATGGTGTAGCAGTGTAGCAGTGCTCCGTGACCCGGCTCCCGGTCGCGTCACCACAGCAGGACCAGTGACGGACCATCTGGCCGGACGTTCACACGTGCACCGTCGAAACGCTCGATGAGTCACTGTGACGGGGTGCCACGAGTGTAAACTGGAGTGAGTGCCACAATGTTATCCTCGAGGTAGAACCAGGGATGGGAGGAGATCCTCGAATGCTTGGTTCACTGGCTCGCCTTCAATGTTTCAGTTAATTGCGATGAGTTTGCCATCCATCTTGGATGCATGCAAACAGCATATACCCTTCCCCTCGCACCTATTGCATCGGACTTCACAAGCTACGCTACAACTTCGGCCACAGCCTTCACAAAGGTATTATGAATGATTCGCACGGGGTGCGGCCAAGCGTAAAGAGACTGATCCTACAAGTCGGGAACCAGAAGCAGGAGGGGAGAAAGAAGCAGACGGTTGTTGAGCAATGCGCATGTTCGGACATGGCATAGCGTGACATGGGCCGACTTAATCGCGTCACTAGCTGCCGGCCGAGGTGACGCAGAGAGCCTGCACGATCACGTCACAATCTGTACGATGACGTCACAACCTGTACAATTACTTCACGACCTGGACGATGACGCCTCAAATGTAGGGCAAACTTTCTCAATACACAGCCAGCAGGACAACGGCCCGAAGGCGTTGCAGAAGGAGCTGCTGTTGGCGTTGCTGAAGGCCATGTTGTATGCATTGCGTCACATAATTGGTCTCTCTATCTTTACGTCTAAATCGCATACCATTAATGCCTCATTGTAACCATGATTCATCAATGAAAAAAGCTTTCAGCGAACGTCGACTTACTAAAAACTCAAGTTACCAGCGAAGGGGGCGGGCAGGTAAAAGAATGCATTGTTCCACGGTATACCAAGGACTTGCGTATCACCGAACTGAGTGAATATTACAATGATCTTTACCTGTGCTGTCAGCGACCTTACGGTTCTGGTGGTTTCTTCAGAGATTGTGCCGCCATAGATCAGCAAAGGTAGAGCGACCACCCACTGGAGGCACCTTCGGCCCAAGTTCTGCTTCCCACCACGTATCTCAGACCATCCGCGGCTCCGGAACCTCCAACCACCAGCCCAATGAGACACACACTCACTGGCACTCACCCACTCACTGGCATTCACCCACTCACTGGCACCCAACGAATGGCACTCACTCGAGCGTTTCGATGCTGAAGAGGAACGCCTCGGGGAAGAAGTCGCGCACCTGGTCCTCCTGAGGCCCAGACGCCACCGACGAGTCTTGAGTGGAGGAGGAACCCAGTGGCGGCACAAGTCGTGGCGGTACAGGTCGTGGACGACCTCCGCCGCTGAACTGTACGGCACGGTCACCGATACTGTCACGGCGGGGAGACTGTACGGTCACCAACACTGTCACGGCGGGGAGACTGTACGGTCACCAACACTGTCCCGGCGGGTAGACTGTACGGCACAGTCAACAACACTGTCCCGGCGGGGAGACTACCGCACAGTCAACAACACTGTCCCGGCGGGGAGACTGTACGGCACGGTCACCAACACTGTCCCGGCGGGGAGACTGTACGGCACGGTCAACACCACTGTCCCGGCGGGGAGACTGTACGGCACGGTCACCAACACTGTCCCGGCGGGGAGACTGTACGGCACGGTCACCAACACTGTCCCGGCGGGGAGACTGTACGGCACGGTCAACAACACTGTCCCGGCGGGGAGACTGTACGGTCACCAACACTGTCCCGGCGGGGAGACTGTACGGTCAACAACACTGTCCCGGCGGGGAGACTGTACGGCACGGTCACCAACACTGTCCCGGCGGGGAGACTGTACGGCACGGTCAACAACACTGTCCCGGCGGGGAGACTGTACGGTCACCAACACTGTCCCGGCGGGGAGACTGTACGGTCAACAACACTGTCCCGGCGGGGAGACTGTACGGCACGGTCAACAACACTGCCCCGGCGGGGAGACTGTACGGTCAACAACACTGTCACGGCGGGGAGACTGTACGGTCACCAACACTGTCCCGGCGGGGAGACTGTACGGTCAACAACACTGTCCCGGCGGGGAGACTGTACGGTCAACAACACTGTCCCGGCGGGGAGACTGTACGGTCAACAACACTGTCCCGGCGGGGACACTGTACGGTCAACAACACTGTCCCGGTGGGGAGACTGTACGGTCAACAACACTGCCCCGGCGGGGAGACTGTACGGCACGGTCAACAACACCGTCCCGGCGGGGAGACTGTACGGTCACCAACACTGTCCCGGCGGGGAGACTGTACGGTCAACAACACTGTCACGGCGGGGAGACTGTACGGCACGGTCAACAACACTGTCCCGGCGGGGAGACTGTACGGTCACCAACACTGTCCCGGTGGGGAGACTGTACGGTCAACAACACCGTCCCGGCGGGGAGACTGTACGGTCACCAACACTGTCCCGGCGGGGAGACCGTACGGTCAACAACACTGTCCCGGCGGGGACACTGTACGGTCAACAACACTGCCCCGGCGGGGAGACTGTACGGTCAACAACACTGTCACGGCGGGGAGACTGTACGGTCAACAACACTGTCACGGCGGGGAGACTGTACGGTCAACAACACTGTCCCGGCGGGGAGACTGTACGGTCAACAACACTGTCACGGCGGGGAGACTGTACGGTCAACAACACTGCCCCGGCGGGGAGACTGTACGGTCAACAACAATGTCCCAGCGGGGAGACTGTACGGTCACCAACACTGTCCCGGCGGGGAGACTGTACGGCGCGGTCAACAACACTGTTCCGGCAGGGAGACTGTACGGCACGGTCAACAACACTGTCCCAGCGGGAAGACTGTACGGTCACCAACACTGTCCCGGCGGGGAGACTGTACGGCACGGTCAACAACACTGTCCCAGCGTGGAGACTGTACGGTCACCAACACTGTCCCGGCGGGGAGACCGTACGGCACGGTCAACAACACTGTCCCGGCGGGCAGACTGTACGGCACAGTCAACAACACTGTCCCAGCGGAGAGACTGTACGGTCAACAACACTGTCCCGGCGGGGAGACTGTATGGTCAACAACACTGTCACGGCGGGTAGACTGTGCGGCACGGTCAACAACACTGTCCCGGCGGAGAGATTGTACGGCACGGTCAACAACACTGTCCCAGCGGGGAGACTGTACAGTCACCAACACTGTCCCGGCGGGGAGACTGTACGGCACAGTCAACAACACTGTCCCGGCCGGGAGACTGTACGGCACGGTAAACAACACTGTCCCGGCGGGGAGACTGTACGGCACAGTCAACAACACTGTCCCGGCGGGGAGACTGTACGGCACGGTCAACAACACTGTCCCGGCGGGGAGACTGTACGGCACGGTCAACACCACTGTCCCGGCGGGGAGACTGTACGGCACGGTCAGCAACATTGTCCCGGCGGGGAGACTGTACGGCACGGTCAGCAACACTGTCCCAGCGGGGAGACTGTACGGTCACCAACACTGTCCCGGCGGGGAGTCTGTACGGTCAACAACACTGTCCCGGTGGGGACACTGTACGGTCAACAACACTGTCCCGGCGGGGACAACACAGTCCCGGCGGGAGACTGTACGGTCAACAACACTGTCCCGGCGTGGAGACTGTACGGTCAACAACACTGTCACCAACACAGTCCCGGCGGGGAGACTGTACGGTCAACAACACTGTCCCGGCGGGGAGACTGTACGGTCAACAACACTGTCCCGGCGGGGAGACTGTACGGTCAACAACACTGTCCCGGCGGGGAGACTGTACGGTCAACAACACTGTCACGGCGGGGAGACTGTACGGCACGGTCAACAACACTGTCCCGGCGGGGCGACTGTACAGCACGTTCAACAACACTGTCCCGGCGGGGAGACTGTACGGCACGGTCAACAACACTGTCCCGGCGGGGAGACTGTACGGCACGGTCAACAACACTGTCCCGGCGGGGAGATTGTACGGCACGGTCAACAACACTGTCCCGGCGGGGAGACTGTACGGCACGGTCAACAACATTGTCCCGGCGGGGAGACTGTACGGCACGGTCAACAACACTGTCCCAGCGGGGAGACTGTACGGCATGGTCAACAACACTGTCCCGGCGGGGAGACTGTACGGCACGGTCAACAACACTGTCCCGGCGGGGAGACTGTACGGCACGGTCAACAACACTGTCCCGGCGGGGAGACTGTACGGCACGGTCAACAACACTGTCCCGGCGGGGAGACTGTACGGCACAGTCAACAACACTGTCCCGGCGGGGAGACTGTACGGCACGGTCAACAACACTGTCCCGGTGGGGAGACGGTATGGTCAACAGCACTGTCCCGGCGGGGAGACTGTACGGCACGGTCAGCAACACTGTCCCGGCGGGGAGACCGTACGGCACGGTCAACAACACTGTCCCGGCGGGGAGACTGTACGGCACGGTCACCAACACTGTTCTCTTGGGAGGTCACCTCCCTGGAGGCGTACATCCCCACAGGGTGGTACGGCAAGGTCGCGAACACGGCTGAGGCCAGCTGAACGCTGGAGATCAAGATTAGAGATTATATTGTGGCCTTACGACACGCTCAGTAGCTGAGACCATATGGCGTCGCCTGCCTCTCACCCTGGCAGGAAGGGCGGGCACCGCGGGAAATCGAACCCCGTACCTCTGGCGCGCCAGACGCTCAGCTTAATCACTGAGCTACCGATGCCCCTAGAGATCAAGATCAGATCATATGCAGATCAGGTGCGGATCAGAAATGGCTACCGAAGAGGGGTTCTTGGATTTGTGGCGGGATTTCTGGGAGGGGACTGAAATGTTTGCATTAGATGGGTTACATTTGAGCAAGAGAGGAGTTGAATTGCTCAGCAATAGGTATGAGGAGGCTCTCAATAGGAAACAGGGAAACTAGGCAGGTCATGGGGGGATGTAGCTGATAGAGAGAGAAGTCTTGCAAACACCTCACAGTCAGCAAATAGGGGTAGCAGTAGATCAAGGGGGCAGAGTGGTAGCTCATCCAGAGATGATAGAGCTACTCAACATGAAAAAGCCAAAGAGGGTTATGGAACATTTCTTAAGTGTATGATGCTTAATGCTCAGAGTATTCGATCCAAATTTGACGAGTTCAAGTGTTATGTTGCTGATGAGGAACCAGATTTTGTTTGCATTACTGAGGCATAGTGAGGGGTATTTTGGGGATAACTTGCAGGACTATGAGATCCAGGGATACAACATGTTTTCATGCAATAGGGGACCAGCAGTGAAAGTGGGTGGTGTAATGCTCTATGTGAATAGCTTATTCAGTTCTCAAAAAGTAGCAGATGGGGTAAAAAATGTGTCTGTGGAGTCCATTTGGCTTGATGTTTCTGTGGGAAAAGGCAACAGCAATAAACTGAGAATAGGAGCTTTGTACCGATCAGGAACCTTGCCACATTCTCAGCAACTGGAGCTTGATAAGGTGATTTGTGAGGAAATCAGTAGAAACTTTCAGAGGAAATTCCTTATTCTTGGTGACTTTAATCTAAAAGGATATGAAAATGTTGGTGTTGGCTCCCCATCATGCAAACTGTTTAGCAAATGCCTTGAAGAGGACTTGTTCTTAAACCAGTTTGTAATGGAACCAACCAGGTAGGGCTCATTATTGGACCTTTTCTTCTCATATTTAAGTGATTGAGTTCAAGACTTGACTGTAGGAGAAATTCTGGGAAGAAGTGACCATAACATAGTGAGATTTAACACGCTCCCTGAAGGGCCTCTGAAAATTACGCGCACTGGAGGGCGGGGTGCGGATTCCGTCCCCCCCCCCTAAGATCTCGGCTCCTAGTAAAGCTGGAGGAACGAAATTCGCAGGGTGGATGGGTATGGTAGAGATCTCTATGGTGTGCAAATTTCATGACCTTAGATCAATATCTTCGAGGTCAAATGTGGTCAAAGTGGCAAAATTTTCTGGTTTTGCGTGGCTTGGCTTGTCATCGTTATGGATCGCTGTGATTGTGTTTAAATGCTCCAAAATGGGCATCAATGATGTTTTGGACATTACTAATGATGCAGTGCAGATGCTAGACCCAACATGTGACCTCAGGTTACCTATATAGCACCACTTTATCAGGTCAGTTACCTGTTCCAGTTACCGGAACCAGGCCGCCCGCCCGACTGCTCCGTCGGGCAGCTCGGAGTAATCGGCTTCGTGAAGAAAGGAGTGAAGTACATGAATAAAGTATTGAAACGCAATGACAAACAGCAGAAATGACAAACAGTAGTGCATTTATGACAACATTCCAGTTGATCAAGTTTTGTTCCATTAACCTGTCATTAACTTGACCTGACTTGACCTCGGTGACCTAACATGTCCTTGAAACTATATAGCATATCAATATACATCAAACAAGTCGCTAGTCTTGCGAAGAACACTTCCGTTTTGCGAGTAAACGGGAAACGCATCAGCGCCGATTTTTGTGGTCTGGCGCTATAATTTTGTATTTATTTAACGGCCCCTAACTTGAAATATTTTCGGCAGATTTCCATTTTTCTTACTTTAAACGACGCGCCGTTCATTTCGCAGTAGGTACACAGAAAATCGTATATATCGACCGGTAAAATCTGCAGTTATTTGCGAAAAACCGCAGGGGTGGGCGGATTTCGCCCCCCCCCCTCCAGCGCGCGTGTTAAGGTACGAATAGCAGGGACAATCAAGGATAACTTGGCAAAGATTCCAAATTTTATCAGGGCAGACTTTGACTCCAAGAGAGAGGCTTTAAGTGCCATGAAACGGGAATAATAATTTTTTTATTTAAATGCCTGTGAAATGTGGGAAAAGTTCAAATCTTACCTGAGGGAAATTCAGATTAGACATGTCCCCCAAAAACAAAGTCGCAAAAGAAGGGTAGGAAAGCCAGCATGGCTTACACCAGATTTGAGGAGATCAATTAAGGCTAAGAAAGATGCATTTAGAGTATTTAAGGAAGCTTCAAATATCGTAAATCTAAGGTCGTATCAAAAAGCTAGAGATGCTGTGAAGCAGAAAACCAGAGTAGCAAGGCGAGCAAAAGAATTCGATTTGGCTAGGAACTGTAATCGGGAGAGTAAAAAGTTCTTTAGTTTCTACAAGCTAAGTAAAGTTTCAAGTACAATTGGTCCACTGGAAGTAAATGGGACTATATTGAGTGAGGATGGAGATATGGTTGAGGAGCTGAGCAAGCAGTTTAAATCAGTGTTTACAGTGGAGGATGTGACAAATTTGCCAACCGTGAACCACAGTTCTGTGACAGGTGATCAGATACACGAGGTTGATTTCATTGATAGTGATGTTGTTTTCAAATATATCAAAAAAATTAAAGCCAAACAAGGCACCTGATGGAATTTATGCTAGGGTATTGCGAGAAGCTGAAAAGGAACTGGCAATTCCACTTAGTATAATATTTTGTAGATCAGTTTCACAAAATGAAATTCCAACAGATTGGAACATGGCAAATGAAGTTCCTATTTTCAAGAAAGGAGAAAGAGGGAAAGTTGAAAATTATAGGCCAGTAAGCCTCACATCCCTAGTCTGCAAGGTACTCGAATAAATTATCAAAGATATACTAGTTAGTTTTCTGGAAGGAAGCAGATTGATTCAAGATACTCAACATGAGCTTAGGAAAGGGAGATCGTGTCTCACAAATCTCTTGGACTTTTTAAATTTTGCTACAGAACAATTTGATCAGGGAAATCAGGTTGATGTAGCATATCTTGACTTTAGTAAGGCCTTTGACAAGGTACCCATAAACGGTTAATGATGCAGCTTCAGGTCCATGGCATTGCAGGTAGCATCCTAAGATGGATTGAGTTGTGGCTTTCAGATAGACAGCAGAGAGTGATGCTAAATGGTACAAAGTCATCATGGCAAAATGTTTTTAGTGGAGTCCCTCAGGGGTCGGTACTGGGGCCACTGTTGTTCATTATATTTGTGAATAGCGTTGAATGTGGCCTAAGCAGTAAGGTTTTGAAATTTGCGGATTATTTGAAGATCTTTAGGGCAATAACAGGGCACAATGAGCAGGTTTTGCTGCAGAATGACTTAGACGAGCTTGTGAAGTGGTCCGAAAAATGGCAAATGAAGTTTAATTTTGATAGTGCAAAGTCATGCATGTAGGTAGGCAGCATATCACGGCGCCATACTTGATGGATGGCCAAGTACTATCTGTGACTCAGCAGGAGAAGGACTTAGGTGTTATTTTGAACACAAAATTGGGGGCATCAGAACAGACCAAAGAAGCCAGGAAGAAGGCACTAAGAATGCTTAGGGCGATACAGAGGAATGTGTCATACAAAAGTGAGGAGGTCATCAGGAAGCTTTACTGTGCATATGTCAAGCCACATTTGGAATACTGTGTCCAAGCTTGGTCCCCTAGTTATGAGAAAGATTGTTGGCTTTTAGAGAGAGTACAAAAGAGGGCAACAAAAATGGTTAATGGTATAGGCAACCTGGCATATGAGGAAAGATTGAAGAAATTGAATATGTTTTCACTTAGATATGGAAGGCTGAGAGGAGATCTCATCGAGGTTTTTAAATTTGTTCATTGTCAGGAACAGGGATATCTCAGGGAAATGTTTGAATTTAACAGAAATGATGCAATTAGAGGTCATCAATTCAAAATTAAAGTTAATCACAGCAGGGCAAGGTCAAGACAGTCTTTCTTCACCAACAGGGTAGTAGAACACTGGAAACAGCTGCCAGAAACAATTGTCAGTAGCAACACACTGAACATCTTTAAAAACGGCATAGACAATCATTATAAGAATAGGGGGCTTGTTTTTCTGTATTCCAGGGAGGGTTGATTGACAGATTTGGTGGGCAACTGGTTCAGTGTACAAAGTGCAACCAAGAAGGGCCCTTGTGGCTCATAGTTGCACTGATCTTTTATGTATTTATGTCTTTATGACATCGACCGAGTGTGATGTGGAGCCGTGCTGATGGAGACTCGGCACAGTCTCGAAAATGTGCATCAGTTCGGCTTGCAAAAAAGAGTCCCGTAGAATCGCTCGGCAAATTGGATCACGGAAGAGGCACACCAATGCAGGCACATAAATCGACACACGGCGCGGGACAATCAACGCCTTGAACAGTGAAGAGCAGTGAACGGACGGATACTGTGCGCCGGAGACGGGCGTACAGTCTCCGGCCAACAGCCGCCTGGTGGGGACAGGGCGTACAGTCTCCGGCCAACAGCCGCCTGGTGGGGACAGGGCGTACAGTCTCCGGCCAACAGCCGCCTGGTGGGGACAGGGCGTACAGTCTCCGGCCAACAGCCGCCTGGTGGGGACAGGGCGTACAGTCTCCGGCCAACAGCCGCCCGGTGGGGACAGGGCGTACAGTCTCTGCCAAATATCGGTCAACACTGAAGCAGTGACACAATCCACCCGAATGCCAATGGCAATATCGAACATTGGACTCAATTCGAAAATCGATATTCTGGCAGTTCGGAACGTGCCCGACACATCACGGGCGGCCCCAGCAGGCCCGAATTGTGGGATACAGACCACCATTATGGGAGGCAGACCACAGTTGTGGGATACAGACCCCAGCTGTGGGATGCAGACCTAGTTGTACGATGCAGACCAGTTATGGGATACAGGGTCCAGTTGTGGGATGCAGACCAGTTATGGGATACAGGCTCCAGTTGTGGGATGCAGACCAGTTGTGGGACACAGGCTCAAGTTGTGGGATGCAGACCAGTTGTGGGACACAGGTCTCAGCTGCGCGCACTCACCGAGGCAACATCGCCTCTGTGGGCACTCTGTGGACCTCTGTGCACACTCTGTGGCAACGCCTCGGGAATCTCTTCAGCTGGCACGCGCTTGTAGCAAGGCCGGGTCTCGAGGCCCAGGTTGGAGAACACCAGGAAGCCAGCGTCCTGCCGGACATGGGACAACCTCATCAGCAGAGCGTGACACGGCACAGCACGGCACAGCACACAGTACAGCACATCACATTACTGTGCATTACAGTACAGCACACAGCATACAACACAGCACATCACAGCGCAACACGGGACAGCATATCACAACAGTGTTAAAATGATGGTTTTTCGTTAGATGTGAGATGTCTAAACGAGTACACTAGGATATTAAATCTGCCATGGAAGCATGCCAATTGAATTATCTTTTTGCTCCTTCAAGTTTCATTTGAGCCATCAGTGCATGTTAACAGAATGCATTGTTGAACACTCCACATCATAGATAATCTCTATCCGGAATTGTGACACGAGATGCTTGTGTAGTCAAACAGTAATGGTAAGCATAAACATGCTACGTACACGCAAACTATTCTCAGGAATGAGTCACGGAGACTTCATAAGCGCACACCAACAAGCACGATGTTGATACGTCATTGGAAAGTATGTCTATTCAATGCTCAGAAAGTGGTATATTCCACCCTATTTCACGAATATTGTATCACTGTATCACAACATACAGAAAAAATATACAACACAATATGCTGTGCTTTTCAGCACGATACATCACAGCACAGCACATCATAGACAGGTATCTGCCAGTGCACATCGCTCTCAGAGGTGAAACACACTGCAACACAACACAACAAGGCATCCGTCAGTACATGCCACATTGATGGCATGACGTTACATTCACGGTATGACGCCACATCCACGGTGTGATGTCACATTCACGGTGTGATATCACATTCACGGTATGATGTCACATTCACGGTATGATGTTACATTCACGGTATGATGTTACATTCGATTGTTTATTGGATGGTTCACGACGCACTTTCTGCACGATCACGGCTAATGGCGCCGCCCACACTGTTTCGCCGGTGGGCCTCGGGGTTGGGAAATGTCCTGAGTGCTGCGAGTGTTGAACCCGAGACCTTTGGTAACCAGAGCTCAACACATTAACCACTCGGCCATCCCCAACCCATGATGTCATATTCACGGCATGCCACATTCACGACATGATGCAACATTCACGGAATGGTGCCATATTCACGGCATGTCATTCACGGGATGTCATATTAACGATATGATATGATGTTCACGGTGTGATGTCATTCACGATATGATACCAAAATCACGATATGATGTCATTCACAATATTATGTCACATTCACGGCATGTCATATTCACGATATGATGTGATGTTCACGGCGTGATGTCACACTCACGGTATGATGCCATACTCAGGGTATGATGCCATACTCACGATATGATGCCATACTCAGGGTATGATGCCATATTCACGGTATGATGCCATACTCAGGGTATGATGCCATATTCACGGTATGATGCCATAATCAGGGTATGATGCCGTACTCACTGTATGATGCCAAATTCACGGTATGATGCCATACTCAGGGTATGATGCCATATTCACGGTATGATCCCATACTCAGGGTATGATGCCATACTCAGGGTATGATGCCAAACTCACGGTATGATGTCATACACACGATATGATGTCATACTCAGGGTATGATGCCATACTCACGGTATGATGCCATACTCACGGTATGATGCCATACTCAGGGTATGATGCCATACTCACGATATGATGTCATACTCAGGGTATGATGCCACATTCACGGTATGATCCCATACTTAGGGTATGATGCCATACTCAGGGTATGATGTCATACTCAGGGTATGATGCCATAATCAGGGTATTATGCCATACTCAGGGTATGATGCCATACTCACGGTATGATGTCATACTCACGGTATGATGTCATACTCAGGGTATGATGCCATACTCAGGGTATGCCGTCATATTCAGGGTCATTCACGGTACGTCACAACCATCGTGTGCTGGGATATTCACGATGTGACGTGATATCCACGATATGATATGATATTCACGGTATGATGTGGTATTAACTGTGTGATGTGGTATTAACGGTGTGATGTCATAGAAATGGTATGACGTCATATTAACGGCATGATGTTACATTCACCGTGTACTGTGACATTCACGGATGTCATGGTTACGGGTGTGGGCGACAGGTGTACCGTCATGCCGAAGGCCTGGGAGTCTCCGTCGCAACGGCAAGCGCGCATGCCGACCGTGACTCACGTCGAACGCCGTCACGACTCACGTCGAACACAGTCACGACTCACGTCGAACACAGTCACGACTCACGTCGAACACAGTCACGACTCACGTCGAACGCCGTCACGACTCACGTCGAACGCCGTCACGACTCACGTCGAACACAGTCACGACTCACGTCGAACGCCGTCAGCGCGTCGTGTCGGTCGGTGCGGAACCGCGGCTCCCGGCGACGCGGGTGCGAGAACAACTGGGAGCCCTGGCCGTCCTGCGCGCCCGGCCTTGGCGCAGTCAGATCGGTCTTGTTGGCACCGCCGCTGTGGCAGGTCAGGTCAAGTCAGGTCAGCAGTGGTGGCCACGGAACTGTGACAAGTCAGGTCAGGATGGGTCAGTAGTGGTGGCCACGCAACCGTGGCGAGTCAGGTCAGGATAGCAGTGGTAGCGCCGCCGCTGCGGCAGGTCAGGTCAGCAGTGTTGGCACGCCATTGTGACAGTTCAAATCAGGTCAGGTCAATACATTTTCAGCCTTGATTGGCCTGGCTGAGTTGGAAACGTTCACCTGCTGCCCTAGCTCGTGCAGCGTGTGCTCTACCCCCCTCCCCAGGTTTTTAGTGACGCGCATTAGCGCACCGCCGCTGTCCAGCTGATGGTGTGTCCGCCAAGGCTGATGGTCCACCATCAGTCCACCAGGGCTGATGGTGTTCACCGCCCTCTATCGACCTCATAGTACAAACAAATGCGATATGTCCTGCCGGGCCACTGACCTATGCAGTCATAAGGAGCACGCTAATAGTTTTTCATCAAAACCGCTAATATCCGCGACGAATGTCACGTTTTGCGCTGAATTCATCACCAATGATGGGTGTGGTAGGGTCACGGACAACCCCGCCAACCTGTCTACATGAGGCTTTCCGTGTCCATCCTGGGTAACATGTGGCTTAATGTGGCCTAACTGGACATCTGATAACCTTGTGCGGATCATTGGATCACTCTGGAGTTCATTTGGACACTAAAGCTGAACTTTGAGTCTTATTGTACACTTGATTACAATTAATGGTGACAACAAATTGGGTACAATTTATTAATTATTGGGTACAACTTCCACCAATACCCTGATTGAGTACAATAATTCTACCCCTTGACATGGAAGTGTTTGGGCACTATCTGGAGCATCTATAAAACTAGTTGACAATTTGGCCTCATCCAACCCATTACCCATGGGTGTAAATGTAACAAGCCGCACATGTGCATGGGCACATGGGTAGCCGTGCGTGGGTTTCCGTACATAGGTAGCCGCGCATAGGTAGTCGCATATGGGTAACCGCACATGGGTAACCGCACATTTAGCAGCACATGGGTAGCCGCACATGGTTGGCCGCACATGGGTAGCCGCACATGAGTGGCCGCACCAAGAAGCATGTATCTGTTACAGTTTTCATACAGACTAGGATTGAGCGTGAAACTGTTGAATTTTTTTCTTCAAATGTGAGCTCTAAAATGACTAGAGATGTCACCCAGTGACCCAACGTATACAATTCGGATACCAATCGCGAGATTTGGTGACGTGCAACACTCTGGACTTTGCCTGCATGTCGCGAACTCTTGGTCTGGAATGTCTAGGAGGTCGCAGCAACACCCCCCCCTCCCTCCCCGCTCCGCCTGCACCGGCGATGTATTATGCACGAGGCCTGGGGGAGGGGGAGGGGGTCGCAGTTCAACACGTGGGAGCCAACGCAAATACCTTCGTTGTGATGCTTCTACCCCTTTCTCGGATACCTTTTATGTTGACGGATTGTGTTTGACCTTATAAATCGTGGAACAAGACTCAAAACATGCCAAAGACGTCACGCCAAAGTACGGTAATTGCAGGGCCTCACCTTTTCAGCACTCGTACCAGGTCCAATTGGCGCGCCTTGCAGTAGGTTTTGTCAGATTCAACCTGCAAATCACGTGACGTTTGTAACTAGACGGCGTTACCGGAGGGCACAAGGGATTGTGCCCTCCTTGTGCCCTCCCTTGTGCCCACAAGGGAGGGCACAAGGGAAGGCACATGGCACCGGAGTTCACAAGTGAGGGCGATGGTGACGCTTTAACGAAGGCGTAGATGAGAGCTGGGTGATTTTGCGGAAAACATAACGGTGTATCTCGTACTTCGAAGAAAATAAATGGTCACCACGCCCGTCGTTTCACATGCCGTTGGAGGCGCACCTGCCCCTGCAGCTCTGCCATTAATCAGTTGTTCCCCGGCCTGTGCCGCAGCTTGCCATTAATCAGTTCCCGTGCCGCAGCTGCCTTAATCAGTTGTTCCCCCGCTGTGCGGGCTGCCATTAATCAGTTGTTCGTCGCTGTGCCCCTGCAGCTCTGCCATTAATCAGTTGTTCCCCGGCCGCTGTGCCCCTGCAGCTGTGCCATTAATCAGTTGTTCCCCTGCCACTGTGCCCCTGCAGCTCTGCCATTAATCAGTTGTTCCCCTGCCGCTGTGCCCCTGCAGCTCTGCCATTAATCAGTTGTTCCCCTGCCGCTGTGCCCCTGCAGCTCTGCCATTAATCAGTTGTTCCCCTGCCGCTGTGCCCCTGCAGCTCTGCCATTAATCAGTTGTTCCCCGGCCGCTGTGCGCCTGCAGCTCTGCCATTAATCAGATGCGCACATGCCATGTTATGTTTAATCAACCGAAAGCTGAACAGGAAAAATCAACAGGAAAATCTTAGAGCGCGCCTTGCATATTTTCCCGTCAAGCATTTTCTACCGTCAAACACATATAACCACATTCTCCGTCATCATTTCTACCTCGACCAACGCGAACAAGATCTTGCAATACACAGAGGTGCCCTGATCCAGACTCAGTCTTCCTGCATGTTGGGCCTGCCCAGTCATTTTCACCAAACGACACCACTGAATCACGAGTAAAACCAGAGGACGATAACAACTCGACTCGACAAACGTTGCCGGATCTGGCGGCCGAACGTGCCGATGTGGCGCCCCTGCCGACGAAGCGCTGTTTGTTGAGAAGCTCTAGCACTCTTGAATCGATTTGATGCATGTATGCGTGTAAATCTGAATCTCCAGAAAATAATGCCTTCCCGACGCTGGTAGTGCCAGACCGGCCAGGTCCGGTCTTTACCTGGCTGAGGCTCTGGCCGGACGTCAGATCCTTACCCGGTCGGAAGTCAGATCTTTACCTGGCTGGGGCTCTGGCCGGAAGTCAGATCCTTACCTGGCCGGAAGTCTGGTCTTTACCTGGCCTGGGTTCTGGCCGGAAGATTGGTCTTACCTGGCGGGGACTCTGGTAGCTGCGGATGACGAACTGGTCCAGCTGGTTGAACACCGTGTCCAGTGTGATCTGGTTGCCGGTGCCCAGCAGTTCTGTGCTGCGGTCCACGGCGCCTGTGCGACACACACACATGCGACACACACACATGTGACACACACACATGTGCTGAAGGGCCGCTGTGTGACACACACACATGTGCTGAAGGGCCGCTGTGTGACACACACACATGTGCTGAAGGGCCGTCCACACACATGTGCTGAAGGGCCTGTGTGACACACACACATGTGCTGAAGGGCCGCTGTGTGACACACACATGTGCTGAAGGGCCGCTGTGTGACACACACACATGTGCTGAAGGGCCGCTGTGCGACACACACACATGTGCTGAAGGGCCGCTGTGTGACACACACACATGTGCTGAAGGGCCGCTGTGTGACACACACACATGTGCTGAAGGGCCGCTGTGTGACACACACACATGTGCTGAAGGGCCGCTGTGTGACACACACACATGTGCTGAAGGGCCGCTGTGTGGCACACACATGTGCTGAAGGGCCGCTGTGTGACACACACACATGTGCTGAAGGGCCGCTGTGTGACACACACACATGTGCTGAAGGGCCGCTGTGTGACACACACACATGTGCTGAAGGGCCGCTGTGTGGCACACACACATGTGCTGAAGGGCCGCTGTGTGACACACACACATGTGCTGAAGAGCCGCTGTGTGACACCCCTGCTCCAGGCTCCCGCTCATCCAGCAGACACTGAAGAGGATGCGCATCGCCTCGCCCCCCCCTCCTCCCCTAGCCACACCGGGACCCCAGCTGTGCTGCCGACCCTCCAGATAGACAGGCAAATAATCAATGGTACATGTCGACATGTCAGCCGTGCCGACAACACTGCATAGTTGCAGCTGCAGGCGTCGAGGCGAACACTCATGTCTGGTCAGCGTCCTTTGAGGGCTCGCCAGCTCCAGAGAAGGCCGACCGCACAGGTAATGTCCATGGCACGCTATCTGCACAAACAGACGGTGGCGTTTAGTAGCTAAACACAATCATTTCAATCGATGTCAACTCTGAAGCTATGAACAAAAACTCACTGATTCCGCAGACGGAGTTTGGCGCGGCTCGAACGCTGAACGAGGCGGAATCTCCCGGCTTCACCGTCTCCTTGTCCCAGCTCACTTGCACCTTGGAAAATTAATCAATTGGCAAGCGGCCATCAGGTCAGGTGAATCAGGTCGACCAGGTCGGACTGGTCAACGCTCGACGAGGTCACTGGTCAACTCAACGACTACAAGCGCATGGGCGCGTGGAGTAAAGGATATCCGACTATCCTTCTGACCAAAGGATATCCAGACCAAAGGATATCCGTCCGGTCAAAAGGATACCCGACCGTCCTTCCAAACAAAGGATATCCGTCCGGCCAAAAGGATACCCGTCCAGACTAAAGGATATCCTTCCAGTGTAAAGGATATCCATGTGCCCTTCCAGCTTATGGTCGGATGTTACGTTCGAACACTGAACATACGCGCATACACGCACACACACACACACATACACATACACACACACACACACACACACACACACACACACAATCAATAGATTAACACAGCCCAGCACAACAAAATTATTTCCCGCCTCTGTTGCAATATCGACGGACGTCGGAACAGTCCGCCCCGTTTCTCCTCCAGACGCATCACGCCACCCTCGTCTCCCGTGGCTGTCGGCAGCCACGGTCTGAGAACAGCCCGGGAGCCACATTCACCTGGTCAATGAGGCACTTCTTGACCTTGAAGACACTAGAGTCGCTCACGACCTCGCCGCTCGCGAGCACGTGGTAGACGAGCAGCTTGAACTCGGGAGCCATATTGGGCAGCACGTTGATGGTGATCCTGCCTTCGGCCGCCTCGCCCACTTTGATGATGCTTCCTCGCGACAAAATCTGCCGAACGACGAATGACGTCACTTAAGTGCTCGACGGAGAATGACGTTACAGAACTGAGTTAGTTTGTCACAGGGAAGCTGATGGCGTCCAGACAACATCAACAACTAACCTACAATTGCTTGAATGTCGTACAAATACTGCACTTGGTCCAGGAATCTAAAGACGCCAGGCACACGGCTGTTAGTTACCACGCGAGCCTGAGGGCTTCTCGCATAACGCGCACCGAAAGGGAGACTTTAATATCTCGGAAATTACTGAAGTTAGAAGCATAAAAATCGGAAGGTAGATTACAGCTCTAGTGAACTCGACTCAGATTAAATTTCATGATCCTAAGTCAATGCCTTCAGGGTCAGCTGAGGTCGAGATCGGCCGCCGCACCGCGCCGACGGAACCTATGTGACCTTGAACGAATTTTGACTGTTAGTTAGTTATTTGGGTTTTAGGGCGCATCAACTGCATTGGTTATACAGCGCCCAGCGAATTTTGACTGAATTTTGAATGAAATTCAGATGAAATTCCAATGAATTTTGATTTGTTTGCATAGGATGCGTGTGTCAATGCTTAGCAAAGTCACGAGAGTGCATTACAATATCCGTGCCCGTTTGTCTCGTCGAAAAATCCGTCGGATGATTCCGCCATCCCACCCCCTGGTGCGCGTGTTAAAGGGCATTAACGGTTTCTTTTAAATGATATTTTTTTAAACATTATTTTATTTCGACTTCTTGCGATCGCAGCGGGACATTCTTCAAGAGCGTGGACGGATGTCTTCTTCTGTAAAAGAGATCGCAGTTTGAACACAAACACACACACACACACACACGCACACCTAAACGCACGCATGTACACACACACACACACACACCTACACACTTTCACCGAGACACACACACACACACACACACACAAGCCGACACACACAAGGTAGGCATTACACACAAGCAAGGTCAGTTCTTAGACGACCCAAAGTGTGACAACGTGATATGAAGAAGGACCGAGCGATCCCCAGGCAGCAACAGTAGCCATCATACCACCGCACTTCACTGGGTAGCCTTGAGACATTAATCATCCACACTAACACTAGCAATAGCGACATTAATAAAAATAGCAACCAATTTAACACCAGCGATAGCGACGTTGATGCTCCACATTAACACCAGCTAAAGCGACACTAATTATTCACATTAACAATAGCACTAGCGACATTAATGCCAGTCATAAACAGAGACCGCTACGCGCGAACATGCGAGACAACCCCGTAAGGCCATACAGCACCACCGCGCTGCTTGAAAGCGAGCACTTGTTTCACTCTTCACAACAAGCTCGTCCTACCTCAACCGTAAGGAGCCTGGAGCCCAAGCTGACAGCGGCGCCAGGAGCCTGAAGCCTAAGGCGGCAGCGGCACCAGGAGCCTGGAGCCTCAGGCGGCAGCGACACCAGGAGCCTGAAGCCTAAGGCGGCAGCGGCACCAGGAGCCTGGAGCCTCAGGCGGCAGCGACACCAGGAGCCTGAAGCCTAAGGCGGCAGCGGCACCAGGAGCCTCGAGACAAGCTGGCAGCGGCGCCAGGAGCCTGAAGCCTAAAGCAACAGCGGCACCAGGAGCCTGAAGCCTAAGCTCGCAACGGTACCAGGAGCCTGAAGCCCAAGGCGGCAGTGGCACCAGGAGCCTGAATCCTAGGTGGCAGCGTCACCAGTAACCTGAAGCCTAAGCTCGCAGCAGCACCAGGAGCCTGAAGCCCAAGGCGACAGCGGCACCAAGAGCTTGAAGCCTAAGGCGACAGCCCCACCAGGATTCTGAAACCTAAGGCGACAGCGGCACCAGGAGCCTGGAGCCTAAGCTGGCAGCGGCACCAGGAGCCTGAAGCCCAAGGCGGCAGCGGCACCAGGAGTCTGGAGCCTTCTCCAATCCATTTAACTTGCTACGTGTATATTCATCAATCCGCGAGGCACACTGCTCACGCGGACAGGTGCAAACCTGGCCGCCAGTGCAGGCTCGACTCACTCGCCGACCCAGAGACGCCCTCTGCCACACCGGACGTACCCGATAGACGGCGGTCGGCAGGGCTGCCGTGCCGGTGGTGAGCAGCTGGACGGTGACGGCGCCGGTGCAAGGCAGCTCGGCCGGCAGCTGGTGCGCGTCAATGGCCAGGTAGGTGCGCGACGGCGAGAAGAACGCCTTCAGCGACGTGAAGCTGCTGCCGCTCTGGCCGGACACACTGGTCGACGTCTGTCGGCATGGTCCGACATGTCGGCACAACCCAGCATGTCGGCACAGTTTAACATGTCGACATGGTCAAACTGACAACCGAATTTAAGAAGAATTCCAACAAGGAATTAAAAATGATAATAGTGTTTCTGGGATGACCCTTTTAAAAAAGGGTCATCCCAGCAACACCATTATCATTATTAAAACCCTTTAATATGTCTCTGAAAGATTTAAAGGAATTAAAACTCCAACACATTATTAGTTGTGGTGATATTATCACCGGTTGGTACAGCACATGTCAGCCACTTCGTCTTTGCCTTCACATGCTGTTTTCCCCCGGTCGGAACGCCAAGTGGTGGGATCGTTTTTGTATGCTTTGTACCCATGATTTCCTCCAGTGTTTTGTCGCACTCCCTAGAGTACTTGTTATGATCAAGAACCTGGTTCACTTATACGTTCGTATTTTTGAATTGAGGTGTTTTAGAAAGTTGTGCTGTATAGTTCCCTCGCTGTGTCCAGCAGCCACTGTCGTGACGAGTGCTACACTTTATTGCTATTGAGAACAGCCTATCTCTTTTCTACCCTTGATTTTATAATCCTTTTTAGTTCAACTGCTTCTGTACCGGCATTCAGGATGGCCTTGGGTCCATGGGTTTCTTCATTCATTGGCCGCTTAAAAAATCCTCCCATTTAGCAATGATGAGAAGTGATGTCAAAAGGTCTGCATCGACAAGGTCCATTGTAGTCACAAATGTGTCGGCCAGTATCAGCTGACGATTGACGTTCTATGAATGACGTTCTATGTCGAGAGGGATGTAGGTTGCGAAATCGTTCAAAATAGATGAGAATGCAGACAGAACGCCACTGTCAGCCGTGAGATTGGGATCTGAAACAACGATGAGGTCTCAAGGCCGCTTTTCTTCTGGTGCTATCCGACTTGGTCGAGATATTAGCTTAGTGAGTTGAGAATAGTTCACCGCGCATTTCAGTTGTCGCCCAAATTGTGTCTCTCAAATTGTGTCACTCAAATTGTGTCACTCAAATTGTGTCTCTCAAATTGTGTCTCTCAAATTGTGTCACTACACTACGATTTGGAATTGCTGGATTTAGGAAGTACTGTCAGTGTTGAAATCTCCCAAGATTAGTACCATGTCGGGTGAGTGCTTGGGCTAGAGTAATTGCTTCTTCCAAGGTTCCAATGAATCCACCAATCTGCTGTTTACTAAGGTGGTGATAAATATACATGCAACAAATAATACGTCTTGCCGACTTCACTTGATGCAAGGCCCATATCCATTCCGCATGACCCACTCCTAGGTTGTGTAATCAGTTTGTGACAAGGTCTAACTGTGTGTACAATACACCACCTTGAGGAGCTGAGCAAGCAGTTTAAATCAGTGTTTACAGTGGAGGATGTGACTAATCTGCCAACCGTGAACCACAGTTCAGCGACAGGTGATCAGATACACGATGTTGATTTTATTGATAGTGATATTGTTTTCAACTATATCAGAAAATAAAGCCAAACAAGGCAGCAGGACCCGATGGAATTTATGCTAAGGTATTGCGGGAAGCTGAAAAGGAAGTGGCAATTCCACTTAGTATAATATTTTGTAGATCAGTTTCACAAAATGAAATTCCAACACATTGGAAAAGGTCAAATGTAGTTCCTATTTTCAAGAAAGGAGAAAGAGGGAAAGTTGAAAACCATAGGCCAGTAAGCCTCACATCCCTAGTCTGCAAGGTACTCGAATCAATTATCAAGGATAGAATAGTTAGTTTTCTGGAAGGAAACAGATTGATTCAAGATACTCAACATGGGTTTAGAAAAGGGCGATCGTGTCTCACAAATCTCTTGGACTTTTTGAATTTTGCTACAGAACAATTTGTTCAGGGAAATCAGGTTGATGTAGCATATCTTGACTTTAGTAAGGCCTTTGACAAGGTATCCCATAAACGGTTAATGATGCAGCTTCAGGTCCATGGTATTGCAGGTAGCATCCTAAAATGGATAGAGTTGTGGCTTTCAGATAGACAGCAGAGAGTGATGCTAAATGGTATAAAGTCATCATGGCAAAATGTTCTGAGTGGAGTCCCCCAGGGGTCGGTACTGGGGCCACTATTGTTCATTGTATATGTGAATAGCATTGAATGTGGCCTAAGCAGTAAGGTTTTGAAATTTGCGGATGATTTGAAGATCTTTAGGGCAATAACAGGGCACAATGAGCAGGTTTTGCTGCAGAAAGACTTAGACGAGCTAGTGAAGTGGTCCGAAAAATGGCAAATGAAGTTTTATTTTGATAAGTGCAAAGTCATGCATGTAGGTAGGCAGCATATGAAGGTTCCATACTTCATGTGTGGCGAAGTACTATCTTTGACTCAGCAGGAGAAGGACTTAGATGTTATTTTGAACACAACATTGGGGGCATCAGAACAGACCAAAGAAGCCAGGAAGAAGGCACTAAGAATGCTTGGGGCAATACAGAGGAATGTGTCATACAAAAGTGAGGAGGTCATCAGGAAGCTTTACTGTGCATATGTCAGGCCACATTTGGAATACTGTGTCCAAGCTTGGTCCCCTAGTTATGAGAAAGATTGTTGGCTTTTAGAGAGAGTACAAAAGAGGGCAACAAAAATGATAAATGGTATAGGTAACCTGGCATATGAGGAAAGATTGAAGAAATTTAGTATGTTTTCACTTAGATATAGAAGAATGAGAGGAGATCTCATCGAGGTTTTTAAATTTGCTCATGGTCAGGAACAGGGATATCTCAGGGAAATGTTTGAATTTAACAGAAACGATGCAATTAGAGGTCATCAATTCAAAATTAAAGTTAATCACAGCAGGACAAGGTTAAGACAGCCTTTCTTCACCAACAGGGTAGTAGAACACTGGAACCAGCTGCCAGGAACCATTGTCAGTAGCAACACACTGAACATCTTTAAAAACGGCATAGACAATCATTATAAGAATAGGGGGCTTGTTTTTCTTTATTCCAGGGAGGGTTGATCGACAGGGAGGAGTTGGGAGTTGGGAGGAGTTTGTAATTGTTGAGTGTGTTATGCAATAGCAAGTGAGTCTCTTATTAAGTCTAAACGCTTTATAACTTTATATAGGGTGTACCTAGCAGTGGATTCAGCACCTTCCTTCGGGATGTGATACTGATGAGATTGTCTATGGTAGCACAATGGATATGATGGGAGGAGTTTGTAATTGTTGAGTGTATTATGCAATAGCAAGTGAGTCTCTTATTAAGTCTGAACGCTTTATGAATTTGTGTGGGGTGTGCCTAGCGGTGGATTCGGCACCTTCCTTCGAGATCTGATGCTGATGAGATTGTCTATGGTGGCACGATGGATATGATGGGAACTATCTCTAGCAGATGGCACTTTGCCTCCGCTAAAGATTTAGGGGGAAAAAAGTATGATGGGAGGAGCTTGTGATTGTTGAGGGTGTTATGCGGTAGCAAGTGAGTGGTGCTAGATAAGCTGGGATATATAGCTTCCTAGGAACTTGGGATAAGGGATTGATTGGGGTGAGAGTATGTACATTTCTAGTACCTTTTCTAGATAGGCTTAACCCAGATAAGCCCCTGTGGCTCTTATTAAGCCTTAATACTTTATGACTTTATGACTTTATGATCACCTCCTCCATATCTAGTACGGCCACCCGATGTTCTCGCTGGTTAGAAATATCCATGGCAACCATGACAAATCTTGCCACATTCTCAGCCACTGGAGCTCGATAAGGTGATTTGCGAGGAAATCAGTAGAAACTTTCAGAGGAAATGCCTTATTCTTGGTGACTTTAATCTAAAAGGATATGAGAATGTTGGTGTTGGCTCGCCATCATGTAAACTATTTAGGAAATGCCTTGAAGAGGACCTGTTCTTACACCAGTTTGTAATGGAACCAACTAGGCAGGGCTCATTCTCGAATTTAAGTCTTCTCAGATTTAAGTGATTTAGTTTATGACTTGACTGTAGGAGAAACTCTGGGAAGAAGTGACCGTAACATAGTGAGATTCAAGGCACAAGTAGCAGGGACCATCAAGGATAGTTTGGCAAAGGTTCCAAGTTTTAACAGGGCAGACTTTGACTGCATCAGAGCGGCTTTAAGTGCCATAAAATGGGAAGAAGAATTCTCCAATTTAACCCTTTGCCTGTCGAAGTATGTAAATCGAGTAACTTTCTGCCCAACCCCTGCCTGCCGCGATCGAGTAAGTTTGGGTAACCGCTTCCACTCGTGCCATGGGCGGGACTGGGCGATTCGCCTTATCAAGGACCGCTGATTGATGGGTTGGCGTCACCATTCATGGTGGGCCTGACTGGTGGGGTCAGACATCCATCACATCATTTGGCATGAGGTAATTCGGATCGTGTTCCGGCATGATTCTCATTGAAAATGACGGCTCTCTTCCATTCATGCTTGTGAAAGGCGCATCCAGCTCAGCAAGACCTGCCATTTGATATAAAACATGATATAAATAATCCGGCATCCGCATTCATGCTTTTCACGTTGTGCGCTTGTTTTTCGACTTACTTATATGATGTTACGTATGCGTAGGTCTCAATAAGAAAGGGCCAAAACATCTCTACCTTAGAATAATGCATTCCTTGTGAACACGATAATATTTACAATATTGCCATTTAAGCTCCCTATGAAAGATGAATGGCTTCGAGTTGTACCCACTGTCCATAATATTGAAAAGGTCGGGTTCGTTCTGGCGGAATTGGAGGCCAGAGTCTGTTTCCCCGGGATTAGGATCACTGTAAATGTACACATATATATATATATATATATATATATATATACATGCTTGCGGCATGAAATTGACATCACCTTGCTAACTTGTCAGTGGGCGATTGGCGATGGTGCACAATGTGTGGGCTAGGAAGTGAGCTAAATGTAGATCGAGCGTGGAATGTGATATATCAATTATAATGTACCTATGTGTATGCTGCCAGTCAAAATCCCGGGATCTGTCACTGGTCATGCTGCCGCATATCGATGTTTCAAGGCATGGTAAGGTTAGACATATATTCTGAACAGAACACCGTAAATTCTTTCTGAGAAACGCATAAGGGAGCTTCAAACATACATTTATTTGCCTCGCATCTGCTTACTCACGGCAAAGCATCATTCACGGCATACGATTCGCTTAAATAATGGCAGTCTGAAATGAAATGAAACACGGGTACGTATGGGTAACTACACAGTGTGTTGTCGCTGCTCACTGTCGCTGGCGTACTTCCTAAACTTATGAAAGCACGACTCGCAAAGTGCTGACACGCACCCCGATACTGCACATGTTGTCTTCACGCGCTCTTTGCACATATTGCACCATCTCGTCGGATATCCGGTTTTTCCAGAGTTATGTGAGGTCGAGTGAATGGGGCTGAATAGATAATGTAGATAGACATTGATGAGTGTGGGGGAGGTTGGTGGATGTATCCTTTAGAATTAGGGATGTGGTGTCGGTTGGGGTGAGGAGTGTCTTTTGCAAGGGTTATGGTATCTTACCTTTATGGGCATAAAATTGGACTTATGCTAGTAGGTGTATACTGTGCAGGTCCCTTTAGGGTGGTCCCCGTGTTATTGTTGGAACTTGGAACTTAATATTTATATCACGCTGATAAATTAAGTATTATACTAGCAGTGGGTGTACCTAACAGTGAATTCAGCACCGACCTTCGGGTATGTGATACTGATGAGAATGGCTATGGTAGCACAATGTGGCATGATTGGAGGAGTTTGGAATTGTTGAGGAGTGTGTTATGCAATATTAGATGAATGGTGCTGGATGGGCTGGGATGCATAGTTCCCTTGGAACTTGAGATAATGGATTGATTTGGGTGTGAGCATGTACTTTTCTAGTATCTTTTATATATAGGCTCAATTCAGATGGGCCCCAGTGGCTCTTATTAAGCCATAACACTTTATGTAGGAAAGTTCATTTTATGAACTTAACAAACTTTCCCCTTCCTGTCGTGATAAGTCTATGTCTTCCATGATCCTGACTCATGTTTTATTTCTCAGCCAGTCAGAAGTTACTATATATTATATATACATACATACATATATACATTTATACCTATATACATAGGGGGGGGGGGGAGAGTGATTTGTTTAGGCGTGCCGAACCATAAAGGTCATTTGCGCTGCCTTTAAAGCGAGTACGTTACATGTCTGCCTATAAAGCGAACGTTTGTGATCAAGGTGCAGGCAAGTGGACATTTACGTTAAGGAATCTTACGTTAGTTTGCGTGATATTTTAGGTGCCTGGGTTGGGGACAGCTACCTGATGTCTAAATGGTTTAGTTTAACTTTACTCCTCCACAAAATAATTCGTAGTGTGGGGGTGGGGGTGTTTTGAGAGTGGCGAGAAGTTGATTTTGCCAGGGTGCCGGCATTAGCCTACTCTTATCGAAGAGCACCGAGGAATCTTTAACGTGCGAACAAGGAGGTAATTGTTCACACCGCCTATCACGCCGGCCGCCGCGTGTTAGTTGTTAGTAGCGGGTTAGTCTAAGCATGCCATGCAGGGTTGTCAGTTGGATTAGTACGGTGTTTTGCAATTCGGCTCTTCTACGTCCGCTGTACCTCTGGGTAGCCGCTTACGTTATGAGTTGCAAGGCAAATCGTCTCATCTACGTCCGATGGCTCCTCTGGGCAGTCGTTTTACGTTATGCTAATTTTTTTTTTTTTTTTTTAATGTTTTTCTAAAGCAAGTCGGCTCATCTGCTTCCGACGGCACCGCTAGGTAGCCATTTATTTCTAATTCAGAAGCAAATCGGCTCATGTACGTCCGACGCCATGCGGGGATGGCTATTTACGTGTTTCGTCTGAGTGTTTCGCGGTCATGCATTGTGAGTCGATGTGACTGTTGGTGGTGTGGTGCCTACAGTGCTCCTGCTAGTTTTGTGGCATACAGATATTCAAATAGCAATTGAAAGAGTTCTGGGTGCTTGTCACCGAGAAGCGATGGAAGCGATAAGGTGATGCCCTCTTTTTGGCAGAATGCCTTAAGTGGTTGTCTTTGAGAGCTAAAGCTACTACAGTCTAGCAGGATGTGGCCTATGCTTAACGTGGTGTTGCAGGTGCCGCAGTGCGGTGTTGTATATTGGTCACCCTCTAATTGAGGCTGTGTTACTTTTGTACAACCAGTTCGAAGTCTAGCGAGGATGACCTCTTTTTGTCGGTGAGATTGATTTGATGTGTTCCATGTACCTATTGTTGGTTTGATTGCGTGGGCGTGGTTGGATTTGTGTTGTGTTGAGATGTGTTGTGTCCATGTGTTCTGTTGATGTTGGCGAATGTGGCGTTGTAGGAATGCTTTGCAATCGTCCACCGAATATTCCACGCTAGGGTAAGTGTTCAATGCTAAGGCTTGCTTTGCGAGCCAGTCTGCTTCTTCGTTACCTGGGATGTTGGCGTGGCCCGGAATCCAGAGGAAGGAAAAGCTCAAGTTTATGTTATGGGCCACCAGTTGTTGGATTCTATCAATGAAGTGATGAGGACAGTCGTGGGTGTTGCTAATTGACTGGAGGACAGATTTGGAGTCTGAGCAAATTACTACGTTTCTAGCTTTACGCCTCATGAGAATGGTGATAGCGGCCAGAATGGCCATTGCTTCAGCGGAGTAGATGGATAAGTTATCCGGTAGACGCTTGGAAAGCCTGAGACCTGGTCCAGTGATGCCGATGCCTACCTTTGCCTCGTGTTTCGACCCATCCGTGAATACGAGTGATTTGTGTTTGTTGTCATCGGTGAACTTGTGGAAGAGGCCAAGAATTTCCGCCGATGTGATAGTGGATTTCTTCTCCGAGAGCAAGTACTCGACCTTTGGTTGACTGAAAGTCCAGAATGGCCTAGTGGGCGGTCGAGTTGCAGTGGATGGCATTGCGAAGTTAAGATCTGAGAGAGCCGTGGCAATTTGAATGCCATGTGGTGGAAGTTTGCGCACAAATCGGCTCTTGTCGTATCTGTCAGGCGTAAAGCAGCGCTGTGCTGGATGATTTTTAATGGATTGATTTAATGGACGAAATTCGACAGACCGGCTGTGGCAGTCAAAGGGTGAAATGCCTGTGAATTGTGGGAAAAGTTCAAATCTTACTTGAGGGAAATTCAGAATCGACATGTCCCCCAAAAGCAAAGGCGCAAAAGAAGGGTAGCAAAGCCAGCATGGCTTACACCAGATTTGACAAAAGCAATTAAGGCTTAGAAAGATGCATTTAGAGTATTTAAGGAAGCTTCAAATATCGTAAATCTAAGGTCGTATCAAATAGCTAGAGACGCTGTGAAGCAGAAAACCAGAGCAGCAAAACGAGCAAAAGAATTGGATTTGGCTAGAAACTGTAATGGGGACAGTAAAAAGTTATTTAGTTTCTACAAGCTAAGTAAAGTTTCAAGCACAATTGGTCCACTGGAAGTAAATGGGACTATGTTGAGTGAGGATAGTGAGATGGTTGAGGAACTGAGCAAGCAGGTTAAATCAGTGTTTACGTTGGAGGAGGTGACTAATCTGCCAACCGTGACCCACAGTTCAGTGACAGGTGATCAGTTCCACGATGTTGATTTCATCGATAGTGCTGTTGTGTTCAATTATATCATGAAAATAAAGCCAAACAAGGCAGGACCTCATGGAATTTATGCTAGGGTATTGCGGGAAGCTGAAAATGAATTGGCAATTCCACTTAGTATAATATTTTGTAGATCAGTTTCACAAAATGAAATTTCAACAGATTGGAAAAGGGCAAATGTAGTTCCCATTTTCAAGAAAGGAGAAAGAGGGAAAGTTGAAAACCATAGGCCAGTAAGCCTCACATCCCTAGTCTGCAAAGTACTTGAATCAATTATTAAGGATAGAATAGTTAGTTTTCTGGAAGGAAACAGATTGATTCAAGATACTCAACATGGGTTTAGAAAAGGGCGATCGTGTCTCAAAAATCTCTTGGACTTTTTGAATTTTGCTACAGAACAATTTGTTCAGGGAAATCAGGTTGATGTAGCATATCTTGATTTTAGTAAGGCCTTTGACAAGGTACCCCATAAACGGCTAATGATGCAGCTTCAGGTCCATGGTATTGCAGGTAGCATCCTAAAATGGATACAGTTGTGGCTTTCAGATAGACAGCAGAGAATGATGCTAAATGGTATAAAGTCATCATCGCAAAATGTTCTGAGTGGAGTCCCCCAGGGGTCGGTACTGGGGCCACTATTGTTCATTGTATATGTGAACAGCATTGAATGTGGCCTGAGCAGTAAGGTTTTGAAATTTGCGGATTATTTGAAGATCTTTAGGGCAATAACAGGGCACAATGAGCAGGTTTTGCTGCAGAAAGACTTAGACGAGCTAGTGAAGTGGTCCGAAAAATGGCAAATGAAGTTTAATTTTGATGAGTGCAAAGTCATGCATGTAGGTAGGCAGCATATGAAGGCTCCATACTTGATGGGTGGCCAAGTACTATCTGTGACTCAGCAGGAGAAGGACTTAGGTGTTATTTTGAACACAAAATTGGGGGCATCAGAACAGACCAAAGAAGCCAGGAAGAAGGCACTAAGAATGCTTGGGGCAATACAGAGGAATGTGTCATACAAAAGTGAGAAGGTCATCAGAAAGCTTTACTGTGCATATGTCAGGCCACATTTGGAATACTGTGTCCAAGCTTGGTCCCCTAGTTATGAGAAAGATTGTTGGCTTTTAGAGAGAGTACAAAAGAGGGCAACAAAAATGGTAAATGGTATAGGCAACCTTGCATATGAGGAAAGATTGAAGAAATTGAACATGTTTTCACTTAGATATAGAAGGCTGAGAGAAGATCTCATCGAGGTCTTTAAATTTGTTCATGGTCAGGAATAGGGATATCTCAGGGAAATGTTTGAATTGAACAGAAATGATGCAATTAGACGTCACCAATTCAAAATCAAAGTTAATCACAGCAGGACAATGTTAAGACAGTCTTTCTTCACCAACAGGGTAGTACAACACTGGAACCAGCTGCCAGGAACCATTGTCAGTAGCAACACACTAAACATCTTTAAAAACAGCATAGACAATCATTATAAGAATAGGGGGCTTGTTTTTCTGTATTCCAGGGAGGGTTGATCGACGGATTTGGTGGACAACTGGTTCAGTGTCCAGAGTGTAACCAAGAAGGGCCCTGGTGGCTCATAGTTGGACTGATCTTTTATGTCTTTATGTCTTTATGGCAGCCATGGCAACCATGGCAACCATGGCATTCGTCAGCACGCCTATCGCGCTGCTGGCTTATACAGCAGTCATGTGATTCATAACCAACTGACAGTTTTCCTGATTATGTTTTTAAGTCTGGTATAAATCTTCCTCCAGCTCAAGCGACGTCAACGTCCTTGATGACGGGGATTGTGGATTATTGTGGATCTGTCCCCCTGCGGGACGGTCTAAACATCGAGCCTGCTTCGCCAGGCCTCCGACTTCACCGATTGTTTATCGCCCCACGCTGTGGTCGCCTGACCTGCTGGTCGAACTGGTACGCTGGTACGCTACCACAAGTACCATGGTAGACAGGGCAAGTACAACCCGAACCCTGTGCCTGCTGGGTGTCCTGGGCCTGTGGTGGGATGTAGTAGATGATGTTGCCATTCTCGTCAGTGCGGCACTCACTCTGATGTCGACCTCGTCGACGTCCTCGGCCTGCGGTGGGATGTAGTAGACGATGTCGCCGTTCTCGTCGATGCGGTACTCACTCTGACCTCGTCGACGTCCTCGGCCTGCGGTAGGATGTGGTAGACGATGTCGCCGTTCTCGTCGGTGCGATACTCGCGACAGTCTGACGTGGTGTTGCGACGTCGGGGCGAGTCCGTCTCCCAGACAAACGGATTGTAGCCGAACACCTCCTGCACGTGCTTCGACAGCTGACGCAGAGGTCACGCCGGTGTCACGGCACGGTGTCAGAGCACGGTGTCAGAGCACGGTGTCAGAGCACGGTGTCAGAGCACGGTGTCAGAGCACGGTGTCAGAGCACGGTGTCAGATCACGGTGTCAGAGCCACGGTGTCAGACACGGTGTCAGAGCAAGGTGTCAGAGCAGGTGTCAGAGCACGGTGTCAGAGCACGGTGTCAGAGCACGGTGTCAGAGCACGGTGTCAGAGCACGGTGTCAGAGCACGGTGTCAGAGACGGTGTCAGAGCACGGTGTCAGAGCACGGTGTCAGAGCACGGTGTCAGAGCACGGTGTCAGAGCACGGTGTCAGAGCACGGTGTCAGAGCACGGTGTCAGAGCACGGTGTCAGATCACGGTGTCAGAGCACGGTGTCAGAGCACGGTGTCAGAGCACGGTGTCAGAGCACGGTGTCAGAGCACGGTGTCAGAGCACGGTGTCAGAGCACGGTGTCAGAGCACGGTGTCAGAGCACGGTGTCAGATCATGGTGTCAGAGTACGGTGTCAGATCATGGTGTCAGAGCACGGTGTCAGAGCACGGTGTCAGAGCACGGTGTCAGATCACGGTGTCAGAGCAAGGTGTCAGAGTACGGTGTCAGAGCACGGTGTCGGCACGTCAACGGACGTTGATGGGATTAATAAGATTAATAAGTGGGGTATCAACCATGGGAAGGAAAAAAACTGTACTGGCCCGGCATATGCCACATCACATTGGCCGGACGAGGACGACGTTTTACCATTATATATATGTCGCATCATTTTTGTATGGAAAAATACATCCTATAAATCTGACATAAATAAATCTGATATAAATAATCCTATGAATCTAAAAATAGATTTCCCGTCAGGCTGGAGGCCCCTCTTAAGGGCTTGGGGCCTCTTCATCAGGTCAGATGCCATTCTTTGGCTTTGACCTGTCAGCAGTCAGTCCAGGATCAGTCCCTTCGCATTGCCTCGGGACGCTCTTCCACGGCCCAAAGTCCCTCTTCTCCGGCGGTTTATGAACCCTCACCGTCGACTTAGGAGCTCAAAGCCCATGCAGTTATCAAGAGGCCTTTCCAACGGCCCGTGGCCCCCTCTGGCGGCCGAGAAGCCCTTCACGTTGGCCTAGCCCAGGGCCTTGGAGTCTGCCCGTGGGCACTGTCGACTCGGAGACCCTACACGTCGGCTAGGAGCCCTCTTCATGAGCCCGGAGTACCTGTCGTCAGTCCGAGACCACCACCGATCGTCCGGAGACGCCCTGGGGAAGCACAATGCATAGTGTGCTTCGCCACGGCCTATGTTGAAACACGACGTCTTCAACGGCCCAAACACGTCGTGATGGCCAGACCATTCATGACGTCACCAAATCCCTTCATGATGTCAAAACTGGGGCCACTCTCGCATCCGATCGAACTTAATCAAAACTGAAAATATACCAGAACCTATCATTCACAAGGTGTATGCACTTCCTACTTCAGGAAGGTCACACTATTAATGATGAAGTAGGTACTCAGAGCAATGGTATTCTGAGCATGATATGTAGTAGGTATTCAGAGCAATGCTATACTGATCATGATATGTAGTAGGTACTCAGAGCAATGCTATTCTGAGCATGATATGTAGTAGAAGATAAAATACACTGTGTGAAACGTCAAACCTGATTGAAAAAGATCAGCTTGAGGCGACTCGTCGGAAAAGTGAGCTTTCAATTTGAAACGACAAATAAAAAACAATAGAAATTATGAAACAAGTTTTGAAATAATTATTATATGCAGAGACCTGCCTCCGGAATTTATCAGCACTTGTGTGCAAGACTGCGTGGCATCGACATACGCACACACGCAAGCATATATACGTGCTATATATATATATATACGCATCGACACTCCAGTTCTACCCATGCAGCTCACCTTGGTGGCGGTCTTGTACAGAACATCATCCGGCACTTTCTTCTCATCGCTGGAACTGACAGCGCAGCACACAAGGATTACAACACGAACAACAGCTTGGCCATGACACGGAAAATAACATGCGGACATATGCAATCTAATACACCGTGAGCATTGACAGGCTACAACATGCATGTTTTTCAAAGAAAGGCAAGGATAGGAGGAGGTATACTCTTGTATGTCAGACAAGTAATGAAATGTCATTCCATAGAGGATAGTGTACATGATGAAGGAATAGAATCCTTGTGGTTAGATATAATTCTGAAGAATGGAAAAAAATTAGGATTGGGGTATTCTATAGACCGTCAGACCAGAATGAAAACACTGACAGGTTGATGCAGAAAGAGATAAGTAGGAGAGTGCAGGAGAGAACTGTTTTGTTGGGAGATTTCAACATAACAGGATTGGGAAACAAAACTATAGGTCTAAGCAAATCAGCAAGAAGGTTCATCGCTTGTTTTGAGGAAAATGTATTCTTTCAAATGACACATGAACCTACAAGGGAAAATAAAATATTAGATCTTGTGCTTACTAATGAGGAAAATTTTGTACAAAATGTGAACATAGGAGAGACCTTTGGTAATAGTGATCAACATTATACGCTACTCATTGCATGTTGGAGGTGTAGGAACCAATAAGACATTGATTCCAAATTTTGCTAAGGGGAATTACAATTGTAACAATGTTAGATATAATTATACCGTTCGGCCCTCATCGTTCGAGATTACGCAGATATATTACGTCGCGTGTCGCGTGAATCATGCCACCACTGTTGACGGCCGGCTGGACGCGTCTTAATGCATGTTATGATTTACGGCCGATACCTGAGCCACCGACGACGAACGCAACGAATGCTGATATTAATGTTATAGGTTATGCTGGCGATCGGAGCCGTACAGCGACGACTCTGCATCCTGACCAGACAGGTTAGGAATGCCACTGTCACTGCAGGCAGGAAATGCTTATCAAATGTTATGGGTTATGCTGATACCCGAGCCGACGGCCGCTGACCAAACAGCGCCCCTGTGTATGGAGTAGATAAGGCCGACATTCCAGTTTACGCCCCCCTCCTTGACCTATGGCGATCGCCGTGGGCGGAGCCACCAGACCGGGAGCAGGTGGTAGCCGACCATCATATATAGTCGAGAGTGACAGTCAGTTAGGAGAACTAGACCAGAGGAGGTCAGAGGAGATTGAGCTCTCTCGCACGCTAGACTGTTGCCTGTGGTGCTGGCAGTTGCGTCTAAATTAATTGCCAATACTTACAAACTTTCGGCTTTACGCTTGTCCATCATCCATACGCTGGAACGAGCTGTTTGATAATAATTTTGCCGTCTTCGATTAGTTCAAATATAAAGTAAAGTTCCGCTGTACTTCGGAACGGAGTTATCGCGTCGCTGGTCCTCTAGACTCTTCACGCCGCCAACGAGACCGACTTCACTACACAATGAGTTCAGGATCTTACTGAATTAAATTCATTGGGAAGACTTATTGAAGGGCTTAGATGCTTATGAAATGTGGAGAATGATAAAAGATAAACTATCTCAAGGTCAGGATAGGTTCATTCCCAATAGGTCAATTAGATTAACAAGGGTTAAGCACCCTTCATGGCTGACCAGGGAAGTAAAGCATTTACTGAAGTCAAAGAAACAGGCATTCAAGAAACTAAAAGATGCTAACTCTGAAGTGAACCTTGAATCATATCAAAATAGTTAGAAATAAATTTACGAAGTGTGATAGGACATCTAAAAGACTGGCTGATATCAAATTAGCTCGAGAATGTTCAGCAGGTAATGCTAAGAGATTCCGTAGCTTCTATAAATCCAGGCATCTAGAAAACTGGCTAAAAAGTGTCGTGTAGGGCCACTGGAGGTAGATGGGGAAATAGTGGTTGATGATTGTGATATTGTAGAATCCATAAGCAATTAAGTTTCATCAGTCTTTACTAAGGAGAATTCTGGTACAATAGAAACAACTTAATGTTATGCCATGACAGGTGATAGGCTGGGAGATCTCACAATAACTACAGAAGCTGTAGATAGCTGTTGCAGAATATAAAACCTAATAAAGCTTCTGGACCAGATGCTATATATCCTAGGGTCTTAGTTGGGTGTGCTAAAGCTTCGGCAGTTCCCCTAGGTATAATTTTCAGGCGGTCTATGGAATATTCTGAAGTATTTGAAGATTGTAGAAATGCAAACGTAGTACCCATTTTCAAAACGGGAAGTATGAAGTGTGTAGGAAACTACAGGCCAGTCAGTTTGACCTCAATAGCTTGCAAGGTATTATAAAATCTGGTTAAACAGAATGTTCAGATTCATCTTGATAGGCACAACCTTTTAAGGGATACTCAACATGGATTTCGATCTCGAAGGTCTTGTTGAACTAACCTATTGGAATTCATGGGTTATGTTACTAAAGAAGTAGACAATCAAACCAGGATAGATGTTGTGTACTAGGACTTTAGCAAAGCTTATGATAAAGTTCCACATGGGAGTATAATTAATCAACTACAGCAACATGGGATAGTTGGAAAAGTTTTAGGTTGGTTGAAGCATGGTTGAGGGAAGGAAACAAAGGTCAATGTTAAATGGATATAAATATAATTGGAAGGATGTTCTGAGTGTAGTACCACAGGGCTCTGTTCTAGAGCCACTTCTCTTTATCATCTTTGTGAATAACATTGAGGTAGGGCTGAGGAATAGTGTTCAAATTTGCTAATGACAAGCTGGTAGGAGTGGCAAACAGTAGTGATTAATCTAGTAATATTCAACTAGACTTCGAGGACCTAAAAAGTGGGCTGATCAATGGCAGATGTATTTAAATTATGATAAGTGTAAGGTTATGCATCTGTGGTCTGGAGGTGAGACTTTTGGATATACAATGGGAGGGAGGGAACTGGATGTTATTGAAGAGGAAAGAGACTTAGGCGTGTTGGTTTCATAAGACCTTAACCCACGCCAGTATTCGGCATTTTACCACCTTCGGTCTTATAGGGGGGGTTGGTACGACCCCCCTTGCGATTCGAAACCGTGCATGTAACGAAAACGAACTAAAGTCCAAAGTTATAGATCTGGCCGAGATCTCGCGATTGGAATTCAGTATGACCTTCTAAGGTCAATGGTTGACCTTCCAGGTCAGGTCAAATGTCTAAAATTGATTTTTTTTTATTTTCCTAAGAAAATCGTCAGTTATATCGAAACTACTGTCTAAATATGCACGAAATGGCAGAAAATATGTTCACTGGGACCTTGCGAACATAACGACATGTCACACGATGTGATCGGACCAATATGTCATGCACCAAATAAGGTCAAAGCCGTGACCCCAAATATCCAACTTGTTGACAAGTGGTTCCAGTTTCGAAGTTTAAAGTTCCCTAGGGCAAAAATGGACGCTGAATTCGAATTCAGCACGGAAAATTACCGTAGGTCAGCTAGAAAAGGTCGAAAGGTCAAACGAGGTCAACCGAGTTCAACCGAGGTCACCGATTTTTGGAACATTATTTTTCAATGGGAACCCAACACATAACAAAACACATAATACCAGTCGATGTAGGCAACAATGTCATGTTTAGGTGCGATAATCACGTATTTGTTGAAAACTGGTCGGAGGTGCTCCCCTTTATGACCTCATAACTTCGTGACCTGACATGACCTCCCAAAAAAAGTTCACCAAAAGTCATCAAAAGGTTGCCCCAGAGGGTACTGAAAAATATCAGAGCGATCCGTTCATCGGTTTGGAAGGAATACACAAAAAACCTTATTGGGGGCTTGCAACCCCCCCCCCTATACGGCCGAGGGTTAAAGCAGAAAAACAATGTATCTCAGCTAGGAACAGGGCACTCAGAATGCTGGTACTCATTAATGGAAGTGTGATATATAAGAGCAAGAAAGCCATGAGGAAAAAAACTGTACTTAGCATATGTCCGACTGAACTTGGAATATTCTGCACAAGCATGGAGCCCCTACCTAGAAAAAGATATAGATATGTTAGAAAGAGTGCAGCGCAAAGCAACTAGACTCATCAGTGGAATTGGTAATTTAGAATATGGATAAAGGTTTGTGGCATTAGATATGTACTGCCTCAAGTACAGGAGATTAAGGAGGAACATGATTGAAATGTGGAAAATTGTGAAAGGATTAGATCAGGTCAATATGAATGACGCTCTTCCGTTTAGAGCATCGCATAGGGGTCATCAATTCAGGTTAGACAAGATGAGGTGTAGGACTGTTAAGCGACAACAGGTCTTCAGTCAAAGGGATGTTGATCAGTGGAATGGGCTGCATGCTGATGTTGTTGGGAGTTCCCCATTGAATGTATTTAAAAGTAGGATGGACAATTTTTTTAGACAGGAAAATCTTGTTTTTGAGTTCTAATTTGTGATGGATGGGGTGAGATTTATGCCAAGTAATATAACTTTATATAGGGTGTACCAAGCAGTGGATTCAGCACCTTCCTTCGGGATGCGATACTGATGAGATTGGCTATGGTAGCACAATGGGCATGATCGGAGGAGTTTGTAATTGTTGAGGAGTGTGTTATGCAAGATGAGGTGAATGGTGCTAGATGGGCTGGGATATATAGCTCCCTAGGTACTTGAGATAATGGATTGATTGGGGTGAGAGCATGCACATTTCTAGCATCTTTTCTAGACAGGCTTAACCCGGATGGGCCCCTGTGGCTCTTATTAACCCGCGCCGTCTCGGGGGATGCTATCCACCCCCCCCCCCCCCCCCCCTAAGGTTTTCCGCGGATAGTGAAAGAACGGCACGTGGCAGCGCGCCAATATTTGTCATACCTTTTCGGACATCAATTTGGCATGTTGTGTCAACATTTTGAGGTCAGGTCATCTAGGGTTAACGGGTTAGTGAAGGTCAAGTGAGGTTACCTCCAGACAAATTCAACCAGTCGTCACGCTTTAACGGATAAAGATATTTTAATGAAACTTTCAACGTTTGTTTATCTTTAGGGATAAAACACAACGCATCAGGGAACTTTCCCCCCCGTTTTTTTTGTATTACTTATTAGTTTTGCATATTTTCCCATTAGAGTTAAAATTGAAGATTCTGGCTAAAGTAAGCATTTTTTATAAGTGAAAGTTAACTTCTAACACCGTTTTTCGGTCTGCTCTACCCATCATAAAAATAAACATTAAAGAAAACTTTAAAACTAAAAATTTTGAACTTTCCAAAATACATAATATTGCTTTTTGGGTTGCTAAAAATGTTATGGCCCTGGTCAATTTGGTCTTCCTTTTCTGATCCCAAATATTTTTTTCCTCAAATCTCCCTCAAAATGAACTCCCCAGATTCAAAAACATGATGTAAGTCGGAATAATCTAGGTCCCATAGGGACGTCACTTTTGGGGAAAAAATTGGTGGTGGTGTTTGGCCCTACTCGTCGAGCGCTTTTCGATGTATTCAGTATTCAGTATTCAGTATTCAGTATTCTTTCGTTTACGTGCGAGGCTTAGTTTGGAGATTAGAGGGGGGTTATGCCCCCCCGAGACGGGGTGTGAGGATCTGACCGGAGAGACGGGGTTAAGCCTTAGCACTTTATGACTTTATGACTTTATGATTTTACGTTCTGCGCCTGTTTAACGAGAAACGAATGCCCGCGCTCGTCCGCTTAACGGGTAACAACGTGGGTTCTCATTCCGCCGACTTCGACGACCGCCTGACTTCGGTAGCTGAAGCTGATGAAGGAGCTGATGAAGAAGCTGATGCCTCCCAGTGTGAATATCTCTGATTTTCAACAGGAACGTCCGGAAGGGAATTTTAGCACATCATGGAAGAGAGCCGAACAGTCCCGCGACTCCACCAGCACACATGTCAGCCTACAAAGTTGATTTCTATGGGATTCACTTTGCTGGTGCTGAAGCCTTTCTCACATTTGTACCATGCGAAAACAGTTGTTACACACGAACACTTCCTTCGTTTCAGTACTTCATTTTAGAGCACATCTGCTGTGCTTGCCATCTTCTGCAAATCAATATCCACATAAAGTGCCTCTCCCCATATCCTGCGAGTGCGCAGAGAACCCACCTGGTTGCTCTATCCTTGTAAGAGGCGGTGTAGCAGACCTTGATGATCTCATTGGGCGCAGGCTGGCCGTCGTGGCGTTTCAGGTTGTACTGAAATGATAGATCGCCAAAGATCATGAAGGGAAACTGTGTGACGGCGACCATGGCTACCCCGAATATCATGGCTACCCCAAATACCATGCTTACCACTTATACTATGGCTACCACGAATACTATGGTTACCCCGAACACCATGGTTACCACGAATACTATGTTTACCCCAAGTACCATGGTTTACACGATTCTGATACATATTCCAGTAGTTATAGCTCCATTGACCATTGCTCATCATTGGCCATTGGTCATTGACCATCCAAGCATCACACTGGATACATATTCCAGAAGCCATAGCTTGATTGGTCTGATGAGCACTCAGGCATCACACTAGATGTATCTTGCATGCATTCTGTTGTAAAAGTTCCGTGCGCTACGGCTATCATTTCCCCCAGAAGTTACCGAGTGTTGAGTCAGTGACATGAGGAACTGTCAGAAGGAGAATATTTTGATTAGGGGACCCGGAGTAGCCTCACACACTTGAAGCCCCCGGATTTCCACCACTCTATTTATAAAAATTGCCGTTTTATCTCCTGAGAAAATTTAACCACAAGAAAATTCAAAGATGGTCGGATCCGCTCCCACCTGAAATTGTGAGAAAACATGACACTGTAAGAAAACATGACACTGTAAGCAAGTATGACACTTTAAGGAAACATATAAGGACTGGAAGAAAACACGACACTGCGAGTGAACAAGGCACTGCACTCCTAAGCAAGGAGTGGAGATCGCCGAAGCGTTCGCCTATAGATGCGGAATGTTAACTTTATTGGAAAGGGTGTCAATTCCGTATTCGGTAAGGGGCTAGCAAACACTTCTAGGGACCCGTGGGAGCTCTTAAGGGTCCGCACGCCTTCGTAAGGACCAGCAGACGTTCATAAGGGCCCGTAGACATTCGCAAATGCCGGTATGCATTTACAAGGAACCGCAGACGTTCGTACGGGCCCGTGGACGTTCATAAAGGCCCGTATAAGTTCACCAGGACCGGTTGTCCATAAGGACCCGTGGACGTTCGCAAATTCTGGTTAGACGTTCTAGGATCACAACAACAGGCTCGGCGGCCATAAAAAGTGTTGTTGGCCTTCCTATCCCGTCATGGCGGTTCTACAGGCCCCATGGGAGGTGAGAGGACGACTTCCGCACCGCCCCTTCCTCCTTGGCCTGGTCAGAGTCTACGCAAGAAACTGTTCTTCGGGTTTGGAAATCGTGTGACAGAGAGAGGTATGACCCGATCAAAACGAAGCCCGACAGGCAAGGTTAGCACAGGTGAGGATGAAGGAGAGACTCGGCGTGGTGTCAGGTGAGGAGGAAGCTGAATCTCACGTAAGGTTACCACAGGTGGGGTAGGAGACTCTCTGTGGGATCAAGTGAGGTTGAAGATGAATTTCACTTAAGTACCGACAATAATGGTATTGGTAATAATGGTAATAATTATTCCAATCTGCATGGGACCAGTTGGTTGGTTGGTTGGCTGGTTGGATATTCGGCCTCCGGGGCGCATTGACTGCGTTGGTCATGCAGTGCCCAATGGAATCAGTTGGGAGAGGCGGTGGGAGTCGCCGCACAATCAGACGATAAGGAAGGTAAGACTCGCCGTACGGCCGAGTGAGAAGGAAGGGGATTATCACCGTGAGACCCGGTGAGAAAGGTGCTAGTGGCCGATCCATGGCACGGCAGGTCTAGCTTCAGACAATGGTGGTTATCATCGTGAGATCCAATGACAAAGGTGCCCCTAACCGATCCACAGTACGGCAGGCTTGGCTTTTGATAATGGTGATAATCACCGTGAGGCGCGCGGTAGGTGCTACTGACCGATCCATAGTACGGCAAGCCTGGCTTCAGGTAGCGCTGCACGGTGTTGCCTTGCCGCAGCTGCGTGCTGTAGTACGGCTGTTGCACTAGCTTCTGTTCAGTCTGCCTTAGTCCGGTGCCCGCCTCCTCCACCTCAACTTTCAGCCTCACCTGGAGAAATGGCAAACCAGGTCAGGTCAGCTCAGTCGGTCGGTCTCCACCACCTTCAGTGATATTTGGAGAGGATACAATTCTGGCAGGTCAGGTCTGGTCAGGTCAGTTCCGGCCAGAACGGCGCACGTCAGTCGCGTTGTCCTCATGAATGGTATTTGGGCGGTTTATGACGAAATAATATGAAGTCATATGAAATAAACCTTGCGCCATATGTCGCAATGCATGCATATATGTATGCATTTTAGGCTTTTATTTGTTTATATATATATATAAACATAAATCAATGCCTGAATGCATACATATATACATGCATTACGACAGTATGTCCATGCATGTATAAGGGCAAACGTGTTCTGATGGTTTCTTCTGGTTGTAGGGACATTTTTCTGACATTCGACAGACTGGCACACGTGTCATACCAACCGATCATGTCACAAATCGATCTGGTATCGATCTGGTATCGATCTGGTATCGATCTGGCACCGATCTAGTAGAGTAGTAAGGGCATGGATGATGTACGCCTGGATTGGAAACTCCGCGTCGACGCCTTTCATCTGCGCGTATCAGCGGCCCCAACCTGCCACCTAGCGGAGGGTAAGTAAAACACGGAAACGCGGCCAGTTTTAGGCCGGCGCCTATGGGGTTCGGGGTACGCATTTCGTATTGGATTTTTTTCCAGTTTATTCAGCCACCCCAGGAGGATTGCATCTGCCTTTCGTGATACAGAATTGATCAAGGAACCTTACCGTTCTTTCCTTATTGATTTATATTTTTATAAGTCATCATAACTCATATAATATATATTTTTTTAATATATTATATTTTATTATTTATATATTGACAACCTCGGAACCTCCGTTCCGAGGTTGTCGTGATGCGAAGTGAAGGCATCTGTGAGAGGGAGCCCATTTCGCCGAAAGCGTTTGCCCACCCATGTTGATTTCTTAAAATGATCGGAGGGGGAAAGGTACATGAAGGGAATGGGCATGCCAAAGGCAAAATGAATACCAGGGAATGGGCAAAATGAATACGGATGGGTTACATTCCATACGCTCCCATGTTAGACGTTGAAATTATTGCAGGTGAGGGGAAGCATTAAGGGCGCATTAAGGGCGTTTTACCCTCAAAGATAAGAATGGGCGGTTCTGCTTTCGCCCCCACCCTCCTTGCTCTTGAGGATAGGAGCTTTGTATCGATCAGGAACCTTGCCACATTATCAGCAACTGGAGCTCGATAAGGTGATTTGTGAGAAAATCAGTAGAAACTTTCAGAGGAAATGCCTTATTCTTGGTGACTTTAATCTAAAAGGATATGAAAATGTTGGTGTTGGCTCCCCATCATGTAAACTGTTTAGGAAATGCCTTAAGGAGGACCTGTTCTTACACCAGTTTGTAACGGAACCAACCAGGCAGGGCTCATTCTTGGACCTTGTCTTCTCCGATTTAAGTGATTTAGTTCAAGACTTGATTGTAGGAGAAACTCTGGGAAGAAGTGACCATAACATAGTGAGATTTAAGGTACAAATAGCAGGGACAATCAAGGATAATTTGGCAAAGATTCCAAATTTTAACAGGGCAGACACTGACTGCATGAGAGAGGCTTTAAGTGCCATCAAATGGGAAGAATAATTTTTGTATTTAAATGCCCGTGAAATGTGGGGAAAATTCAAATCTTACTTGAGGGAAATTCAGATTAGACATGTCGCCAAAAAGCAAAGACGCAAAAGAAGGGTAGGAAAGCCAGCATGGCTTACACCAGATCTGATGAGATCAATTAAGGCTAATAAAGATGCATTTAGAGTATTTAAGGAAGCTCAAATAACGTAAATCTAAGGTCATATAAAAAAGCTAGAGATGCTGTGAAGCAGAAAACCAGAGCAGCAAGGCCAGCAAAAGAATTGGATTTGGCTAGGAACTGTAATGGGGACAGTAAAAAGTTCTTTAGTTTCTACAAGCTAAGTAAAGTTTCAAGCACAATTAGTCCACTGGAAGTAAATGGGACTATATTGAGTGAGGATGGTGAGATGGTTGAGGAGCTGAGCAAGCAGTTTAAATCAGTGCTTACAGTGGAGGACGTGACAAATCTGCCAACCATGAACCACAGTTCAGTGACAGGTGATCAGATACACGATGTTGATTTCATTGATAGTGATGTTGCTTTTAATTATATCAGAAAAATAAAGCGAAACAAAGCAGCAGGACCTGATGGAATTAATGCTAGGGTATTGCGGGAAGCTGAAAAAGAACTGGCAATTCCACTTAGTATAATATTTTGTAGATCAGTTTCACAAAATTAAATTCCAACAGATTGGAAAAGGGCAAATGTAGTTCCTATTTTCAAGAAGGGAGAACGAGGGAAAGTTTAAAATTATAGACCAGCAAGCCTCACATCCCTAGTCTGCAAGGTACTCGATTCAATTATCAAGGATAGAATAGTTAGTTTTCTGGAAGGAAACAGATTGATTCAAGTTACTCAACATGGGTTTAGAAAAGGGAGATCGCGTCTCACAAATCTCCTGGACTTTTTGAATTTTGCTACAGAACAATTTGATCAGGGAAATCAGGTTGATGTAGCATATCTTGACTTTAGTAAGGCCTTTGACAAGGTACCCCATAAACGGTTAATGATGCAGCTTCAGGTCCATGGCATTGCAGGTAGCATCCTAAAATGGATGGAGTTGTGGCTCTCAGATAGACAGCAGAGAGAGATGCTCAATGGTACAAAGTCATCATGGCAAAATGTTCTTAGTGGAGTCCCTCCAGGGGTCGGTACTGGGGCCACTATTCTTCATTATATTTGTGAATAGCATTGTATGTGGCCTAAGCAGTAAAGTTTTGAAGTTTGCGGATGACTTGAAGATCTTTAGGGCAATAACAGGGCACAATGAACAGGTTTTGCTGCAGAACGACTGAGACAAGCTTGTGAAGTGGTCCGAAAAATGGCAAATGAAGTTTAATTTTGATAAGTGCAAAGTCATGCATGTAGGTAGGCAGCATATGAAGGCGCCATACTTGACGGGTGGCCAAGTACTATCTGTGACTCAGCAGGAGAAGGACTTAGGTGTTATTTTGAACACAAAATTTGGGGCATCAGAACAGACCAAAGAAGCCAGGAAGAAGGCACTAAGAATGCTTGGGGCAATACAGAGGAATGTTTCATACAAAAGTCAGGAGGTCATCAGGAAGCTTCACTGTGCATATGTCAGGCTACATTTGGAATACTGTGTCCAAGCTTGGTCCCCTAGTTATGAGAAAGATTGTTGGCTTTTAGAGAGAGTACAAAAGAGGGCAACAAAAATGGTTAATGGTTCAGGCAACCTGGCATATGAGGAAAGATTGAAGAAATTGAATATGTTTTCACTTAGATATAGAAGGCTGAGAGGAGATCTCATCGAGGTTTTTAAATTTGTTCATGGTCAGGAACAGGGATATCTCAGGGAAATGTTTGAATTTAACAGAAATGATGCAATTAGAGGTCATCAAATCAAAATTAAAGTTAATCACAACAGGACAAGGTTAAGACAGTCCTTCTTCACCAACAGGGTAGTCGAGCACTGGAACCAGCTGCCAGGAACCATTGTCAGTAGCAACACACTGAACATCTTTAAAAACGGCATAGACAATCATTCTAAGAATAGGGGGCTTGTTTTTCTGTATTCCAGGGAGGATTGATAGACATATTTGGTGGGCAACTGGCTCAGTGTCCAAAGTGCAACCAAGAAGGGCCCTTGTGGCTCATAGTTGCACTGATCTTTTATGTCTTTATGTCTTTATGTCTATGCTCTCTATGTATGTGGCTGATATTTTCCGGTTGAGTGGTTTACGCAACTGAATGGGAGAGTACAGACTTCGGCGTACCCACCAATCCGCAAAGAGGATTGAGCGGAAGTTTCATGGAGGGTATAAGTCCCTCCCCCTACACCACACCACTGAAATATTTATGATTTTGCCAAGGAGACGTCATTTCTCCAGAGGGGCGGCTCTTGGTCCAGAACATTTGGATCGGGTACACTCCGATCTCCCAGAGGGGCACCATTTGTTTTTGTTTGAGGAGTGCCTTTCGCAGAAAAATTCGCAGCGTGCGTTCTGACTCCCGGAGGACTGCCGTTCCCAGGCCGAGGAGCGAGTTGCGCCGACAAATTCGAGGCATGGGGTACACTGGAACCTCCAAGAGATGCGTCCTTCGGGTCATAAGGGTCGCCGCTTTCACTTCCTCCCCCTTGGATCAGCCCTTGCAACATGCCCTAGCTGGCAACGCCACTGCCTCTCGCCGATTCGCTACCACTGGCTAGTCGTTCGACTCAGGGGTGTTGTTTTATATACCTTTGAGGGGGAACTACCACCTCAATGCTTGTTTAACCTACCCCCGCAATTATTTCAACTTCTAACATGTGAGCCAATGGAATGTCCCCCCCCCCCAAATTCATTTTGGGCTGCCCATTGCCTTCATGCACTTTGCCCCGTCCAATAATTTCAAGATCAAGATAAAGATAGAGAGATAACAGGGATAAGAGATAAAGATTCAAGATAAAGATCATCAAGATATCAAGATTGGTGGGCCGACTCTTGGGGCGAGGTGGGCTACCTCTCACAGATGTCTTCACTTCGCAACACGACAACTTCTGAACGGAGCATAGTAAATCAATAAGGAAAGAACGGTAAGGTTCCTTGATAAATTATGTATCATGACAGGCTGATGCAATTATCCTGGGATTGCTGAATCAATTGGAAACAAATGTAAATACGAAATGCGTACCGATACCCATAGGCGCACCACCAACACCGGCCGCGTTTCCGTGCTTTTACTTACCCTGCGCTAAGTGGGCTGATACGCAAACAGCTGTTGGTTTCTAATCCAGGCGTACATGATCCATGGTAAGGGTGTCGCGGGGGACGTGTGGACCGTGAGCCAGTTTCAGGCAGTCTTCTCACATATTTTACGCCCTGTCACCCCGTCACCCCGTGACCCCGCCATACCGTCATACCGTCACACCGTCACACCGTCACACCGTCACACCGTCACACCGTCACCCCGTCACACCGTCACACCGTCACACTGTCACCCCGCCACACCGTAACACTGTCACCCAGTCACACCGTCACACCGTCACATTGTCACACCGTCACACTGTCACCCCGTCACCCCGTCACACCGTCCCACCGTCACACCGTCACACTGTCACCCCGTCACCCCATCACACCGTCACCCCGTCACACCGTCACCCCGTCACACCGTCACCCCGTCACACCGTCACACCGTCACACCGTCACCCCGTCACCCCGTCACCTAGTCACACTGTCACCCCGTCACATCTTCACACTGTCACCCCGTCACACTGTCACCCCGTCACCCCGTCACATCGTCATATCGTCACCCCGCCACACCGTCACATCGTCACCCCGTCACACTGTCACCCCGCCACCCCCTCACCCCTTCACATCGTCACCACGTCACATCGTCACCCCATCACCCCGTCACATCGTCACCCCGTCACCCCGTCACATCGTCACACCGTCACCCTGTCACCCCGTCACCCAGTCACATCGTCACACCGTCACCCTGTCACCCCGTCACCCAGTCACATCATCACATCGTCACATCGTTACACCGTCACATTGTCACCCCGTCACACCGTCACCCAGTCACACCGTCACCCCGTCACACCGTCACCCAGTCACACCGTCACCCCGTCACACCGTCACCTTGACCAATCCCCAGTCCCAGCGTACAGGTGGCGAGTTGGCGTGGTTTTGTTCTCCTGACCACCGCGGGAATAAGAGACAACCGCAATACCGCCTGGAAATATAACTGAACTGGCGACACCATGTCTACCAATGCACCGTGTGGCAACACACTTCATATTCGACTTCCCTCCACCAAACATGTCATGAAATCCCTGCACACCATCAGTGTTGTCGCGGTAATCTCTGCGCGCCATCACTCTTGCCGCGGTTACTTGTGTGCTCGATTCAGCGGTGCGGATTGAACTCTGCTCCGATGGTGTTTCCCCCCAGCGGTAGCGGTAGCCAGTTGAAGGTGTTTCCTCCCACCAGATGTGTTAGTCCCCTAGTGTTGGTGTTTCCCCAGGATAGTGTTAGTCCCCTAGTGATGGTGTTTCCTCCCACCAGGGATAGTGTTAGTCCGCTAGTGATGGTGTTTCCTCCCACCAGGGATAGTGGTAGTCCCCTAGTGATGGTGTTTCCTCCCACCAGGGATAGTGTTAGTTCCCTAGTGATGGCGTTTCCTCCCACCAGGGCTAGTGTTAGTCCGCTAGTGATGGTGTTTCCTCCCACCAGGGATAGTGTTAGTCCCCTAGTGTTGGTGCTTCCTCCCACCAGGGATAGTGTTAGTCCCCTAGTGTTGGTGTTTTCCCACCCTTGGGTTCGTGTTTCCCCACCCTATGGTTGGTGATTCCTCCGTATGGTTGGTGTTTCCCCACCCTTGGGTTGGTGTTTCCCCACCCTTGGGTTGGTGTTTCCCCACCCTTGGGTTCGTGTTTCCCCACCCTATGGTTGGTGTTTCCCCACCCTATGGTTGGTGTTTCCTCACCGTGTTGCCGGGGCCGATCCTAGACAGACCGATGCCGATCTTGCTGAGCAGCAGGTCGAACACGGCGCAGCCTTCCCCGTCGCTTAACTGGAAATCAAAGACGAACCTACGCAGGCCCGGGACCTTTCTATGCTTGTATCTGGGGATTCTGGCCTGGGCTTTGATGATGATGCTCGCTCCCACCAGCGGCTTGCCGAACGTGTACCTGTGAACGGGTGGGCGTGTTGACAGGTCAGCAGGTCACCAGGTCAGCAGGTCACGTGCCACATGTGCACCAGGTCATATGTGCACCAGGCCACATGTCACCAGGTGACATGTCACCAGATCACCAGGTGAACTGCGGAAGGGATGAGACGACAGCAATTTTGCATCTAGGCTTCAGCCATCGATTCAATGTATTAACATCGATATGCACTCCAAAATATGCATCTCCCCGATGCCTGAAGCTTGCCTTGGCGTGAGGAATCTTATGGAGCTTCCGCGCATGCCCCAAAGTGGGGCGGGGGCACGAGCCATCTTCAAGTCTATTATTCTTCCGCAACGCCTGTGGGGTCAGTGTTAAGCTGGTGAATGTTAAGCTCGTCCACTACAACGTTAGGGAGGTGTTGCTGCCTACGCTGGCTCCGCTAGATATCTTCCGTTCACTCCCACCGAATTCTTCGCCCGATTCCCTTCGATTTCCTCCTCTGCCCCCTCAAGGTCCTCCTCTGTCCCCCTCTAGTTCCTCCTCTGGCTCAGTTCGATTTCTTCCGCTGCCCCTCTCGACTCCTACGCCCATGCGCATGCGAAATTGGAACCCACGAAGTCCAAACACCATGCACCTTACATGAGGAACCTCGAGTCTGTTTGAATCAGGGGCCGGCACACCGGGTATGGTACAACAGTGACCGGGTATGGTACAACAGTGACCGGGTGTGGTACAACGGTGACCGGGTATGGTACACTCGCTTTCGGTGGGATGTCGGGGGTGCCCTTAGCATGGCTGGCCACTAGGAACGTAGGCTGTGACGCTGCACACCAAAAATTACTGGTAGGCTGCGCCGTTTCACAGTTATGAGTTGCATGACAGTCTACCAGCTTCGCCACCGGCCAGCATCCGAGCCATAGGATTCGCGTGTGGTCGTCACGCAACCATTTGCCCTGCAGCCATGCAGTGGTAAACACCGGTCTTCCCTGTTCCGCCTTGCATTCCTCTGTCGGCGAAACAACGCCGACAGAGGTAGTTAAACGTAGCAGGTTACTTGACTTCTGTTGATCAGCAACAATTGATAGCTGCGGATTTCTGACTCCAGCAACACAGAATGAGCAGGAAAGGTTGGAAAAAGCTCAGTTTCAAAGATGTAGCGAAAGGAGATGGGAGGTTTATGATGTCAATGAAGTATTCTCTGGCCCAAGAATAATAATAGAATGTCCAACATTTATACGTTTTAGAAATGTAGTTCGAACTCTTTGCTGGGATGGCTTTATAAACCAGGATCCAATTGCTAAGAAGAGCTGGTTTCGTGAACCCTGGCCATGATTCCATGAATTACAGTTTTACAGTCTAAATTTGGCAAAGCGCTTCACGTGCCGTCAATACACCGACACGGCGACCCCGGCAGCTCGCTCTCGACCATATCGTGCCAATTGCCAACTGACCCTCCCAGCAGGGGACTAAAAGCGAGCACGCGAAGCGACTCGAACCCAGCATTGCAAGGACAGCGGAGACGGGTGCACGACAGCGCTCTAGCCAACTAAGCTACCGAGGCGGCAAGTCACAGGGAGACACTTGCCTGCTTAATTCAGGTTCATTGACAAGTCAATTAGTTACTTGATTAAATTGCATCAACTTCATTCCGAATAACATGTTTTAGGGCGCAAGGAATGTGTTGCATGATATTGTAGCGGGTACATATTGTATTAATACTTCTGGTGCCGCCGATAGATGGCAGTGTAGCCTTTTCGCTCATGTGACACTTCTTTTCCTGATGTATCGATCTCGCGTTGTTTTGTCGTGTAGATGTGATATTGTTCTCGGCGTGCATACTCATGTTGTCACGAACTGCACACAAGAGTTAGCTCGAACATCATCACGGTTATTTGTACAATTCATATATTGTTACTTCGATTCCTGTTCTAATGTCACATCGCATGTGCCACGAAATACGGAAAATACAGTATCCCTTACCCCACCAATCGTAACTGGTTTATTGCCATTACAATATCATATTATTTATTGCATATGTTGTGCACTGTACTGCAAGCGACATATTCAGAATTCCGTGGGGATAAAGTATTTCTTCACGCTGATACCATCCAACTATTTTACCATACAAATATTTTACTTTATATGAAGCAATATCAAGTAAAATCTTTGTATGGTCAAATAGTTGGATGGTATTAGCGTGAAGAGATACTTTATCCCCACGGAATTCTGAATATGTCGCTTGCAGTACAGTGCACAACATATGCAATAAATAATATGATATCATGCAACACATTCCTTGCGCCCTAAAACATGTGGTTATCAATGAAGTAGATGCAATTTAATCAAGTAACTAATTGACTTATCAATGAATCGGAATTAAGCAAGCAAGTGCCTCCCTGTGACTTGCCGCCTCGGTATCTTGGTTGGCTAGAGCGCTGTCGTGCACCCGCCTCCGCTGTCCTGGCAATGCTGGGTTCGAGTCGCTTCGCGTGCTCGCTTTTAGTCCCCGGGCAGGGAGGGTCAGTTGACAATTGGCACGATATGGTCGAGAGCGAGCTGCCGGGGTCGCCGTACCGGTGTATTGACGGCACGTAAAGCGCCTTGCCAAATTTAGACTGTAAAACTGTAATTAATGGAATCATGGCCAGGGTTCACGAAACCAGCTCTTCTTAGCAATTGGATCCTGGTTCATAAAGCCACCCCAGCAAAAGTTCGGACTACATTTCTAAAACGTATAAATGTTTGACATTCTATTATTATTTTGGGGACAGAGAATACTTCATTGACATCACAAACCTCCCATCTCCTTTCGCTACATCTTTGCAACTGAGCTTTTTCCAACCTTTCCAGCTCATTCTGTGTTGCTGGAGTCAGAAATCCGCAGCTATCAATTGTTGCTGATCGACAGAAGTTCAGCAACCTGCTCGTTAAACTGCCAATGTTGTTTCGCCGACAGAGGAATGCAAGGCGGGAACAGGGAAGACCCGTGTTTACCACTGCATGGCTGCAGGGCAAATGGTCGCGTGACGACCACATACGCGAATCCTATGGCTCGGACGCTGGCCGGTGGCGAAGCTGGTAGTCTGTCACGCAACTCATAACTGTGAAACGGCGCAGCCTATCAGTAATTTTTGGTGTGCAGCGTCACAGCCTACGTTCCTAGTGAGCCAGCCTTGCTAAGGCTAAGCCCAGCCAGCCAGCCTCGAACATCCCACCGAAAGCGAGTGTACAACAGTGACCGCGTGTGGTACAAAAGTGACCAAATATGGTACAACAGTGACCGGGTGTGGTACAACAGCGACCAGGTTTGGTACAACAGTGGCCGGGTGTGGAACAACAGTGACCGAGTATGGTACAACAGTGAACAGGTATGGTGCAACAGTGACCGGGTGTGGTACAAAAGTGACCGGGCATGGTACAACAGTGGCCAGGTATGGTACAACAGTGGCCTGGTATGGTACAACAGTAACCGGGTATGGTAGAACAGTGACCGGGTGTGGTACAACAGTGACAGGGTATGGTACAACATTGACCGGGTGTGGAACAACAGTGACCAGGTATGGTACAACAGTGACCGGGTGTGGTACAACAGTGACAGGGTATGGTACAACAGTGACAAGGTATGGTACAATAGTAACCAGGAATGGTACAACAGTGACCAGGTATGGTACAACAGTGACCAGGTATGATACAACAGTGACCAGGTATGGTACAACAGTGACCAGGTATGGTACAACAGTGACCAGGTATGGTACAACATTGACCGGATGTGGTGCAACAGTGACCAGGTATGGTACAACGGTGACCGGATGTGGTACAACAGTGACCGGGTATGGTACAACAGTGACCATGTATGGTACAACAGTGACCAGGTGTGGTACAACAATGACCAGGTATGGCACAACAGTGACCAGGTATGGTACAACAGTGACCGGGTAAGGTAAAGCAGTGACCGGGTATGGTAGAACAGTGGTCAGGTGTGGTACAACAGTGACCGGGTATGGTACAACAGTGACCGGGTATGGTACAACAGTGAACGGGCATGGTACAACAGTGACCGGGTAAGGTACAACAGTGACCAGGAGTGGTACAACAGTGAACGGGTATGGTACAACAGTGACCAGGTATGATACAACAGTGACCGGGTATGGTACAACAGTGAACAGGTATGGTACAACGGTGGCCAGGTGTGGAACAACAGTGACCAGGTGTGGTACAACAGTGACCGGGTATGGTACAACAGTGACCAGGTATGGTACCACAGTGACCGGGTAAGGGACAACAGTGACCAGGTATGGTACAACAGTGACCGGGTATGGTACAACAGTGACCAGGTATGGTACAACAGTGACCAGGTATGGTACAACAGTGACCGGGTAAGGTACAACAGTGACCAGGTGTGGCAGAACAGTGACCGGGTATGGTACAACAGTGACCAGATATGGTACAACAGTTACCGGGTATGGTACAACAGTGAACAGGTATGGTACAACAGTGACCGGGTATGGTACAACAGTGACCAGGTATGGTACAACAGTGACCGGGTATGGTACAACAATGCACAGGTATGGTACAACAGTGACCTGGTATGGTACAACAGTGAACAGGTATGGTACAACAGTGACCGGGTATGGTACAACAGTGACCAGGTATGGTACAACAGTGACCGGGTATGGTACAACAATGCACAGGTATGGTACAACAGTGACCTGGTATGGTACAACAGTGACCATGTATGGTACAACAGTGACCGGGTGTGGTACAACAGTGACCAGGTATGGTACAACGGTGACCGGGTGTGGTACAACAGTGACCGGGTATGGTACAACAGTGACCAGGTATGGTACAACAGTGAACAGGTATGGTACAACAGTGACCAGGTATGGTACAACAGTGACCGGGTATGGCACAACAGTGACCAGGTGTGGCTCAACAGTGACGAGGGACGTCAGACCTGATCTGCACCACATACTGGTCGCCTGGAAGTCGTCACACACGTGGCCTTGCGCCACGTCTCCACGTCATTCTGAAGTCAGCGCACTTGGCAATTGAAACCCTTCACAATTTCCTATGTCGGTGCAGTCTATGTTTAGCGTTGATGTCAGCGTAATCTGTCAGGATAAACATGTCAGGGTAATCTGAAAACTGCTGACAAAATACGTCACCCTAATCCGGGGAAATCACTGTGGATGTTCTTGTTCAAAACTTGGTGTAACTGACAACAGCCGACGCGAGTGTTGGCAACAATGACTGGATACGGCGTCTGCCTTGGCGAAGATCGCGACTTACTCGGCGCAGACCTTGACGGTGATGGTTCTCTCGTCGCTCTCGAGTGTGTTTGGCGCCTCGATGGTGACTTCGAACGTGGGCAGCACGTACTCCTCGACAACGAACGACTTTGTGACGACCACCTGCGACGTCTTCACGTGGATCTGCCAGCGACCCTGAAACCACACCGACGCCAGTCAACAACGCTGCAGTCCCCACACCCCGAACGACTTTGTGACGGCTACGGCTCTTGTCACGACTTTGTGACGGCTACGGCTTTTGTCACCAAGCTGTGGCAACAAGCTGTGGACGAATCCATAAGGATATTGATGTCACGCGCGCTACACATATCACCACCCGGCATAATTCGTGCCCCATCGCATAGCGATGCACATCTATGCGGCACATGGCAGCATGTTGTTGTCGCCATGCACGTGCCATGAAATAGTGGACATATCACCTGATTTTAAACAGTTACCCCTAAAGGTAAGATATCGGCTGTTGCGGCTGAGCAGTTTTGGCACAGAAAGACAGAAAGTCGACCCAATGAAGAGACATCACCGGTCTGCGGCAGTGTGGTAGTCTGTGTGTTGCAGTCTGTGTGTGGCAGTCTGTGTGTGGCAGTCTGTGTGTAGCAGGCTGCGTGTGGCAGTCTGTGTGTGGCAGTCTGTATGCAGCAGTCTATGTGTGGCAGTCTGTGTTTGGCAGTCTGTGTGTGGCAGCTCCGCTGTGTGTGGCGGTCGGTGTGTGTGTGTGTGTGTGGCAATCGGTGTGTGTGTGTGTGTGTGTGTGTATGTGGCAGTCGGTGTGTGTGTGTGTGTGTGTGTGTGTGTGTGTGTGTGTGTGGCAGTCTCTGTGTGTGTGTGTCTGTGTGTATGTGTGGCAGTCGGTGTGGCAGTCACACCGACAGCCACACACACGCACACACACACACACACACCGACTGCCACACACAGAGACTGCCACACACAGACTGCCACATACAGAGAGACCGCCATACAGAGAGACTGTCACACAGAGAAACTGCCACACAGAGAGACTAACACAAAATATACAGACAAAGCATACAGAGAGACTGCCACACAGAGAGACTGCCACACAGAGAGACTGTCATACAGAGAGACTGCCACACACATACACTACTGCCAGTGTGTGTGGCAGTCGGTGTGTGGCTGTCGAATTAATCGTCCAGCCAACGGCACATCGGCGTGGTTGGAGGTTTGGGGCAGCGGTAGGTCAGTCAGTAGGGTGTTTGACTCTTGATCACAAGACAGTGGGTTCGAATCCCGCAATTGACGGAATTGCAGTCCACCCTCCACATTGCAGACCAATCGACAGGAGAGATTAGCGACACTTCATGGCCTAGCAGTTGAATGCGTCGTAAAAGTACCCCAGGTCCTCTCATGTTTAGATGTTACGTTTGAAGTTGACCCGGTATGCCTAGGTGATATATGCAGACATACCAATAGCCAACATTGGTAGGCTCTTGGTTACCCTTGGATTGGGTTTGACGGGTCCGGGTTACACCACCTCGGTTACCTCTGTTCCCTCCCTAGTTTCCTTGTCGTACAATATTCTGTTAGTCTTCTGAATTCAGCATCAAATAGACACCTGCTTATTTAAATTGAACACTCGTCCCTGTGTTCGCAGTGTAAATTTATGTTATCAACAAGCGCACAAGGCACCCCATATGATACTCACCAGAGGAGGCTCCTCGGTCAGCTGCAGCTCCATCTGCGCCATGCCGGTGTTGGTCTTCACATTCTTCCACTGGTCGACGCGAGTGCCCCCTGGTGACGTGACCCAGACCTCCGACAGCTGGCGGTCAATGTCACGTGGCGGTCATCGGTTGATTGTCGTCGGTCGTACGGCTGGACGCCAACTCGCCTTACCAACCAGTGGGAAATATAATTTATGATAATAAGCTAATTGCGCCCATGAGGAGTGTAACAGTACATCAATGACAGGGGTATAGGTCTGGAAGAGCTTTGGTATCCCCAGTGGATATCACAAACTCCGTGATGTCCGAAGTGTACCGATTGGAGTCGGGATCTTCAAGAGCCAAACGTTTCGCGACGGGCGGGACAGGGGGTCACGGCCTCAGGCATGCCCGGCACCCGGTACTGCGCCAGTGGACGTTACATGGAGGGGAGGTACTGCACCAGTGGACGTTACATGGAGGGGAGGTACTGCGCCAGTGGACGTTACATGGAGGGGAGATACTGCGCCAGTGGACGTTACATGGAGGGGAGATACTGCACCAGTGGACGTTACATGGAGGGGAGGTACTGCGCCAGTGGACGTTACATGGAGGTGAGGTACTGCGCCAGTGGACGTTACATGGAGGGGAGATACTGCACCAGTGGACGTTACATGGAGGGGAAGTACTGCGCCAGTGGACGTTACATGGAGGGGAGATATTGCACCAGTGGACGTTACATGGAGATATTTTGAAAGGTTATTAGTTGGTTTTGGTTATTATATTGGTTATTGGTTTTACGAAACGTCGACCGTTGATTCCTGTAGCGTCGCCAATCTCTCACGCCGATTGGCTGTGGGCGAAGAGTAGCAACAGGTGAGACTCGAACCCACAATCTTTCCATTGTGAGACAGGCAACTTACCCCTAGACTATTCGTCCCCTTGAAAGTAAGTTTCAGACTTTCAGAACGCAAAACCAGATTGTGTCGTTCGACCTACGAAAGTTTCGCATAGCCGCCGCCAGGATCGCTGCACACTCACGTCGTTGACCATGGCCTTCAGGTCGTGGCTGAGTGTGATGACCCGAAACAACACCTTCTGGCCCGGCTGGTACTTGGCCTTGTCGGTCTGCACCAGCGTCAGCAGCGCCTCCGTCTTTATGGAGATCTGGATAGGGCGACACACCCGCGGTAGGTGATGAGTCAAATCTCGCTCAGACGAATGGACGAGTGCGTCGGAAGTTCAAGTCCTGCATGCCAGAGATCACACATTCCGCATCACGGCGCTCCTCCTGAAGACCAATGACCTCACAAATTTTCGTGAGACTTTCTGACGAAAGTCGTCAGAAAGTCTTACGGCAAACTTTCGAAAGACGGTCAGATGTCGTCAGAAAGTCTGACGACTTTCTGACGTCGGACGAATCGATGACGCCACCAAAAGCGCTCTGATAAAATTCGCAAACCGTCTACTCATCGGCTGAGGTCACAACCAGCTTGAGGGTGGGCAGTGTCCGCCGACCTCGGCAACACCACAGCAGCACGTGGGACTGACCTTGGACATGTCGGTGAAGGTCTGGCCGGGCGCGGTCAGGTGCAGTACCATCTGGGCGCTGCTGGTGGTGACCGTGTTGGGCACGTCGATGTCGAAGCAGTACTCGCCGTTCGCTGGCGGGCGAGGGTCACGCGGGTCACGAGGGTCACGCGGGTCAGAGGCGAGCACGCCCGTGGCCGGATTGCAAGTGTCAGAGTGAAACAGCAGGTGAATTTGAAGCAACAACAAGACAGCGGAACGACGAGGCTTTCAACTTCAATAAGAACACTTTGCTAAAGCAGAGTATTGTCGAACAGCACGATCTGGCGTCAAGCATTAGTAGTGGTTGCAGCCCCCGTAGTTTCTATTAATATCTTGCCGTTCTTGATGGTCGATGGCCGTACTTGCCGTTCTTGATGCTTGATGGTCACCCACTTGATGGTCACACATGCTTTGGAGGACGATGACGTCCACTTGATCGTACATCATATATACACGTGTATATATATACCTGTATATTGTATATATATACATATATATATATATATATATATATATATATATATATATATACTCCTCATTTTTCACTTGTTGTGTTGTGTTCACTCACACCCTCAGCCATCACTCCTGACCTTCACTCTCGTTCCACCTCTCCCCACTCATCGTCCACGTCGTCAGGAATGTCCCCTCTCCACTGACCGTCCACGTCGTCAGGGATGTCCCCTCCCCACTAACCGTCCACGTCGTCAGGGATGTCCTCTCTCCACTCACCGTCCACGTCGTCAGGGATGTCCTCTCCCCACTCACCGTCCACGTCGTCAGGGATGTCCTCTCCCCACTCACCGTCCACGTCGTCAGGGATGTCCTCTCCCCACTCACCGTCCACGTCGTCAGGGATGTCCTCTCTCCACTCACCGTCCACGTCGTCAGGGATGTCCTCTCCCCACTCACCGTCCACGTCGTCAGGGATGTCCTCTCCCCACTCACCGTCCACGTCGTCAGGGATGTCCTCTCCCCACTCACCGTCCACGTCGTCAGGGATGTCCTCCCCACCCTCACCGTCCACGTCGTCAGGAGATGTCCTCTCTCCACTCACCGTCCACGTCGTCAGGGATGTCTTCTCCCCACTCACCGTCCACGTCGTCAGGGATGTCCTCTCCCCCACTCACCGTCCACGTCGTCAGGGATGTCCTCTCCCCCACGTCTAGGTCTCTCCCTACCGTCCACGTCGTCAGGGATGTACTCTCCCCACTCACCGTCCACGTCGTCAGGGATGTCCTCTCCCCACTCACCGTCCACGTCGTCAGGGATGTCCCCCCCCCCCTCACCGTCCACGTCGTCAGGGATGTCCTCTCCCCACCTCCACTCACCGTCCACGTCGTCAGGGATGTCCTCTCCCCACTCACCGTCCACGTCGTCAGGGATGTCCTCTCCCCACTCACCGTCCACGTCGTCAGGGATGTCCTCTCCCCACTCACCGTCCACGTCGTCAGGGATGTCCTCTCCCCACTCACCGTCCACGTCGTCAGGGATGTCCTCTCCCCACTCACCGTCCACGTCGTCAGGGATGTCCTCTCCCCACTCACCGTCCACGTCGTCAGGGATGTCCTCTCCCCACTCACCGTCCACGTCGTCAGGGATGTCCTCTCCCCACTCACCGTCCACGTCGTCAGGGATGTCCTCTCCCCACTCACCGTCCACGTCGTCAGGGATGTCCTCTCCCCACTCACCGTCCACGTCGTCAGGGATGTCCTCTCCCCACTCACCGTCCACGTCGTCAGGGATGTCCTCTCCCCACTCACCGTCCACGTCGTCAGGGATGTCCTCTCCCCACTCACCGTCCACGTCGTCAGGGATGTCCTCTCCCCACTCACCGTCCACGTCGTCAGGGATGTCCTCTCCCCACTCACCGTCCACGTCGTCAGGGATGTCCCCCCCTCCACTCACCGTCCACGTCGTCAGGGATGTCCTCTCCCCACTCACCGTCCACGTCGTCAGGGATGTCCTCTCCCCACTCACCGTCCACGTCGTCAGGGATGTCCTCTCCCCACTCACCGTCCACGTCGTCAGGGATGTCCTCTCCCCACTCACCGTCCACGTCGTCAGGGATGTCCTCTCTCCCACTCACCGTCCACGTCGTCAGGGATGTCCTCTCCCCACTCACCGTCCACGTCGTCAGGGATGTCCTCTCCCCACTCACCGTCCACGTCGTCAGGGATGTCCTCTCCCCACTCACCGTCCACGTCGTCAGGGATGTCCTCTCCCCACTCACCGTCCACGTCGTCAGGGATGTCCTCTCCCCACTCACCGTCCACGTCGTCAGGGATGTCCTCTCCCCACTCACCGTCCACGTCGTCAGGGATGTCCTCTCCCCACGTCGTCAGGGATGTCCTCTCCCCCTCACCGTCCACGTCGTCAGGGATGTCCTCTCCCACTCACCGTCCACGTCGTCAGGGATGTCCTCTCCCCACTCACCGTCCACGTCGTCAACCGTCCACGTCGTCAGGGATGTCCTCTCTCCACTCACCGTCCACGTCGTCAGGGATGTCCTCTCCCCACTCACCGTCCACGTCGTCAGGGATGTCCTCTCCCCACTCACCGTCCACGTCGTCAGGGATGTCCTCTCCCCACTCACCGTCCACGTCGTCAGGGATGTCCTCTCTCCCACTCACCGTCCACGTCGTCAGGGATGTCCTCTCCCTCCACTCACCGTCCACGTCGTCAGGGATGTCCTCTCCCCACTCACCGTCCACGTCGTCAGGGATGTCCTCTCCCCACTCACCGTCCACGTCGTCAGGGATGTCCTCTCCCACTCACCGTCCACGTCGTCAGGGATGTCCTCTCCCCACTCACCGTCCACGTCGTCAGGGATGTCCTCTCCCCACTCACCGTCCACGTCGTCAGGGATGTCCTCTCCCCACTCACCGTCCACGTCGTCAGGGATGTCCTCTCCCCACTCACCGTCCACGTCGTCAGGGATGTCCTCTCCCCACTCACCGTCCACGTCGTCAGGGATGTCCTCTCCCCACTCACCGTCCACGTCGTCAGGGATGTCCTCTCCCCACTCACCGTCCACGTCGTCAGGGATGTCCTCTCCCCACTCACCGTCCACGTCGTCAGGGATGTCCTCTCCCCACTCACCGTCCACGTCGTCAGGGATGTCCTCTCCCCACTCACCGTCCACGTCGTCAGGGATGTCCTCTCCCCACTCACCGTCCACGTCGTCAGGGATGTCCTCTCCCCACTCACCGTCCACGTCGTCAGGGATGTCCTCTCCCCACTCACCGTCCACGTCGTCAGGGATGTCCTCTCCCCACTCACCGTCCACGTCGTCAGGGATGTCCTCTCCCCACTCACCGTCCACGTCGTCAGGGATGTCCTCTCCCCACTCACCGTCCACGTCGTCAGGGATGTCCTCTCCCCACTCACCGTCCACGTCGTCAGGGATGTCCTCTCCCCACTCACCGTCCACGTCGTCAGGGATGTCCTCTCTCCACTCACCGTCCACGTCGTCAGGGATGTCCTCTCCCCACTCACCGTCCACGTCGTCAGGGATGTCCTCTCTCCACTCACCGTCCACGTCAGGCCGTCCACCCCGTCGTCAGGGATGTCCTCTCTCCACTCACCGTCCACGTCGTCAGGGATGTCCTCTCTCCACTCACCGTCCACGTGGTCAGGGATGTCCTCTCCCCACTCACCGTCCACGTCGTCAGGGATGTCCTCTCTCCACTCACCGTCCACGTCGTCAGGGATGTCCTCTCTCCACTCACCGTCCACGTGGTCAGGGATGTCCTCTCCCACTCACCGTCCACGTCGTCAGGGATGTCCTCTCTCCACTCACCGTCCACGTCGTCAGGGATGTCCTCTCTCCACTCACCGTCCACGTCGTCAGGGATGTCCTCTCTCCACTCACCGTCCACGTGGTCGAGGGATGTCCTCTCCCCACTCACCGTCCACGTCGTCAGGGATGTCCTCTCTCCACTCACCGTCCACGTCGTCAGGGATGTCCTCTCTCCACTCACCGTCCACGTGGTCAGGGATGTCCTCTCCCCACTCACCGTCCACGTCGTCAGGGATGTCCTCTCCCCACTCACCGTCCACGTCGTCAGGGATGTCCTCTCTCCACTCACCGTCCACGTGGTCAGGGATGTCCTCTCCCCACTCACCGTCCACGTCGTCAGGGATGTCCTCTCTCCACTCACCGTCCACGTCGTCAGGGATGTCCTCTCTCCACTCACCGTCCACGTCGTCAGGGATGTCCTCTCCCCACTCACCGTCCACGTCGTCAGAGATGTCCTCTCTCCACTCACCGTCCACGTGGTCAGGGATGTCCTCTCCCCACTCACCGTCCACGTCGTCAGGGATGTCCTCTCTCCACTCACCGTCCACGTCGTCAGGGATGTCCTCTCCCCACTCACCGTCCACGTCGTCAGGGATGTCTCTCCCCACTCACCGTCCACGTCGTCAGGGATGTCTCTCCCCACTCACCGTCCACGTCGTCAGGGATGTCCCTCCCCACTCACCGTCCACGTCGTCAGGGATGTCCTCTCCACTCACCGTCCACGTCGTCAGGGATGTCCTCTCCCCACTCACCGTCCACGTGGTCAGGGATGTCGTTGGCCGACTGGAACAGCAGGAAGTCCGACTCGTCCAGCGAGGCCAGCTGGTCGCTGGGCGCGTCCAGTTCAGAGAAGGTCAGCAGCAGCTGCCGGCCGGGCCCGGCCAAGTTGAAGAGGTTGAGGCAGGCGCGCTCGGCGGCGCCCGCCTGCAGCACCTTGGGCGCCGTCATCAGGAAGCCGCTGCAACAGACCGAGCGAAGCTTTCTCTCAGAGCGACGCCAGCAGGCCGTGGATTCGAATCTCAGTCGGGGAGGATTTTTGGCCAGAGGTCAGACCTCGTTGGCGAAGGAGGCAGATGGTGTGAAATGCAGACATTGGACGGTTCGCGGGCATGCTCGCGAGGGGCTGGGATTGGAATTAGAGTAGATAGTGGCTGTTCTGGTGGTTTGGATATCGCCCTGTTTTGTGAGGTGATTGGATTGGACTTTGAGTAGGGATAGCAACTTCAATCTCGAGGCTTGGACATGACCTAGTTTGCTGATGTCATTTTGAACTGAGATGATTCGCAAAGCATTGTCCACCATCTACGCGGTGGGGAAATAAGTGAAATATAATATTCCACAACGAGCAGAACATTGTCACAGCTGATGTACCCGGACAGTGTTGGCCTGTTCTCCCAACTCCGCAGTAACGAACGGACGGGTCCAAATTACACAAATTATATACGAAGATATAAGAATATACATAAGAATATATAAGAAAATATATCATAATATATAATAACAACAAATAATAATAATAAGAATAACAATATACATTATAATATATCATAAAAATATGAGAATATATTAGAAATTATATCAGTGTAATGCATAGCCTAACAGTATTCGTCCGGTCAGGTTCATTTTTGTTCATCTCGAGGTCACTAATGACATCACAGGTCAGGTCATGCAAGAATGTGTTTAGTTACTTCTGGATCACTACCTGCCAAGGCCGTTGGCAGGCTATGGGGACTACCCTTGGGTCCGGCGTCCCCTGCACCACCTTAGGTGTCTTATTTCCTCGGGCTCTTCCGACCCGTCCTGAGTGCCACCCCTTCCGTCCCGGTGAACTAGATATCGTGGGCACCTTCCATGCCGTCTGGTCTCATTTCCAGAGGTCTTCCGGTCGGTCTTGGACCTCCCCGCGTCTCCGGAGCCGCCTATGGCAGTCTCGAGCAGCCTATGTCACATTAGGTACCTCCAATACACTCTGAGGGACATTGTCGCATTTTCTGGACACTTTTACCGGACGTGCAAGCTTTCTGTTTCACATTAGGGGCATCCCGTATCACCATAGAGGCCTAGTCGTATTTCTTTGGACCTTCCTGCCTGTTTGAGGGCTTGCTCTTGCATTCTGGGTCCTCTTATATCGAATTAGGGGCCTCCTGCAGGAACGTACTTGCTTCGCCTGGTTTCCTGAAGCCTCTCTTGCCCGTGTTGAGGGCCTCCCGAGTCGGCTTAGTTGTTCTCGAAAGGATCCTCCGAAGGTTTCTAGTGGGACGGAGGGAAGGAAGGCCAAACCATGGCTTGGCCCCTCTGACTGACAGCAGGAGAGGTGAGTCCCCCTCCCCCCCCCCGTTGGGGTTTTCCCGTGACGGACACTGCAAAGCATGTTCTTGTCTTGGTCGAAATACCGCACGTCCCAAACGTGTGCTTGCGAAATACCGCGGATGACATGTGTACGCAACATCCGCAAACGTCCTTCCACGTCGTCTACAGCCCAGCGATTTCATATTGAACCAGGTCACCAACAATAGTATGTGTGTATGCGTTACATACACGTGTGCACCCGAACATCTACAATGGCATGTGTGTATGCATTCCCAGACGTTACGTATATACATTTTAGGTATTCCCGATGTGCTGGCGTGCTCTCTATCTGCTAATGGCCTGGCTTGCAGCTCGAGCGTGATGACCGCGTCTATGTTTACCGTGAGCAGTCTACTTTCCTTTAACACGTCACAGTGCAGCACGCGACGTTCGTCGCGCGCCGGCACCTCCAGTTTGAGGAGTCTGTAGCGACACATCGCAGAGTGGCGCTGAGGCCCCGCCGCAGCTTGTCCAGGGCTCAGCGCATGGTACCATCTCCCAGAAAGGAAGTTCAGCATTGTGCTGATCTGTGTTTGGGTAGAAGAAGGAACGTTGACTGTTATCAAGGCGTGGGAATGATATGCAACATAGCTGACATAACTTGCCACTATTTAACTATTTAACACAACACCCAAAGAAAAGCGCAGAAAGTATGAAGTAGAAGTCTGTATTCTTCATCCAATAAATGCATGGATATTTATATATATATATATATATATATATATATATATATATTATATATATATATATATACACATACTTTATTTATTTATATGTATGTATCAATATGCCAATCGGCGCCGGCTGCCACGGCTGCAGATTGCCGTGTTTTGCAGGACGCGTCTGGCATGATTACTCGGTCTGAGGGTCAGCGGGTGTTATGGTTACAGGATGTGTTTGGCGTGATTATTCGTGGGCACACAGGGCGGTCAGCGGTTGTCATGGCTACATGATGTGTCTGGCGTGATTACTCGGGGGCACACACAGGGCGGTCAGCGGTAGCCATGGTTACGCGGCGGTCGGCGGCTGGCCATGTGGCTCCAGGACCGACGAGTTTGGAGGTGGCCCGGCAACAGCTGATCCCAGCCCAGTCGCGGATATCCGGGACTTCTCGGGAACCCAAGAGAACCGGCTTCTGCTCCAGTGTTCGGTGGACAATGGAACTGGAAACATCGTGGTATTTCCCGGACGGGAACGTCAGCGGATTAACTGACCACAATCGGCCGATGGAAATCGCAACCGATGTACATGGTATCAATTGCCTCATGAATGGCGTGGTGGTCATAGTTTCGTAGTAGGCGATGATCGAATAAATGCACATGGAATATCCCAACAACGCCGCTATGGATTTTCGGCAAAGAAAATGAGTTTCGTGAAGTTATACTATTTGTAGTTGTATCCACGATTATAGACGTGACTCTTGCATATCTTTCAATAGCTATTCGCCGAAGCTGGCCATATAATAACCGGAATATAATCATAACCACGGGATTAGCTTCAAAAGGCAAACCAACAGGATACGGAGCCAAGATTATTTGCAGGGTATTGCATTGCAAGGAATGCCATAGAGTTCATGCTAATGCTTCTGAAGTGTTCGGGGGACGATGCTGCAGTTGCTTGGTCCGTGAGTCTCGGAAGTTTAGGAACCCATTTCCATGATCAAAGTGCAATGTACACGAGAACGAGGTCAAAGAAGCTCTGACCAAATACTAAATGAAGGATATTATAGGCACAATGGGAAGATATTGCAGGCACAATGAGAAGACATCGTATACACAAATTGGTAGCGTCGTCTCCTTTTTCACCTGCTGGATATTTTTCGGTATGTGTTCCATGCACTGTCGCTCATCAGCAAGGCATACGATATGATCTCAGTGTACAGGACCTCCCCCACGGCTGAGATTGCAACTGGTGGTGCACATTGCTGCTGGACACCCTCCATGGCAGCAGGACCTCCCCCGTGGCAGCAGCAACTCCCCGCGCAGCAGCTGGACACCGTCCATGGCAGCAGGACCTCCCCCGTGGCAGCAGGAACTCCCCGCACAGCAGCTGGACACCCTCCATGGCAGCAGGACCTCCCCCGTGGCAGCAGAAACTCCCCGCACAGCAGCGGGACACCCTCCATGGCAGCAGGACCTCCCCCGCGGCAGCAGGAACTCCCCCTACAGCAGCAGGACACCTCCATGGCAGCAGAACCTCCCACATGACAGCAGAACCTCCTCCACGGGTGGCACCACGACTGGTGATGCCAATTTCTGCTGGACTCCCACATGGCATGCTGTCGCCCCCTTCCCATTTGTTGTCATCCCTTTCCCTCGGGAACCCAAACGTGCCCGCGAGACACCTACGGCGCTCCATGGACGGCGTTGCTCAGGGATCCGCCTGCCCCCTGCCGACGACACCACTGATCAGTATCCGATTGTTGTCAGGCGAAGTTGCAGCCAAAGCCGCCTGATTCAGCCGACCTGGTCCGACCTGAAGGTCGCCAGCTGGCAGCCAGACCGGCCGTCGACACCTGGTCCCTGGTACCCGGACTGGTGTCCTCGACTCGTGAGGAAGGTCTGCACCGTGAGGCAGGTCTGCACAACCGGTGTCACTCCGGGCGGACTGGGCACACGGTCGGACTGGGCACACGGGCGGACTGGGCACACGGTCGGACTGGGCACACGGGCGGACTGGGCACACGGGCGGACTGGGCACACGGGCGGACCGGGCACACGGTCGGACTGGGCACACGGGCGGACTGGGCACACGGTCGGACTGGGCACACGGGCGGACCGGGCACACGGTCGGACTGGGCACACGGGCGGACTGGGCACACGGGCGGACTGGGCACACGGGCGGACTGGGCACACGGGCGGACTGGGCACACGGGCGGACTGGGCACACGGGCGGACTGGGCACACGGGCGGACTGGGCACACGGGCGGACCGGGCACACGGTCGGACTGGGCACACGGTCGGACTAGACATACGCGGTGAACTGGATGCGCGTGTGCAGTGGATATACGTGGTGACTAGACATACGTGTGAACTGGATGTACATCTGTACCGGACATAAGTGTGGACTGGACTGGATCCGAATATACGCCAAGCTTAGCAAAGTAGCCTAGCTTATTGCTTTACTACGCGGACTGACGAACTATGCGGACTGGACATATGTATCGACCATGCATACTGGACATATGTCTCTACTATGCGGACTGGACATCTGTCTCGACCATGCGGACTGGACATCTGTCTCGACTATGCGGACTGGACATCTGTCTCGACTATGCGGACTGGGCATCTGTATCGACTATGCGGACTGGACATCTGTGTTGACTATGCGGACTGGACATCTGTCTCGACTATGCGGACTGGGACATCTGTCTCGACTATGCAGACCGGGACATCTGTGTCGACTATGCGGACTGGACATCTGTCTCGACCATGCGGACTGGACATCTGTCTCGACTATGCGGACTGGACATCTGTGTCGACTATGCGGACTGGACACCTGTGTCGACTATGCGGACTGGACATCTGTGTCGACTATGCGGACTGCACATCTGTGTCGACCATGCGGACTGGACATCTGTCTCGACTATGCGGACTGGGACATCTGTCTCGACTATGCAGACCGGGACATCTGTGTCGACTATGCGGACTGGACATCTGTGTCGACTATGCGGACTGGACACCTGTGTCGACTATGCGGACTGGACATCTGTGTCGACTATGCGGACTGGACATCTGTGTCGACTATGCGGACTGGACACCTGTGTCGACTATGCGGACTGGACACCTGTGTCGACTATGCGGACTGGACATCTGTGTCGACTATGCGGACTGGACATCTGTGTCGACTATGCAGACTGGACACCTGTGTCGACTATGCGGACTGGACATCTGTGTCGACTATGCGGACTGGGACATCTGTGTCGACTATGCAGACTGGACACCTGTGTCGACTATCGGACTGGACATCTGTGTCGACTATGCAGACTGGACATCTGTGTCGACTATGCGGACTGGGACATCTGTGTCGACTATGCGGACTGGAGATCTGTGTCGACTATGCGGACTGGGACATCTGTGCGGACCAGGAAGCCACATTCAAAATATGTCCGAGGATGACAGGCCGGGACAAAGACTAGATATTGAACGCGCCAATGAACATTAAATTGTAAATCGGTTACGAATGCAAAAGGTAAGCTTCGGTAATTGCTTTATCATAACCACACCACATGGGTGCAACTTTGCAGCCCTGCTTGCTCACATTCATCCACAAACGAAACTTTAACAAAGTGTGTACCAACAAATGTTAGAAAGTCTGACCAAAGTCTAACAAAATGTTAGAAAAACTACCGAGCGCAGTCTGCCCCGCCCCGAACAACACTTTTTTTCGCTCCCACTTCCTCGATGGCTCCACGTCGTGGTAAGATATGCATTCACCCGCTGGGATTTTGTTACTACTGCACGCTCGCTTCGTCACCGGGTGACTACCTGAACAGCCATCCCCGCCGGCATTTGCAGGTACAAACGTACATGTCTGTAGGACGCTTCCTGCAAGTGTGCATCGTGAAACAGTCGCATTATTGTCTGCAGCAAGCTTCCCATCAGTGGATATCGTGAACCGTCGCGCATTCCTGTCCACAACGGAACTGACCGAAGGCCAGGTGTGCCAAACACCGAGCGCACTGATTCACGTGCTCTTGCATTGTGGAGCTTCCGTTAAGAGCGTACACAACAGTTCAGTGACAGGTGATCGGATAAACGATGTTGATTTAAGTGATGGTGATATTGTTTTCAATCATATCAGGAAAATAAAGCCGAACATGGCAGCAGGACCTGACGAAATTTATGCCAAGGTATCTAGGGTATTGTGGGTAGCTGAAGAGGAACTGGCAATTCCACTTTGCATAATATTTAGTAGTTCACTTTCACTAAATGAAATTCCAACAGATTGGAAAAGGGCAAATGTAGTTCCTATTTTCAAGAGAGGAGAAAGAGGGAAAGTTGAAAACTATATGCCAGTAAGCCTCACATCCCTAGTCTGCAAGGTACTCGAATCAATTATCAAGGATATAATAGTTAGTTTTCTGGAAGGAAACAGATTGATTCAACGTACTCAACATGGGTTTAGAAAAGGGCGATCGTGTCTCACAAATCTCTTGGACTTTTTAATTTCGCTACAGAACAATTTGATCAGAGAAATCAGGTTGATGTAGCATATCTTCACTTTAGTAAGGCCTTTGACAAGGTATCCCATAAACAGTTAATGATGCGCTTCAGGTCAATGGTATTGCAGGAAGCATCCTGAAATGGATAGAGTTGTGGCTTTCAGGTAGACAGCAGAGAGTGATGCTAAATGGTACCAAGTCATCATGGCAAAATGTTCTTAGTGGAGTCCCGCAGTGGTCAGTACTGGGGCCACTATTATTCATTATATTTGTAAATAACATTGAATGTGGCCTAAGCAGTAAGGTTATGAAATTTTCGGATGATTTGAAGGACTTTAGGGCAATAACAGGACACAATGAGCAGGTCTCGATGCAGAAAGACTTAGACGAACTTGTGAAGTGGTCCGAAAAATCGCAAATTAAATTTAAATTTGATCAGTGCAAAATCATGCATGTAGGCAGGCAGCATATGAAGGCTCCATACTTGATGGGTGGCCAAGTACTATCTGTGATTAACCAGGAGAAGGACTTAGGTGTTATTTTGAACACAAAATCAGGGGCATCAGAACAGACCGAAGAAGCCAGGAAGAAGGCACTAAGAATGTTTGGGGCAATAAATAGGAATGTATCATACAAAAGTGAGGAAGTCATCAGGAAGCTTTACTGTGCATATGTCAAGCCACATTTGGAATACTGTGTCCAAACATGGTCCCTAGTTATGAAAAAGATTGTTGTCTTTTAGAGAGAGTACACAAGAGGGCAACACAAATTGTTAATGGTATCAGCAATCTGGCATATGAGGAAAGATTGAAGAAATTAAATATGTTTTCACTTAGATATAGAAGGCTGAGAGGAGATCTCATCGAGGTCTTTCAATTTGTTCATGGTCAGAAACAGGGATATCTCAGAGAAATGTTTTAAGTTAACAGAAATGATGCAATTATAGGTCATCAATTCAAAATTAAAGTTAATCACAGCAGGACATGGTTAAGACAGTTTTCTTCACCAACAGGGTAGTAGAACACTGGAACCAGCTGCCAGAAACCATTGTCAGTAGCAGCACACTGAACATTTTTAAAAGCGGCATAGACAATCATTCTAAGAATAGATGGCTTGCTTTTCAGTATCCCAGGGAGGGCTGATCGACGGAATTGGTGGGCAACTGGCTAAGTGTCCAGAGTGCAACCAAGAAGGGCCCTTGTAACTCATAGTTACACTGATCTTTCATGTCTTTATGTCTTTATGTCTTTATGAAGATGCCGGCCGGCAACAATGGCAGCGGCCGGCTCTGCATGGGCGCGGCACGAGTCGAGTGGTCACGAGTTTAGTGTCACGAGTCCAGTGTCACGGGTCAAGTGTCACGGGTCCAGTGTCACGGGTCCAGTGTCACGGGTCAGTGTCACGGGTCCAGTGTCACGGGTCCAGTGTCACGGGTCCAGTGTCACGGGTCCAGTGTCACGGGTCCAGTGTCACGGGTCCAGTGTCACGGGTCCAGTATCAGGTGTCCAGTGTCAGGTGTCCAGTGTCACGGGTCCAGTGTCAGGTGTCCAGTGGTCACGGGTCCAGTGTCACGGGTCCAGTGTCAGGTGTCCAGTGTCAGGTGTCCAGTGTCACGGGTCCAGTGTCACGGGTCCAGTGGTCACGGGTCCAGTGGCCACGGGTCCAGTGTCACGGGTCCAGTGTCACGGGTCCAGTGTCAGGTGTCCAGTGTCAGGTGTCCAGTGTCACGGGTCCAGTGTCACGGGTCCAGTGTCAGGTGTCCAGTGTCAGGTGTCCAGTGTCAGGTGTCCAGTGTCACGGGTCCAGTGGTCACGGGTCCAGTGGTCACGGGTCCAGTGTCACGGGTCCAGTGTCACGGGTCCAGTGTCACGGGTCCAGTGTCAGGTGTCCAGTGTCAGGTGTCCAGTGTCACGGGTCCAGTGTCACGGGTCCAGTGGTCACGGGTCCAGTGGTCACGGGTCCAGTGTCACGGATCCAGTGTCACGGGTCCAGTGTCAGGTGTCCAGTGGTCACGGGTCCAGTGTCACGGGTCCAGTGTCACGGGTCCAGTGTCACTGGTCCAGTGTCACGGGTCCAGTGGTCACGAGTCGCATGATGAGTCAGAGTCAGCCCGCATGCAGAAGGTCACCTAGTCTGCCGGTCCACCGGCGCCACAACCACCCGACATCTGTCTCACGTGACAGCAGGGGTAAACGGACAGCGTGGTGGCCGACCAGCTGAAACTGTTATGCTGATTTTGAAGGCGGCCAATTGGTCGCCTTCAACAGAACATCAACATCTCTCCACAACATTGACAATGGCATTTAAATTAATAAAATTGACAAAAGCATTGAATTTAATAATAGGTTTGATGTACTGCAAGAGAGAGATAATAATGCTGCTAGGGAGGAAGGCATGAATGACCAGGTAGCTGAAGATAGAGAGGGGGAGGTTTTAGTTATAGGGGACTCGATAGTGAAGTATATGGATCGCACGTTTTGTAGTAGGAACCCCAGCAAACGGACTGGTGTTTGCTTCCCAGGGGCCCAGGTAAAGGATGTTGGGGATAGGTTAGGAGGAGTAATGAAGGGTAGTGGAGAGAGTACAATAGTAATTGTGCAGGTTGGTGTAAATGATGTAGGAAGAACAAAAACAGAGGACACAATAAAAGAGTATAGGGCTTCGATAGGTAGGTTAGCAGGAAGTAGGAAAAGAGGAATGGTAACATCCATCCTCCCTATGGTAAATGCAAGTATAGAGTGGTACTCGAGGGCCATTGGGCTGAATACCAGGGTGGCTAAGATTTGCAAGCGACTTGGGGTGGGGTTCTTGGATTTGTGGGAGCATTTCTGGGGGAGGACTGAAATGTTTGCATTAGATGGGTTACATTTGAGCAAGAGAGGAGTGGAATTGCTCAGCAATAGGTATGAGGAGGCTCTCAATAGGAAACATGGAAACTAGGCAGGTCATGGGGGGATGTAACTGATAAAGAGAGAAGTCTTGCAAGCAAAGGAAGGAATAGTTTTTCATGTTTTTATGTCAATGCCAGAAGGGTTAGGAACAAAATTGGGGAACTGGATGTACATATGTTGTCTGAAAAGCTAGATTTGGTATGCATAACAGAGGCATGGCTTAATGAAAGCATTTTTGGAGACAACTTGCAAGAATTTGAATTGGCAGGCTAGAACATGCATGCTTATCAAAGGAAGGCAAGGATAGGAGGAGGTATACTCTTGTATGTCAGACAAGTAATGAAATGTCATTCCATATAGGATAGTGTACATAATGAAGGAGTATTATCCTTGCGGTTAAATATAATTCTGAAGAATGGAACACAATTTATGATTGGGGCATTATATAGACCTCCAGACCAGAATGAAAACATCGGCAGGTTGATGCAGGAAGAGATAAGTAGGAGAGTGCAGGAGAGAACTGTTTTGTTCGGGGATTTCAACATAACCGGATTGGGAAGCAAAACCATAGGTCAAAGCAAATGAGACAGAAATTTCATGGATTGTTTTAAGGAAAATGTTTTCCTTCAAATGATACATGAACCTACAAGGGAAAATGAAATATTAGATCTTGTGCTTACTAATGAGGAAAATTGTGTACAGAATGTGAACATTGGAGAGACCTTTGGTAATAGTGATCACAACATTATACGCTTCTCATTGTATGTTGGAAGTGTAGGAACCAATAAGACATTGATTCCAAATTTTGTTAAAGGGAATTACAATGAGTTCAGGATCTTCCTGAATGAAATTCACTGGGAAGACTTATTGAAGGGCTTAGATGCTTATGAAATGTGGAGAATGATAAAAGATAAACTATTTCAAGGTCAGGATAGGTTCATTCCCAATGGGCAAATTAGATTAACCAGGGTTAAGCACCCTTCATGGCTGACCAGGGAAGTAAAGCATTTACTGGAGTCAAAGAAACAGGCATTCAAGAAACTAAAATATGCTAACTCTGAGGTAAACCTCAAGTCATATAAAATAGCTAGAAATAAAGTTAGGAGGTGTATTAGGGCATCTAAAATACTGGCTGAAATCAAATTAGCTCGAAAATGTTAATCAGGTAATGCTTAGAGATTATTTAGCATCTGCAAATTTAAGCCTAAAAAGTGTAGTGTAGGACCACTGGAGGTAGATGGGGAATGAGTGGTTGATGATTGTAATATTGTGGAATCCCTAAGCAAGCAATTCTCATCAGTCTTTACTAAAGATAATTCTGGTAGAATAGAAACAACTGAATCTTGTGCCACGACAGTTGATAGGTTGAAGGATCTTACAATAACTACAGAGGCTGTAGAAAAGCAGGTGCAGAATATAAAACCTAATAAAGCTTCTGGACCACATGAGATATATGCTTGCAGTAGAGTGTGCTAAAGCTTTAGCAGTTCACCTTGGTATAATTTTCAGGCGGTCTATGGATTATTCTGAAGTGCCTGAAGATTGGAGAAATGCAGATGGTACCAATTTTCAAAAAGGGAAGTATGAAGTGTGTAGGGAACTACAGGCCAGTCAGTTTGAACTCAATAGTTTGCAAGGTACTAGAAAATCTGGTTAAACAGAATGTTCAGATTCATCTTGATAGGCACAACCTTTTAAGAGATACTCAACATGGATTTCGATCTCGAAGGCCTTGTTTAACTAACTTTTTGGAGTTCATGGAATATGTTACTAAAGAAGTAGACAATCAAAGCAGGATGGATGTTGTGTACTTGGACTTTAGCAAAGCTTTTGATAAAGTTCCACATGGGAGGCTAATTCATCAACAACAGCAACATGGGATTGTTGGAAAAGTTCTAGGTTGGATTGAAGCATGGTTGAGGGGAAGGAAACAAAGGGTAGTGTTAAATGGATGTAAATCTGATTGGAAGGATGTTCTGAGTGGAGTACCACAGGGCTCTGTTCTAGAGCCACTTCTCTTTATCATCTTTGTGAATAACATTGAGGTAGGGCTGAGAAATAGTGTTCAAATTTGCTGATGACATCAAGCTGGTAGTAGTGGCAAACAGTTGTGATCAATCTAGAAATATTCAACTAGACTTGGAGGACCTAAAAAAGTGGGCTGATCAATGGCGAATGTCTTTCAACTATGACAAGTGTAAGGGGTAACCCGCATCTGGGGTCTGGAGGTGAGTCTTTCAGATATACAATTGGAGGAAGGGAACTGGATATTATTGAAGAGGAAAGGGACTTAGGTGTGTTGGTTTCAAAAGACTTTAAAGCAGAAAAAACAAGGTATCTCAGCTAGGAACAGGGCACTCAGAATGCTGGGACTCATTAATAGAAGTATGATATATAAGAGCAAGGAAGTCATGAAAAAACTGTACTTAGCATATGTGCGACCCCACTTGGAATATTCTGTACAAGCATGGAGCCCCTACCTAGAAAAATATATAGTTATGTTAGAAACAGTGCAGCGCAAAGCAACTAGACTCATCAGTGGAATAGGTAAAATATGGAGAAAGGCTTGTGGCGTTAGATATGTACTGACTCAAGTATAGGAGATTAAGAGGGGACATGATTGAAATGTACAAAATTGTTAAAGGACTAGACCAGGTCAATTTGAATGGTGCTCTTCAGTTTAGAGTATCACATTGGGGTCAGCAATTCAGGTTAGACAAGTTGAGGTGTAGGGCAGTTAAGCGACAACAGGTCTTCAGTCAAAGGGTTGTTGATCAGTGGAATGGGCTGCCTGCTGATGTTGTGGGAAGTTCCTTATTGAATGTATTTAAAAGTAGGGTGGACAATTTTTTTTAGACAAGAAAATCTTGTTTTTGAGTTCTAATTTGTGATGGGAGGGGTGATATTTATATTAAGTAAACGTGCACGGCACAGACCCCTTTAATGCATGGATGCAGTTTGAAAATTATTGATAAGGCATTCAATCCACATGTGTTAAGAGTGATCAGGGGAATAGGGCTAGATAGTTAGGGTAGATAGGCATTGATAGGGGTGTGGGATATTGGTGGACTGGTTTCTTCAGGATGTGGGATGGTTGTGGTGGGTCTTTTTACCAGGCTTATGGTGTCTTCCATTTACAGACTTAACTGGATGGGCCTTTGGGTCTCTTATTAAGTCTAAATGCTTTATAACTTCATATAGGGTGTACCTAGCAGTGGATTCAGCACCTTCCTTCGAGATGTGATACTGATGAGATTGTCTGTGGTAGCACAATGGGTATGATGGGAGGAGTTTGTAATTGTTGAGTTTGTTATGCAATAGCAAGTGAATGGTGCTAGATTGGCTGGGATATATAGCTCCCCAGGAATTTGAGATAAGGGATTGATTGGGGTGAGCGTATGTACATCTCTAGTACCTTTTCTAGAGAGGCTTAACCCAGATGGGCCCCTATGCTCTTATTAAGCCTTAACATTTTATGACTTTATGACTTTATGACTTTAACATGGCTTCTGGTCGCCGGCGGGAGAGGGGTCGGAGCTGGTGTAGCCCGGCCTGACTGGTACACAGCAGCGAACCAATAGAAAGTTATCCAATTTACGACGAAGTTGTTACCTTTGAACGATACTTCAACATAAGGAACAGACGATTAGTATAATTGTACAGGTATAAATATAAACAGGTATAAAGGAAGCTCATTGTATAGGTATAAGATGCTTGCCTGCAAAAAAAACAACACGCAACCCTGATATACCAGTGTTCAGTTTCTCGAGCGAAGATTCTTGTCTCCCATCACGTGATTTGGTGGGCTCCATTGCCCGCACCATACCTGGGTCAACATGGCGGGCACCTGGGTCATACCTGGGTCAACATGGCGGGCACCTGGGTCATACCTGGGTCAACATGGCGGACGGTAGCGTAGAAGAGAACGGCACCAGGCCACCTGAAGGACTATCGCGTCACGAGACCGTCCGATGGACTCTCGCGTCACGGGACCGTCCGATGGACTATCGCGTCACGAGTCCGCCCGATGGACTCTCGCGTCACGAGACCGTCCGATGGACTATCGCGTCACGAGTCCGCCCGATGGACTCTCGCGTCACGAGACCTTCCGATGGACTATCGCGTCACGAGACCTTCCGATGGATCACATACACCAAGTCAGTCTAAGTTAATGGAGCTCAACCTCATTCGATCTCGGCTCAAAATGCAGCACCCGTGCTCGGTACCACCCATATTCGGCCCGAACGTCGCCGGTTTGTGTAGCAGGAGAGTCAATAGAGTCGGTCCATAAACAGATCGATGAAGGGCCGCCGGCAGCAAGCAACAGAACGGCAACGAATCTTTAGAAGAGAGTGAACATGGTTTCTACCCATTGATTTGACAGGTTACACACATACGCTTAGCGATATCGATTCATTTCCTATGAAGCTATATGGAGCACCCAATTTGTTGTTATCGTCGACTGCGAGACATTGCTAGGAACCTGCAGCGACATTATGTGAGGTGGTGGGTGGGCAGCCCATCACTTCCCCAGCCACGGCGCATTGCCACTAACGGCTCGACCCCCTGACAACCATCAGAGAGCTAAATGTCGCTGGAGGTGTCAGCCGTATGGAGCCGTGTGGATCGGCACAGCGGCATACACTGTACCGTGGAATGGCGTCCGAGGTCCGTGTGTACCGCACGCTGTACGGCACAGCGGCATACACTGTACCGTGGAATGGCGTCCGAGGTCCGTGTGTACCGCACGCTGTACGGCACAGCGGCATACACTGTACCGTGGAATGGCGTCCGAGGTCCGTGTGTACCGCACGCTGTACGGCACAGCGGCATACACTGTACCGTGGAATGGCGTTGTGTACGACGCTGTACGGACAGGGCATACACTGTACCGTGGAATGGCGTCCGAGGTCCGTGTGTACCGCACGCTGTACAAAACAACGTGCTGAGGGTTGTGTGTACCGCACGCTGTACGGCACAGCGGCATACACTGTACCGTGGAATGGCGTCCGAGGTCCGTGTGTACCGCACGCTGTAGCACACGGCATACACTGTACCTGGAATGGCGTCCGAGGTCCGTGTGTACCGCACGCTGTACGGCACAGCGGCATCACAATTTCCCGTGGAATGGCGTCCGAGGTCCTTGTGCACACTGTACCGTGGAATGGCGTCCGAGGTCCGTGTAGTACCGCGACCGCTGTACGGCACAGCGGCATACACTGTACCGTGGAATGGCGTCCGAGGTCCGTGTGTACCGCACGCTGTACGGCACAGCGGCATACACTGTACCGTGGAATGGCGTCCGAGGTCCGTGTGTACCGCACGCTTACGGCACAGCAGCATACACTGTACCGTGGAATGGCGTCCGAGGTCCGTGTGTACCGCACGCTGTACGGCACAGCGGCATACACTGTACCGTGGAATGGCGTCCGAGGTCCGTGTGTACCGCACGCTGTACGGCACAGCGGCATACACTGTACCGTGGAATGGCGTCCGAGGTCCGTGTGTACCGCACGCTGTACGGCACAGCGGCATACACTGTACCGTGGAATGGCGTCGAGGGGTACCGTGGAATGGCGTCCGAGGTCCGTGTGTACCGCACGCTGTACGGCACAGCGGCATACACTGTACCGTGGAATGGCGTCCGAGGTCCGTGTGTACCGCACGCTGTACGGCACAGCGGCATACACTGTACCGTGGAATGGCGTCCGAGGTCCGTGTGTACCGCACGCTGTACGGCACAGCGGCATACACTGTACCGTGGAATGGCGTCCGAGGTCCGTGTGTACCGCACGCTGTACGTACACGTGTATTCTTCGGTAATCGCGATTGGGGCCGCGGTAGCTCAGTCGGTAGAGCTCGGACTCTTGATCGCAAGGTTGTGGGTTCGAATCTCACAGCCGACGGCATTTACCGAGTCCAACCCGCGACCAATCGGCGTGAGAGTTTGGCGGCGCTATGTGACCTAGCGGTTGAATGCGTCGTAAAAAACCCAAGGTTCTTCTTCTCCGGTAATCGCAATTAGTGTTTGATACCGTGAAGCCCGAGATGCTTACCAGTGCCAACGCGTTCGATTATGTGCAAATTATGCACAAGCTCTGTGCAACTATGCACAAGCTCTGTGCACAATATCGGACATCAGATACTACGATTTCAGACATCCGACACCATGAATTCAGACATCGGACACCACGACATTCAGACGGACAGAGGTGCCTGTCGTGAGGCGGACTCTGGGCCTCGTGAGTCTGGGTCGCTCCCAGGGTCACCGCCTTGTCGCTATGTCTGGAGCTAGAGCAACCGATTGCCCCAGACTCGTTACAGACTCGTCTGACCGGCTCGGACACTGCACACGTATGCACGTGTATGCATGTGTGCACGTGTTATCAGCATCTGGCAGCCGCCGCCGGCCATCTGGCAGTCCATGTCAGCCATCTGGTAGCCCATGTTGACCATCTGGTAGCCGATACCAGCCTGTCGTCGCCCAGTGTTGTTTAAAACCGCATGTCGGACGATTGCACGTGCAAGCTGTTCTGTGGTTGCCGTGCCACGCGCTGCAGGCATGGCCTCGACACGACTCCAGTGGTCCGGGGCCTCCAGTGACCCGGGGCCTCCCGAAAAGTCACCGGGCGCCGCAGCTGGCATACTGCACAGGCAGTGACATCACGGGTTGATGAGACGCGGGAATGGACAAGTTTCATGTCGGTACAAACCGTATTTTTTTCAAGTTTCACTTCTGATTTTTAATTCTAAAGACGATTGCAGCAGGCATTTATTTTTTAAAAGTCCTTAAAGAGCTTAAATAATCATAAAATCACTTCAGAATGCCTCGCTTTATGATTGGTCAACACATCTGTGACGTCACGTATGTCGAGGGTAGCGAAGGTCCACCGCCGGCCATTCGATTTCACGCATAGGACGCTACTAAGGTTGGATTAATCGTGACTGTTTTAGCTTAAATGGCATCCGACCGTCGGGTGACTTAGATGTCCCGGCAGGTTGTTCGGGCTCTTGTCAAAAGGCACCCATCTCGGTATATCTGTGTGCCTCCAGAGCACTTCTATATCGTTGGTCTATTAGCCAATATGATTAAATATGTAAACAGAGGTCAGGCTTGACAGCGGAATATTTAGTGTCTGACAATGATGCGCATAAGATTAGACATGCCGAGTCACCTGCTCGCCGATCTGTTCGGTGTGAGCACTGGTTGCGTATCCAGGCTGCTAGCTCTTGTCGTGCCTGTGCTTGGGAGCTGTTTAAACGAATTGGTTGCTTCGCCAGAACAGCAACCGATCCGTGATAATCTGCCTCATGCATTTATGGCAAATTGTTCGTCCTGTGAAAGCATTATTGATTGCTTCGAGATCCAAATTGAAAAACCGGCTCACGCGGTCGCGCAAAGCACGTCATGGTCAGAGTACACAAAAATGCAATAGTGTAAAACATTTCATTTTTGCTACCCCTGACGGGCTGATCAACCTTGTATCGGATGGCAAACCAGGGCGCGTCAGTGACATGGACATCGTGTGCAGTTCAGAATACCTGGACTGTCTGCGCAACGGTGCAACAGTTTTAGCAGATAGAGTCTTCAAGGAGTTGGAGAGCGAGGAACCAAAACGCGGCTGTTCATCAGTCCGGCCAGCAAGCGCTCGAAAGGATGAAACTCAGTTTAGTGCCACAAGCACTCACTTTGTCCTCCATGACGTGATTCGGTTGAAAAACTTGGCGTAGAACTACCCGATCCAGACTTCACTGCGCGTCTCCGGCCTGGCCGCTTCGAGGCTCGACATATCTGACGTCATCACTACAAGTAGGTTTTTAAATCGAATACAACACTTAACTGAAATCATTTAATTAAGTACAAATTGCACCTCCGATGAGCAAAATACTTCAGTTTTGTATACGAAATATTACATACATTTTTTGCAACAAAATACCCATTACGTGAAACTTGTCCATTGTGGGGTGTTTTCAGAACATTGGTGAGCGACTGCTCGGAACTTCAGTAGTATGGTTTCTGATGGTTGATGGCATTTCTGATGGTTGATCCATCAGAAATGCCATTTCGTTGACGTCAGACGCAATGTTAATGCGGACAACGGGGGATCTCCAGTAAAGAAAGAAAACAGGTAGGTTCCTGATGGCATTCATGAACTCTGACACATGCGCCCGCGACAAGCGAGCCCGGATGCCCACTAGTGTGTGCGCGAAGAATATAGTTACAATTTTTTAGACTCTGTCTCCATAAAATATGATGCGAAGCGCATTTATGAAAGTTAGTTTGCCTTCGGACGTCAATTGTATTGCCACTTACAGTGACACATTGCGCATATTGTTATTTTCCGTATTTCCTCTTGGAGCTATTTTCCACCATAGACGGCCGGCCGCCGGCGGCCCCCGGGCCCGTCCCCGACCGACCGCCATTCATAATATGGCCGAGCGAGGGATTCCTATTCCCTAAATGTTAATGGGCCCCAACGCCAAAGTTACAGACAGATTTTCAAATTTGAAACGATAGGCGATGTGCCTCGCATGAGTTCCGCCACCATTAGAGTTGAGGCCGACAGGAGTCGAGGCCGACAGGTTTTCACGAAATTGTTCAAGAACAATTACGCTTATGGACGTTGAAGGGAAAGAATGCATCTTCAATCGTGAATTTCTCCTACACCATTTTGGCGTGGCAGAGCCGATGTTGCTTAGTATTGTTAATGGGTGGAACTTTACTTTTTGTCGTGCCACCACTCGGCGGCCCTACGGATCCTCTAGGCAGCAACCGTCGGCGCTTGACGTACATCGAGTCATGCCAGAACCTTAATAATGCCGGAAAGCTTCATGTCAAAAGGTAAAAAGTGACAGGGTTGGATATCTGTAAAAGTAGTCGAGTATGGCATCAGAAGGCAGTTGATTTTACGCCTGTTTATTTGAGATCATTGGAAATTAATTCGCTAATGTAGAACATCTGATATACAATTAAAAGGAATACAATGTGATAATTTGAGAAAGAAATCCTTGTGTCCAAAAGTGACAGGGTTAGATATATATAAATGTAGTCGAGCATGGCATCAGAAGACAGCTGATTTTATGTCGGTTTATTTGAGACCATTGGAAATTAATTCGCTAATGTAGAACATTTGATATACAATTTAAAGGAATACAATGCGATAATTCAAGACAAATCCTGGAATTGAGTGCAAAAATGACACGGTTAGATATCCATAAAATTAGCCGAGTATGGCATCAGAAGGCAGCGGATTTCATGCCGGTTTATATGAGACCATTGGAAATTAATTCGGTGATGTAGAACATCTGATATACAGTTTAAAGTGATGCAATGTGATAATCTGGGACACAAATTCTGGAATTTAGTGCAAAAGTGACATGATTAAACCTTCATGGAAGTTATTCAAGATTATATAAAAATGTATCGTTTAATTAAGACAATTAGAATTTGTCAGAACATCACACAGAATATGTATGACACGTTTGTATCACAAAATGTTGAGTGGCCAATTGCTCCCATTTCAATTTAAGGGCAAAGTGACAGGGTGAAATGATTTGATAATAAAATGAACTACACATCATAAGAGAGCTTGTTTCAATGTTGTTCCAATTGGACCATTGGAAATTATTTGCACCTCGTCTAAAAACCAGAATATAGCATTAATCAAAGCAAGCCCACTCTGGTGGTGTTCCTTCACAAACCCACCACCAGAGCGGCACCACCGGTATTATGTCCGCTTATGACGCCTAACGTTTAGCAATTCTAGCCGCTTCATTTCCAACCCAGTCACAATCTCCGGCACCAATCTCCAACTACCTTTGAAATAAAGACCAGCTTGCGGTTTGAATGTCGACCTTATTCAATTCAGTCAGTGCATTGAAATCGCGCGATCCTTTACTCACCATGCATAAGCATTTTGCATTAACTTACCAAGTTCGCATATGAGATATGAACAATGCGATATGCCTGAGACGAGTCAAACTCATGAGTGAAGTCCGTCACTCGTCAAGATGAATAAGAACGAATGCAATGAAAAATGTTCCCGACGCGTGTGCTGTGTTCGTGGCCATTACTACGCCTCCCAATTGGTTAGTTCAAATTTATATCTTCCCTACGTTTGCTTGGTACATTCGTTGATTAGCGAAGGATGCGGTAATAAGCCAATTTTCTGAGCAACAGTAGATAAAATGACAACCAAAGTATACTTCAAGCGATACCTACCAAGTGTATGCATCCATACCTGATAATCCGACATGCTCACACCCTACAAATATTCCCAAACAGTCATAACACAACTCGCGAGTAGGACGCTCGTGCAACGACTGGCTCGCATACTGGGCTATGGGTTTTGGAATATAAAATGGTTTATTAAGATTATGCTAAAGACACTTCTTCTAACACCGTTTTTTCCACCACCAAACACTAATTGGCGTCAATGAAAAAGGTGTAAAAATCGGTTGAAATCAATTATTCTTCATATTAAATACTGTATGATATACTTGTTAGTGCATATCTCGAATATTTTAGTTCAAGCCAAAAATGGCTTGGAAGGATCTAAAGCGACTAGACGAGAGAGAAAATTGCCGCTGTAAAACCGCCTAATGTTGCATGGCATACCATGTGAATTCATTTAATTCAAAATGAATTTATTTTCATTTTCATTTCAGAACTGAAATGAATATCGGTTGGAAACGTCCCTCGGACATCGTCCTCTAAAATCGAGGTTAGAATCTGACCAGTAGCGACGCTTGTGTGCTCCTGCTTCCGAGTCTACGGTTATGTTGAAAGCAAACTCGGAGCGAATGATTTGGCGAAACACCAGCACAAAACCCTATTGCGGACTCTGCTCAGTGTGTCAGCCATTTTGTCACCATCAGCACTGGCATTTGCGTTGTCACTGAACTGCGGTTCCAAGCTAACTCTGATGTGACACAAAAATTGACCTTGCTGGGGAGTGTAAGCGAACTTTGTTGAACCCTGTAGACTGCACTTTTTCACAATGTTTGAACTGATGGTCATGCAAGACAAGTTTGAACTGCCCTTTCTTGTGAAACAACCACCATACGGCGACCCTTACGTCGATCATCTGTGACCTTTTAAAAATGGTCACATATGTTATTAAGTCCGTGTTAAGTTCGTGTTATCGGTGTTTTCATGGATCCTGCCATTGTCTATAGCCCTCCAGTCGCGGATCGTTGTCAGCTTCCTCTAGATGGCTCCTATAATATTTTGAATGAACAGGCATTGTTATGATCTTCTTTCAGCTGAGGCACTTTGTTTGCAGGTCCGTCTCTGATCCGCCAATACACGTGATCTGTCGTCTCGTGTATGATGAACTTTCAATTAGCCTTGTCTGACCAATTAGTATGGTTTCTGATCTATCACCTATAAACTAGTTTCCGACCTACCATAATATACAAAAGTTCATCTGCCGACGCATTTACCGATGTACTTACCTGTGTAATATGAACGTAAGACGGGCCCAAAAGTGATACCTGTGTAATATGAACGTAAGACGGGCCCAAAAGTGATACCTGTGTAATATGAACTTAACACGCGCCCTGGAGGGCCTCTGAGAATTACGCGCACTGGAGGGGGGGCGGATTCCGCCCCCCCCTAAGATCTCGGCTCCTAGTAAAGCTGGAGGAACGAAATTCGCGGAGTGGATGGGCACGGTAGTGAACTCTATTGTGTGCAATTTTCGTGACCTTAGGTCAATGAATTCAAGGTGAAATGAGGTCAGATTGGCAAAATTTTCCGGTTTTGCGTGGCTTGGCTTGTCATCGTTATGGATCGCTGTGATTGTGTTTAAATGCTCAAAAATGGGCATCAATGATGTTTTGGACATTACTAATGATGCAATGCAGATGATAGACCCAACATTTGACCTCAGGTCACCTATATAGCACCACTTTATCAGGTCAGTTACCTGTTCCAGTTACCGGAACCGGCCGCCCGCCCGACTGCTCCGTCTGGCAGCTCGGAGCAATCGGCTTCGTGAAGAAGGGAGTGAAGTACATGAATAAAGTATGGAAACGCAATGACAAACAGTACAAATGACAACCAGTAGTGCATTTATGGCAACATTCCAGTTGAGCAAGTTTGGTTCCATTAACCTGTCATGAACTTGACCTGACTTGACCTTGGTGACCTAACATGACCTTGAAACTATACAGCATATCAATATGCATCAAACAAGTCCCTAGTGTTGCCTAGAACACTTCCCTTTTGTCAGTATACTGGGAGCGCATCTGCGCCGATTTTTGTGGTCTGGCGCTATAACATTTTTTTACTTTAGCGGCCCCTAACTTGAAAAATTGTCGGACGATTTCCATTTTTCTTCCTTTAAACGACGTGCCGTTTATTTTTAAGCAGGTACACCGAAAATCGCGTATATCGATCGGTAAAATCTGCAGTTATTTGCGAAAAATCGGAGGGGTGGGCGGATTTCGCCCCCCCCCCCCTCCAGTGCGCGTGTTAAGACGGGCCCAAAAGTGCCAAAAGCAGATGCTTACACAAATTATTTCCAATGAACACCATAGCTAATTACCGAGACGGGAGAAAGTTTGACCTGTGAACCACCCTTTGACCCACCATGACCTTCAACCAGTCAGACTCGCTATGACCTTCGAACCGCCGGTTCGGCTGGCTGAACAAAGCACTGGCCTCCAAAGGTTTCCATGACAACGGGTTGAGTTGCTGCACGCGCTCGTTATTAACGCCTCCGGCTAAAACAGCCAGTTGGCAGCTGGACAGTCAAGGTCGAGGTGCAGGCACCAGGCGGCCGTGCCAGCTGGGTGGGTGCATTATACTCGCGATCAAAGTTACGATACATAACTGGAATTTCCCAATCAGGAGACGAGTTCAGGGTCCATGCAACGAGCTGACGCCGAGCATTGACTTGTTCTGCAAAGTCTCCGCAACAATAGTTCCAGCTATTTTTCGTAACATACTATAATATGGCCTGCCAACCATCCTGTGGTCTACCATGACCTGCAAGGTAACCTCTGACACACCGTGACCTGTGGGGCAGTCTCTGACCTATCATAACCCGTGAACAACCCTGCTACCTACCATGACCTGCAAGCTAACCATTGACCCACCATGACCTGTGGGGCAGTCTCTGACCTATCATAACCCGTGAACAAACCTGTTACCTATCATGACCTGCAAGCTAACCATTGACCCACCATGACCTGTGGGGCAGTCTCTGACCTATCATAACCCGTGAACCATTCTGTGAGCCTATCATAACCTGTGAATCATTACGTGGTCCTGCTACGACCTCTGACTTTGACCCTACTACGAACTGGAAGTCCTATCCTGCGACCCCGCGACCTGTGAGCCATTATGTGACCCTACTACTGCCCCCTTGAACCACCATGTGGCTCCGTTACGACATGTGAACCACCATGTGGCTCTGCTACGACCTGCGAAATACATCCCATGACCCACCATGGTCTATGAACCCTCGAGGACCCGTGATTATTATCATCATCAACACCCTGCGGACCATCGATGACCTGTGATTATTACCATCATCGACACCCTGTGGACCACCGATAACCTGTGAGCTAACGTTTGGCACACTGGTACATGCGAACCATCTTGTGACCGGCCCGTGACCTAAAAATAATCTCCGGGCGTAAACTGACCTTTCCGGAGTCTGCTGGGCGACGGCGAGCGTCGCCAGAGCCACCAGAGCAGCGATGGACCGCATGGTGGCTGCTCTCCTCCCGACGCTGACACGAGCTGCTGGACGTGACCCCGCAGTTTGACCGTCCCACGTGCCGCCGCCGGAAAGCGTCTGGCGGTGTTGTGGCCGGCCTGCGCTGTTATGTAGCCGCCTGGCCGGCTGGTTGGCAGCTCTGGGGCGGGGTGTGATTTTTTAGGCGTGCCGGACCATAAAGATCATTTGCGCCGCCTTTAAAATCATTGGCAGCTCTCCGGTCGCTGCTGCCATATGCGCGATTTCTCCCGCCAGTGGCAGCGCGTCGGTTCCTGGAAGACGGCCTTTCGGCCAGCGTCCGAATGTGAAGAGCCAGGCCGATGCACCCACCCACTGATGCACCCATTACCGGAGACGGGCTTTACCCATTACCAAGGAGGGCGCATGTACACTCGCCCTCAGTGAAATCTGCTAGAGGACCCTTAACACGCGCACTGGAGGGGGGGGGAAATCCGCCCACCCCTCCGGTTTTTCGTACATAACTCCAGATTTTACCGGTCGATATACGACATTTTTTGCGTATCTACTTAGAAGTCTCCGGCGCGTCTTTTAAAGTAAGAAAAACTGAATTCGGCTGCAAATTTTCGAGTTAGGGGCCATTAAAGTCAAAACATTTCGCAGCGTCAGACCACAAAAATCGGCGCTGATGCATTTCCCGTATATTGGCAAAAGGGAAGTATTCTTGGCAATACTAGCGACTTCTTTGATGTATATTGTTATGCTATATAGTTCCAAAGTCATGTTAGGTCACCGAGGTCAAGTCAGGTCAAGTTCATGACAGGTTAATGGAACCAAACATGGTCAACTGGAATGTTGCCATAAATGCAAATGACTGCCATGCGATTGATGTCGCTTTGCATGTTACTCCCTACATATTCTGAAAACTAGTTTGTCATTATGTACCTAAGCGTTTCCAGACTTTATTCATGTACTTCACTCCTTTCTTCGCGAAGCCGATTGCGCCGAGCTGCCCGACGGAGCAGCCGGCGGGCGGCCCGGTTCCGGTAACTGGAATAGGTAACTGACCTGATAAAGTGCTGCTATGTAGGTGACCTGAGGTCAAATGCCGGGTCTAGCATCTGTATTGCATCATTAGGAATGTCCAAAACATCATTGATGCCCATTTTGGAGCATGTAAACACAATCACAGCGATCCATAACAATGACAAGCCAAGCCACGCAAAACAAGACAATTTTGACATATGTGACCTCATTTGACCTTGAAGATCTTCCTACGATCATGAAATCAATATCTACCTACGATCATGAAATTTGCACACAATAGCGTTCACTACCGTACCCGTCCACCCTGCGAATTTCGTTACTCCAGCTTTAATAGGAGCCCAGATCTTAGGGGCGTAATTTTCCCCTTCCGATGCGTGTAATTTTCAGAGGCCTTCCAAGGCGCGTGTTAACTATGACTGGCCTCTCCGAACGAGGGTTGTGCCGCTCCACGCCAATAATTACTGGTAGGCTGCACCGCTTCACAGTTATGTGTTGCGGGACAGCTTCACCACGGGCAAGTGTCCGAGCCATAGGTGACAATTTGCCCTGCAGTCATGAAGTGAGAAACACGGGTCTACGCTGTTCCCGCCTTGCATTCCTCGGTCGGCCAAGCAACATTGGCAGTTCAACGAGCAGGCTACCAATGGACTCCTGTCGACAAGCAACAATTGATAGCGGCGGATTTCTGACTCCGGCAACACAGAATGAGCTGGAAAGGTTAGAATAAGCTCGGTTGCAAAGATGTAGTGAAAGGAGATGGGAGGTTTATGATGTCAATGAAACATTATCTGGCCCCAAAATAATAATAGCATGTCCAACATGTATACTTTTTATAAATGTAGCTCGAATTCTTGCTGGGTGGCTTTATGGACCAGGATCCAATTGCTTAGCAGAGCTTTTTGCGTGAACCCTGGTCTCACCACCCAATCCATGAATTGTAGTTTTACAGTAGAAATTGGGCAAAATGCTTCACGTGCTGTCAACACACCGACACGGCCACCCCGGTTCTCGACCTGAACGTGCCAATGGACATGTTTCATGTCGGGACAAACCGTATTTTTTTCAAGTTTCACTCGTGATTTTTTATTCTAAATAAGATGGTGGCATTCATTAATTTTTTTAAAGTCCTTAAAGCACTTAAATAATACAAAAATCACTTCAGAATGCCTCCCTTTGTGATTGGTCAAAATATCTGTGACGTCACGTATGTCGAGGGTAGCGAAGGTCGAATGCCGGGCATTCGATTTTGCGTATTGGACGCTGCCGAGTTTGGATTAATCGTGACTGTTTTAGTTTAAATGGCATCCGACCGTCAGGCAACAATGGACCGCAGAAAACGCCGCTATTATACTTGCTTTGTGCCAAGGTGTAAAATACAACTTTCAGTAAGCCAGACACGATATTCATCGGCCTTCCGAGTTCAAACAAGATGAGGAAGCCGTGGAGCGATGCTGCGTGCCGAGATGGTCAAAAATAAGCAGAGAGCACCACATTTGTTTTCATTGGTAGCTGTCAAACTTGTTCCATGCACAAAAACCCAGCTGCCTAGTTAAGGTGTGTCCCATTCATTCAAAATACTGGGGTAGGAAATGAGGGAGGTTGTTTGTGCTTTAATCATGTTGCATATACATATTTTATTGATTGGACATGGAAAATGTGGTGATGTAGAAAAAGTACCTGCCTAAAGTCTCTTGATTTTCTTACCTCAAGTTATATTCCATTAGATGCATGTACTTCATCTCCCTGATGCCTATCTTTGACCTGGTGCATTTGGGTGTGGATTTTTCCGAGGCTGGTGTGCCTTGTCAAGCAGTTGGCCATACTTTGCAGTCTGGCTCTACACCCGAGTATGATTGATCACACAAGCCTACACTTGTGGAGAGCATCATGTCTTCCTACACCTATTGATAATTGTATACATTGACTGCTACACCAGCACAATTGACGCAACGCAAGAAAGCCCATTAAAATTCCACAACATGCCTGGCATTCCATGCACCTACAGAATCAACCTGAAAACCTGTACCTCATCTAAAAACCATATGTTGTGGCCAATGCATCCTTTTAATTTGCTATTTGATAGCAGTCCCTTCTCGTAATATCTCCATTGACATCAGCAAAACATAGCAGCATTTGCATGAGGCTTCATATTCAATCTTTTCCATCACAGTGCTGATTAAAGGTCTTGACATCTGCCAAAATACAATCAATGTATTCACACATTTCACACACATCCCCATGTAGGGGAAGATATGAGAGACGGCGAAATGAAGGTGTTGGGAAATGGAACATGTTCAGATACCCCCATTCCCCTATTTCCTCATGTAGGTATTTCAACTACCATGTACCTAATGAGAAATTAATGTTCAATAAATAAACTAAACTTGTCATGATTCATCAATCAATTATCAAGTTATTACAACATTGGGTACAGCTTACAATGTACCATCACTGGTGGATCTAGCCCACCGGTTTGGGGGGGGGGGCAACTTTCGGTTTTCGGCGTCAGCCCCTCCCCTCCCCCTCCCCCAGTGGGGTACCTAGGAATTACATCAGGGGAGGGGTCGAACGGGATTTGGAGGGTGCCCCTTCTCCCGCTATTTTTGGTTAAAAGCACCGGATTTCGACCACTTTTTGGCAAGGGGGCCGATCTGAAGAAAAAAATAATAATTGACAACATAGTTTCCTGTGTAGGGGCCCCAGCCTACCTCCACCGTTTCTATGTTACCGGATTTTAGTTCTTGCTTACCAAAACGTTCACGTTCTCGTTCAACGTCTTGTACCACGTCAACGTTCATGCACGTGTACACACTGGCGGATCCGATTTTGTCAACTCTTGCTGTAAGCAGAACTTAGAGCATGGAACCCTCGATGTGTGTTAGGCTCTACTATGCTACCACACTGGCTTCCAAACAATTTTTTTTTTAAACTTTAAAATTGGAGATTCTTTCACCCAGACGCTATTTGTTTACCTCGGCAAAGGTTACTGCATTTTAATTTAGTTGACTTCTGTTGGTTTCGGGGGGGCCAAAAGACACCATGGCCCCCCTTTTAAGCGCTTCGGGGGGGCCATGGCCGGAACGGCCCCTCCCTGGATCCGCCAGTGTAAATACATACCTCCTCTTGCTATTCTTCTTGAAAAAAATCAGTCAATGTAGCCTGTCTGTTCATCTTAGCAACCCCAACACCAACATACGAAACTTGATTCTCAACTGAGCTCAACTGGTCACTCGCACAAAACATCCTGTCCAAATTCCGCTTTCGAAATCTGGCTCACTGGGTCCACTTACCCGTTACTGGCTAAACAAACTTCATGAACCTATCTGACGAAGGAATAATGAAACTGCTGATTTCGTCATCTCTTGCTGTAAGCAAAACTTCAACAGCATAGAACCCTCGATATGTCAGAATCTACTATGCTACCATATTGTGCTTCCAAAAAATTATAAAAAAATACCTGTAAAATTGGAGGTTATTTCACCCGGAACGCTATTTTTTAACCTCAGCAAAAGTTACTGCATTTTAATTAAGTTTACTTTTGTTGGTTTGGGGGGGGCTAAAGATACTATGGCCCCCTTTGAAGCGCTTGGGGAGGGGGTCCATGGCCGGAATGCCCCCCCCCCCCCTCACTGGATCCGCCAGTGTGTACCATTACCATGGAATGTCAGTTATCCCACTGTGGAATACAAATATAAAAGAAATTCGAATGTATAAACAGCTTCTCTTTCACTGGAGGGGAAGCCATGGTGTCCAGTTAAAGCACATATAATTTATGCCATGACCCTTCCCATTATTTCACACATTTTACTTTAAAAAAACATTGTAAAACTTTTGCTGTTTGTTCACACGACACCACAATGCCCTGGATTTGAAAGAGATAGGTTAGCTGTTGCATTACCACCATAATAGGTCATCTACCTTTTTGAGCTTAATATTTTCTTGAAAATCGTTCAGTTTAGTGCCACAAGCACTCACTTTGTTCTCCATGACGTGATTCGGTTGAAAACTTGGCGTATAATACCCGATCTAGACTTCACTGCGCGTCTCTGGCTTGGCCGCTTCGAGGCTCGACATATCTGACGTCATCACTACGAGTAGGTTTTTTTAATCGAAGACAACACTTAACTGAAATTATTTAATTAGGTAGGAAATGCACCTTCTATGAGCAAAATACTTCAGTTTTGTATACAAAATATTACATACGTTTTTTTGCAACAAAATACCCACTACGTGAACTTGCCCATTGCCAACGGATCATCTCGTCCGAGGGCTAAAAGCGAGCGCACGAAGCGACGCGAACCCAGTATCGCCAATACAGCGGAGACCGGCGCGGGATAGAGCTCTGGCCAACTGAGCCAGGGGACGAGTAGTCTAGGGGTAGGTTGCCAGTCTCACAATCGAAAGATTGTGGGTTCGAGTCTTACCTGTCGCTACTCTTCGCCCGCGACCAATCGGCGTGAGAGATTGGCGACGCTACATGACTCAACGGTCGACGTGTCGTAAAACCAATGACCACCAATAACCACCAATAACCACCACTACCACCACCAATAACCACCAATAACCACCACCACCACCAATAACCACCAATAACCACCACAACCACCACCACCAATAACCACCAATAACCACCATTGCCACCAATAACAACCAATAACCACCGCCACCACCGATAACCACCAATATCCACCAATAACCACCAATAACCAACACCACCAACTGAGCAACCGGTACGCCATGTCCCGGGGAGGCACTCGCTGGGTTAATTCAGATTCACTGACAAGTCGATTGGTTGCTTGATTAAGTTACGCCTACTTCATTGAGAATTACAAGTTGTTGGGTGTAAGGCATATGATGTATAGTATATTAGTATTTATTGTATATGTTGTCCACTGTATTGCAAGCGACATACTCAGATTTCCGTGAGAATAAAATATTTCTTCATGCGGATACATCCAGCCATTTTACCATTAAAATTGTTTGCTTACATTGCTTCAGCACATGTAATCGGGCCCTGCGTCATTCTTAGTGTGAGACCACCGTTAATTATTGGAAGACTGAGCAGGAATTAAAGCCATAGTTGTGTGTTGAATTGCAGCATGGGGAACATCAATAATGCCCCATGGGCCAGTGCAATACGCTTTCCAGCACCAAGGCGTGCTTTAAAAAAATAAATCGGGAACAAGAACAAACTAATTTGCAGCAACCTGGATCGTTTACCAGATTAAATGGTTTCAACGGTGTGGTGTGTGTGTGTGTGTGTGTGTGTGTGTGTGTGTGTGTGTGTGTGTGTGTGTGTGTGTGTGTGTGTGTGTATAGAACCACTTTCTATGTTTTCTATGTTTTCTATGCTTTCTAAGCTGCATATGTTGATGATATGCTGCATCTATTGTATATATATGTATATGTATATATATATACATATATATATATATACAGTACAGTGTAACAGGTAAATTGACCGACAGTGGTCCAGGTGAACGTCCCCGTCATTTTGGTTGTCTGGCAGATTTCTCTTTGGTCCTGTATCCACAAGAACAAACACACATATCTTTCCATCACGCACTATAGGCTGAGTCCAGCTGCCGAAAATTATAGCCCATAGTCGGATCACCTGAGTGGCCGGCGCTTCCTAAAGACTAGAATCAGGATCAAAAACGATCCGGTGGCACCTGGCACGGGCTCCGTCATGGCTCCGTCATGGCTCCGTCATGGCTCCGTCATGGCTCCGTCATGGCTCCGTCATGGCACTAGTATTGGCTCCGTCATGGCTCCGTCATGGCTCCGTCATGGCTCCGTCATGGCTCCGTCATGGCTCCGTCATGGCTCCGTCATGGCTCCGTCATGGCTCCGTCATGGCACTGGTATCCGTCATGGCACTGGTATTGGCTCCGTCATGGCACTGGTATTGGCTCCGTCATGGCACTGGTATGGGCCCCGTCATGGCACTGGTATGGGCTCCGTCATGGCACTGGTATTGGCTCCGTCATGGCACTGGTATGGGCACTGGTATGGGCTCCGTCATGGCACTGGTATGGGTACTGGTATGGGCTCTATGGGCCATCTAGAGTTAGGCGGGATCAAATCCTCAACTGAGTATCTTCAAATGTTGAAATCACGCCCATGGCCGTTGCAACAGCCGGCCGCCGGCTCCGGCGATAGGCAGGCGGCGGCGGGCTCGGCGGCGGGCTCGGCAGAGGTAAACAGTTGGCCGACGTCAGTCGGCTGTGGTGCGGCCGTCAGGGACAGGAGAATGCCCGGGGGAGGGTTATCAGCAGGATACCGTGGCTGGTGAAACTCAGCCACAGCGTGTGCTCCTGATGTTCTGGGAGTATCCTGGCGCGCGCATTGTTGTGCTTCAACCTCGAGTATGTCGGGGAATGCAGGGGTATGTCGGCGGTATGTCGGTAGTGTATTGACGGTATATCGGCGGTATATCTGTAGTTTGTCTGCTATATGTCGGCGGTATATCGGAGGTATGTCGACGGTATGTCGGCGGTATGTCAGAGGTATGTACGACGATATGTCGTCAGGTATGTCGGCGGTATGTCGGCGGCATGTCGGGGGCATGTCGCGGGTATGTCGGTGGTATGTCGGCGGTATGTCGGCGGCATGTCGGAGGTTTCCGTTCCCTGTGTTGACAGGTAACGTTGACAGGCACAATGTCTGACAGTACCTCTCTCTACTTCCCTCTCATCCCAGAAGCTCCGGAACAACTATGTCGGTCAAAGTGCAACACCTCAGTCTGGGGTGGGAGGTTCCTGTCGTATCCCCCATCGCAGGGGATAGGAACGCTCATCGTCTCGTGGCCTGGTTTCATCACATTGCCCTCCTGACCTGACCTGACCTGACCTGACCTGTAACGTTTGTTTCAACGTACCATGCACGTTTGATTCTGGCTTTCAATGCGTGACATTTTGTCGCTACTTAAAGTTATAAAGTCATAACGAGTTTAGACTTAATAAGAGCTACCAGGGCCCATCCAGTTAAGTCTGTAGATGGAAGATACCATAAGCCAGGTAAAAAGACCCACCCCAACCATCACCACATCCTAAAGAAACCATTCACCAACATCCCACAAACCAATCAATGCCTATCTACCCTAGCTATCCAGCCCTATTCCCCTGATCCCCCCCAACACATGTGGATTGAATTCCCTACCAACAACTTTCAAACCGCATCCATGCCCGCTTAAAGGGATCTAAGCCGTGCACACCCACCTAGCACAAATCTCACCCCATCCACCACAAATCAGAACTCAAAACAAGATTTTCCTGTCTAAAAAATTATCCACCATACTTTTTAATACATTCAATGATAAACTCCCGGCAACATCAGCAGGCAGCCTATTTCATTAACCGACAACCCTTTGACTGAAAACCTGTGGTTGCTTAACTGTCCTACACCTCAACTTGTCTAACCTGAATTGAGGACCCCTATGTGATGCTCTAAACTGAAGAGCGTCATTCAAATTGACCTGATCTAGTCCTTTAACAATTTTGTACATTTCAATCATGTTCCCCTTAATATCCTATACTTGAGTGAGTGCATATCGAATGCCACAAACCTTTCCCCATATTCTAAGTTACCTATTCCACTGATGAGTCTAGTTGCTCTTTCTGACATATCTATATCTTTTTCTAGGTAGGGGCTCCATGCTTGTACAGAATATTCCAAGTGGGGTCGCACATATGCTAAGTACAGTTTTTTTTTCATGACTTCCTTGCTCTTATATCTCATACTTCTATTAATAAGTCCCAGCGTTCTGAGTGCCCTGCTCCTAGCTGAGATACATTGTTTGTCTGATTTAAGGTCTTTTGAAACCAACACACCTAAGTCTCTTTCCTCTTCAATAACATCCAGTTCCCTCCCTCCCATTGTATATCCAAAAGTCTCACCTCCAGACCCCAGATGCATAACCTTACACTTATCATAATTGATATACATCTGCCATTGATCAGCACACTTTTTAGGTCCTCCAAGTCTAGTTGAATATTACTGGAATGATCACTACTGTTTGCCACTCCTACCAGCTTGATGTCATCAGCAAATTTGAACATTCTATTCCTCAGCCCTACCTCAATGTTATTGACAAGGATGATGAAGAGAAGTGAGCCAAGAACAGAGCCCTGTGGTACTCCAAACAGAGCATCCTTCCAATCAGATTTACATCCATTTAACACTACCCTTTGTTTCCTTCCCCTAAATCATGCTTCAATCCAACCTATAGCTTTTCCAACAATCCCATGTTGCTGTAGTTGATGAATTAGTCTCCCATGTGGAACTTTATCAAAAACTTTGCTAATTTCCAAGTACACAACATCCATCCTGCTTTGATTGTCTACTGCTTTAGTAACATACTCCATCAACTCCAATAGGTTAGTTAAACAAGACCTTCGAGATCGAAATGCATGTTGAGTATCCCTTAAAAGGTTGTGCCTATCAAGATGAATCCGAACATTCTGTTTAACCAGATTTTGTAGTACCTTGCAAACTATTGTGGTCAAACTAACTGGCCTGTAGTTTCCTACACACTTCATACTTCACTTTTTGAAAATTGGTACCACGCTTGCATTTCTTCAATCTTCAGGTACTTCAGAATACTCCATAGACCGCCTGAAAACTATACCTAGGTGAACTGCTGTAGCTTTAGCACACTACTAAGATCCTAGCATATATAGCATCTGGTCCAGAAGCTTTATTAGGTTTTATATTTTGCAACTGCTTTTCTACAGCTTCTGTAGATATTGTAAGATCATCCAGTCTATCATCTGTCATGGCATAAGCTTCCGTTGTTCCTATTGTACCATAATTATCTTTAGTAGTAAGTACTACTTATAGAATGCGTTCTTCACGGAGTAGATAGCTTCCTTCTGAAGCACCAAACATTGACGTGAATGTTTCTGATGCGACCTTTCTGAAGCACCACCATCACTGGGTCTGTGACCTAGTTACATTCCCTAAGGTCATATATGTAAATTAAAGGCACTATTGACAAAGAAATGACCAATTTCTATCAACGATACCTTCCTGTAGCTATAGGGTGCTTAGCAGGGGCGTCGTCACCGGGGGGGAAGCGGGGGCAGTCGCCCCCTGTCGTGAAACTTCCCTCCCCCCTGAATTTTGAGGAGGCCCCTATCCGGAAATGCACAAGAAAAAAGATGAGCTAGGAGGCCGACGAGACACCGACGAGACAGAAGATCAAGCTATCAAGGAACCCCCAAGACTGGCAACGAGGCCCCCGGGAAATATAATCAGGTCCCTATAAGAGACGTAGGACAGGGATTGGGAGAAGGCCCCCAGGACGGAATGGGTGCCACCGAGACGGACAATAAGCCACCCAGGTTAGACAAAAAGGCTTTCGATCGGTGGCAGGATATTCTTAATTTGGAAAACAAGGCCTCCAAAGATGGAAGAGGAGGCTCCTACAATATAAAATAAAGAATGATAGGAGATATTTCTCCGGACGGAAGCGCGAGCCCCAAGATGGGTAAGAAGATTTCCGCAGGAATAGGAGAAGGCTACTGAGGCCAGCCAGATGAGGCACATATTTTGGAAGAGGAGGATCCTAGTAGAGAAGATTTGGGACTATGCCGCAAAAGCGCCCTGCTAAGAGGATAATGAGGCTCCAAACACAGGTGAGGAGGCCCCAGAAACGTGAGAGGAGGCCCCTAATTTGAAAAAGTCACCTAGGAGAGGATGGGAGGAACCAGACATCAAGAGAGTGCCGACAATTGGTACGGTGGCCCCCGGGATTGCAAAGGAGGCCCCAGGATTGCAAAGGAGGCCCCAATACGGGAAGGGAGCCCCCAGAAAATGAGAGGAAGCCCTAAGACGGAAGAGAAAGCCAGTGGATATGAGATGAGGTTTCAGAGACGCAAAAGCAGGCCCCAAAACGGGTAAGGTTCCACCAAGATAGAAAAGGGTGATCAAGAAACGTGGCAGGAGGCATCTAATTCGGAAGAGGACGACACAATATTGGAAATGAGACCCCATGATGAACGAGGAGGCCCCTAAAATAGGAGAGAACGGCCATTAAATAAAAGCGATGGCTCCTAGGCGAGGAAGAAGGCTCCAAGACGGGTAAGAAGGTCCCCAGGAAATGACAAGGCAGCTGAGATAGGAAAGGTTGTTTGTAATTTAGAAGAGGAAGCACCTGGGAGAGAAGAGGAGTCTACCAGGAGATAAGAGGCCGCCCTTAAAATGGGCAAATATCGAATCAAAACGCAAATCAGGAGGCCCCAGACGTGAGAGGACGCCCCTAATTGGAAACAGAAGGCTTCTGGAAGAGGAAAGGAGGCCTCTGCCGGACACGAGAGGAGTAACTCAAGACGGAGTAGGAGGTCTCCAGGCCCGAATGAGGCCCCGATGACCGGAAGGAGTTCCCAGGAAATGAGAGGAGGCCCTTAAGGTGGGAGTGGTAGCAGGTATGAAAGGAGGTGAGATTTCCTAAAAGATCCCCTCAAGACATGTAAGGCTTTGCTAGGACAGAGGAGGAGGCCCACGGGGCGTGGAGGAGGCCCCTAATTTGGCAGATAATTTCCCTGGAACGTGAGAGGAAGCCTCATGCCATTTTAAAGGGGCCCCAGGATGTAAGAGGAGGCCCTCCAAGACGGGAGAGGAGGGCCATTGAATATGGAGGAGGGTAGGACACACGAGGAGATATCCAAAGCCGGTAAAGGGGCTCCAGGAAATGAGACGAGACCTCTAAGACGCGAGAGGAGGCCTATAATTTGCAAGAAGTAGCCCCTAATAACTGGTAGAAGTCGTGCCTGGTACTTGAAAATCACGATATGGGCCCGCAAAAGATCCGGCCGGGGCCCATGAAAAGCATGCTGAGCCTGTGGTATCGAAAAGTAACGCCCGGACCATGAAATTCACGCTCGTGGCACGACAGGTCGTACCGTTCCCCAACAGTCTCATTGGGACACAAATGAAGGTGGGGAAACGAAAAACAACCCGGACAGGGATAATCACCCCGTGGCCCCACAATGACGCCAAAAGCCTCCAAAACGTATTGGACCCCCAAAAAGTGTCGAGGTCGCCAAAACTCACACTAGGGATCCAAGCAACTGACGTCAGAACAAAACAAATTATATTGGACTAAAAGAAGTCGCGTCCAGCCCTTGAAAATCACACTGAGGGCCCGAAAAGACGTGCCGAAGCCACAAAAGTTTCAGATGCCCCATCCCCACACAAAAATCAACTATCAACCGGAATGTCAATCTGCGACCCCAAAAATCTGGTCAAGGTCCCCAAAAAAACTGTTGGGCACAGGAAAAAACTTGTCAGGGCACCGAAAGATATCGCACCGGGAGACCAAAGAATCGCACCGGGACCCGAAAATATCACATAAGGACCTTTAAAGAAATAGAACTCGATGTCCAAAAAGTTCACACCGAGACTCGATCCAATCGACCCCAGCACCGGCAAATTAAGAACAGGACGGAAAAAAATTACCCGAAGGGCTTTTATACTCCGAAAGGTGCCATCGACTGGGAAAAAAAAACTCCTACGGTGGGCGCTGTGGCATATCAAAGGGGCAAATGTCCCCTCCCTCCTAAGAGGGATAAGCTCCCAAGAATCGTGTCGGGCCTTCAAAAGTCGCGCTGGGGCCACCAAAATTCACGTCAGTCCACCAGAATTTACGCAGGGGCTCCAAATAAATACGGCGGGTCGAAAGTATGCGACAGGCACCGCCAAGATCGTGTCGGGGCCACAGCTAAGTACATCTTTCAACACACTCGAACCGGTCACCCCAAATATCGCGCTCGGGACCCACAATTCCCATTGGTAGTCCGAAAAAAATGGTCTGGGCATCAAAACTTCACGTGGGGGCTCCCAAAAATTGGCGTCTAGGGCCCCACATAAGCACAGTGCGAGACCAAAAATCGCATCGGTATCCAAAAATAAATCAAACCGGATCCCTTCAAAATAAAGTGATTAAAAAAATAATAATTTCTGGTCAGGAAAATGGCTCTGGAGCACCGAACATATCAGCACATGCCTTCACAAATCGCGTACGGTCCCGAAAAGCATACCGGAGCTAAAAAAATCGAGGCCAGATACAAAACATGGCGCCAGGGGCTCGAAAAATCAGGCCGGGACTCGGACTTTTTTTTTAATCAGAAAAGATCCACAAAAATCACGTTGAGCCCAGAAAACTGACGTTGGGTCCCCGGAACCATGTGCGGTAAGTCGCGCTGGGACCCATCGAAATCGCACCGAAGCCCCAAAATCGTACTGGGCCCCACAAATGTGCGTCAGAAGCCCCAAACAAACAAAGCGGGACCCTAAGAGCATAACGGGGGCCGAAAATGCAACTGACACTCCAAAGCACACAGCCTCGCAAAAAGCGACAGGGGCTTAAAACATGTGTTACAGCCGAAAATAAGCATACCAGGAACTCCAAAGAAAAAACACACACCGGAACCTCTCAAGGCACACAGGGGCCATGCGACCGCACACGGGCCTGAAAAAGAGTCTGGGGCCGCAAAAAGCAACATGGTCCCAAAACGAACAAAAAGAACGGACACTAAGTAAACACATCAGATCTTTGAAATCGCCCCGACACCTAAAAAAATAATCGGTGCACGAAAAGCAACAATCCCCAAAACGAGCAGGGGTTACCAAAATGTGTTGGACCCCTAACAAAAATTGATTGGAACCCTAAGACACATCCGTAGACGAACAAAGACGAAACGGGTCCAAAAAAGAACACTGAGACAGGGCCTCGGTTCCGTAGCCAATCTGGGAGCATTTTTAAAAGATATGAGGTGCATCAAAGCTCAGCGGGTATCCACATTTTTTAAGGTGGGAAGTAGGGTCAGGAAAATGGCTCTGGAGCACGAAACATATCATCATATGCTTTCACAAATCGCGCACGGCCCCGAAAAACATACCGGAGCTCGAAAAATCGAGGTGAGATACAAAAACATGACGCCATGGGCTCAAAAAAGCAAGCCGGGATTCGGACTTTTAAACAAAAAATCAGAAGAGATCCACAAAATTCGCGCTGAGCCCAGACAACTGGTGTTGGGTCCTGGGAACCACGCGCCTGGGCGCGATAAGTCGCGCTGGGACACAGAAAAATCGCACCGAAGCCCCAAAATCGTTTATTGCATGTGCTTCGACAGAAGGCGAGTTTGTGTACTTTAGTTCCATCGCCAGCGTTGAGTGGGAACCGGGCCACAGTAGCACACGCCATCAGACCTGACCCGGTTTAATAACGTAAACGTTTATTGTATCGATTAGGTCGAAGCGGCCTAGGACCAGGAAGCGGTGCACCGGGAGGGTCTGGGCAGAGCTGCATAAAAGTACCCTGTTACCCTCCACGGAGGGCAACAGATGGACCTGATAACGCAACTCCTTGGTAGCACAATCTTGTCGAGAACATTAGCAGCCCACGGTGCTAAAATGGATGTTTCATGCAAATAAAATTGCTTACCAACATTGCATGTCAACATGGAAAACATTGTAGCAGGGTATTTAATTATTATTTCTAATTTCTAGAAAATCGTTGAACGGGGAGAGGGTGCACTCAAGCATGCTGAAGTGGCGCCTTTTCGTCTTAGGGTCCGCCGTTTCCTACGAGAGGTGAGCCTTTGGCTGATAAATCCTTGGAGCGGAAAGTGGGCGAGCCTTCCTGGAGGGAGTCACCTTTCCATGCGGAGGGGATACATGCCTCCACTGCTCCCCCACCCCGTGTATGCTCCTCGGATTTGAAGATATTTGGGGATGTCACTTCGTGTTGTGGTAGCAACAGTCCGGTGAAACCACATATTGTATATTATTTGACCGAAGGCCATTCTGAAATCTGATTGGTCGAATACCACGGAAACGTAAGCTGATTGGTTCGATGGTAGAGATAGGTTACCCCATTCAAAAAAGTAGTGGTCCGTTCACCCTCTCGAGTCGTTTGGCCCAACACAAAGTATACCAGATATCTAGCGCGTTAGGAGTCAGACGCAATGTTGATGCGGACATCGGGGGATCTCAAGAAAAGAAAGAAAACAGGTAGGTTCCTGATGCCATTCAAGGACTCTGAAATATGCGCCCGCGACAAGCGCGCCCGGATGTTCACTAGTGTGTGCGCGAAGAATATAGTTACAATTTATGAGGCTCTTTCTCCATAAAATATGATGCGAAGTGCATTTATGAAAGTTAGCTTGGCTTCAGACGTCAATTTCATTGCCACGTAGTGACATATTGCGCATATTGTTACCTTGAGTATTGGCTTATGAAACTATTTTCCACCATAGCCGGCGGGTCCGCGGCCAGCGGCCCGTCCCCAACCGCCCGACATTCAGTGGCGGGCGGTTGGGGGGCGCGGACCGTTCCCTGAATGTTGATGGGCCCCAACGCCAAAGTTACAGGTAGATTTTCATAGTTGAAGCGAAAGGCGATGTGCCTGGTATGAGTTCCGCCACCACTGGGGTTGAGTCCGACCGGTTTTCTCGATAAAGTTTAAGAACATTACGGCTATGGGCGTTGAATGGAAAGAATGCATGTGCAAACGTGAATTTCACCTGCACCATTTTGCCGTGACAGAGTCGATGTTGCTCATTATTGTTGAAGGGTGGAACTTTACGTTTTGTCATGTCACCGCTCGGCGGCCCTACGGATCCTCTGGACAGCAACTGTCGGCGCTTGACGGCATCGAGCCATGCCAGAACCTCAATAATGCCGGAAAGCTTCATGTTAAAAAGTACAAAATAGCAGGGTTATATAACGTCCAAAGTAGTTGAATATGGCATCAGAAGGCAGCTGATTTTATGCCGGTTTATTTGATACAATTGGAAACTAATTCGCTAATGTAAAACATCTGATATGCAATTAAAAGTAATGCAATATGATAATTCGAGAACGAAATCCTGGAATTGAGTGCAAAAGTCAAAGGATTAGATATCTATAAAAGAAGTCAAGTGTGGCATCAGAATGCAGCTGATTTTATGTCAGTTTATTGGAGACCATTTAAAATTAATTCGATAATGTAGAGCATCTGATATGCAAGTTCATGGAATACGATGTGATAATTCAGGATACCAATCCTGAAATTGGGTCCAAAAATGACTGGGTTAGATATATATAAAAGTAGTCCAGTATGGCATCGGAAGGCAGCTGATTTAATGCGGTTTATTTGACGCCATTGGAAATTAATTCTGTATGTAGAACATCTGTTGTACAATTAAAAGGAATACAATATGATAATTCGAAACAGAAATCCTGGAATTTAGTTTTTAAAAAATGACAGGGTTAGATATGTATTTAGCAATTACTTCTGTGCATATATTTGCATAGTTTTAGCTCATAAGTTTCTTTTTTAGCAAGCAGATTGTAATATTTATACCAAGAGACGCCGCCCAGCGCCATTTTGTCCATTATGTCTGTCTTTGTCTAGTGTGTCTAGTGTGTCTTTGTCTAGTGTTTGAGCTATTTATTTCATTTTTGGCAGTTATTCAGCGAGTGATTTCTTCTTTCTTTAAAACCAGTCAACTTTCTGCACAGTGATTACCTTGTAAGTGCTGCATAGTTAGGAACTAGCATAGACCTAAGCTTTGTCGGTTATTTCGCTCTGCTCTGTTATTTGGTAAATCATTCTGCAGCAAGTTACTTTTCAATCGCAATCTAGGAATAAGCTGCAGCCTTTAGGATGGTTACTACCAGGATGCAGGCACTAGAGGATGAGGTTAGGGCCCTTAAGGCAGAGCTTTCCAAGCTCAAAGCTTCCCTTGCTTCACAGGGCTGGCCAGAAAGGGTAACATGTAAGGGGCAGTCTGTAGCAGGGGCATCCTATGCCCAGGTGGTCACAGGCCACCAGGTAACTGTAGCTTCCCCTGCTGTGGAGGTGGCAGGGAGATCTGAAGAGAGAAGTATTCCTAGTGAACAGAAGAATTATAGTTGTAGCGCACAAGAGGGGCAGTGGTTTAAAGTCAGGGGGTGGAGGATTTGGAGGAGTGAGCCTAAGCAAGAGGGCAGTGAGTGGCAGGTGGTAGGTGGTAGGAGTGGGAAGCAACCTAGTGAAGCAGCTCAACAGGCAGGAGTAATAACATCCAATAGGTTCCAGGCACTGGAGGACTGCCCGCAGGATAGTGATAGCAGTGATAGCAGCAAGGAGACTGTGCTGGTGGTAGGAGACTCTCGGGTGCAGCATTTAGATAGAGTTTTCTGTAAAGGTAGGAGAGGCAGGAGGTGCATCACCAGGCCTGGTGCCAAGGTTAGAGACCTGGTCCCAGTGGTGGCACAGGCCACCAGTGAGGACCAGTTTAGTACAGTTATAGTGCAGGTAGGAGTGAACAACGTAGGTCCTGCTAGGAGTGAGGAGCTGCTGCAGGACTACAGGGCCCTTCTGGCCACCCTGAAGCAGAGCAAAAGCAGAGTTATTGTTACAGCTATTCTGCCCAGGGCTGAAGTCTCCCCTGAGTGGAGCTCTAGGGCACTGGCAGCCAATGCCAGGGTGGGTAGGCTCTGCAATGAGTTAGGTTTGACCTTTGTTGACAAGTGGTGCAGGTTTTATGGTTCATGGGACCTCTATCAAAGGGATGGCCTGCACTTCTCCGAGAAGGGGGTGCAAGTGTCAAGTAATGTGTATGAACATGTCCTTCAGGGAAACTAGATAATGGGGTGGGGAGGGAAGAAGTGGCATTACCATCTCATGAATATGCCAATAGTGGCAGCATAGGCAATAGAACCTCACAGTCAGCAAATAGGGATGGCAGTAGATCAAGGGGGCAGAGTGGTAGCTCATCCAGAGATGATAGAGCTACTCAGCATGGAAAAACCAAAGATGGTTATCGAACATTTCTTAAGTGTATGATGCTTAATGCTCAGAGTATTCGATCCAAATTTGACGAGTTCAAGTGTTATGTTGCTGATGAGGAACCAGATTTTGTTTGCATTACTGAGGCATCGGTCAGTGAGGGGTATTTTGGGGATAACTTGCAGGGCTATGAGATCCAGGGATACAATATGTTTTCATGCAACAGGGGTCCAGCAGTGAAAGGGGGTGGTGTAATGCTCTATGTGAATAGCTTATTCAGTTCTCAAAAAGTAGCAGATGGGGTAAAAAAATGTGTCTGTGGAGTCCATTTGGCTTGATGTTTCTGTGGGAAAAGGCAACAGCAATACACTGAGAATAGGAGCTTTGTACCGATCAGGAACCTTGCCACATTCTCAGCAACTGGAGCTTGATAAGGTGATTTGTGAGGAAATCAGTAGAAACTTTCAGAGGAAATGCCTTATTCTTGGTGACTTTAATCTAAAAGGATATGAAAATGTTGGTGTTGGCTCCCCAGCATGTAAACTGTTTAGGAAATGCCTTGAAGAGGACCTGTCCTTGCACCAGTTTGTAACAGAACCAACTAGGCAGGGCTCATTCTTGGACCTTGTCTTCTCGGATTTAAGTGATTTAGTTCAAGACTTGACTGTAGGAGAAACTCTGGGAAGAAGTGACCATAACATAGTGAGATTCAAGGCACATGTAGCAGGGACAATCAAGGATAATTTGGCAAAGGTTGCAAATTTTAACAGGGCAGACTTTGACTGCATGAGAGCAGCTTTAAGTGCCATCAAATGGGAAGAAGAATTCTCCGATTTAAATGCCTGTGAAATGTTGGAAAAGTTCAAATCTTACTTGAGGGAAATTCAGATTAGACATGTCCCCCAAAAGCAAAGGCGCAAAAGAAGAGTAGGAAAGCCAGCATGGCTTACACCAGATTTGACAAAAGCAATTAAGGCTAAGAAAGATGCATTTAGAGTATTTAAGGAAGCTTCAAATATAGTAAATCTAAGGTTGTATCAAAAAGCTAGAGATGCTGTGAAACAGAAAACCAGAGCAGCAAAGCGAGCAAAGGAATTGGATTTGGCTAGGAACTGTAATGGGGACAATAAAAAGTTCTTTAGTTTCTACAAGCTAAGTAAAGTTTCAAGCACAATTGGTCCACTGGAAGTAAATGGGATTATTTTGAGTGAGGATAGTGAGATGGTTGAGGAATTGAGCAAGCAGTTTAAATCAGTGTTTACATTGGAGGATGTGACAAATCTGCCAACTGTGAACCACAGCCCAGCAACAGGTGATCAGTTACATGATGTTGATTTCATTGACAGTGATGTTGTTTTGAATTATGTCAGGAAAATAAAGCCAAACAAGGCAGCAGGACCTGATGGAATCTATGCTAGGGTATTGCGGGAAGCTGAAAAAGAATTGGCCATTCCACTCAGTATAATATTTTGTAGATCAGTTTCAAAAAATGAAATTCCAACCGATTGGAAAAGGGCAAATGTAGTTCCTATTTTCAAGAAAGGAGAAAGAGGGAAAGTTGAAAACTATAGGCCAGTAAGCCTCACATCACTAGTCTGCAAGGTACTTGAATCAATTATCAAGGATAAAATAGTTAGATTTCTGGAAGGAAACAGAGTGATTCAAGATACTCAACATGGGTTTAGAAAAGGGCGATCGTGTCTCACAAATCTCTTGGACTTTTTTAATTTTGCTACAGAACAATTTGATAAGGGAAATCAGGTTGATGTAGCATATCTTGACTTTAGCAAGGCCTTTGACAAGGTACCTCATAAACGGTTAATGATGCAGCTTCAGGCCCATGGTATTGTGGGTAACATCCTAAAATGGATAGGGTTGTGGCTTTCAGATAGACAGCAGAGAGTGATGCTAAATGGTACAAAATCATCATGGCAAAATGTTCTTAGTGGAGTCCCCCAAGGGTCAGTACTGGGACCACTATTGTTCATTATGTTTGTAAATAACATTGAAAGTGGTCTAAGCAGTAAGGTTTTGAAATTTGCAGATGATTTGAAGGTCTTTAGGGCAATAACAGGGCACAATGAGCAGGTCTTGTTGCAGAAAGACTTAGACGAGCTTGTGAAGTGGCCCGAAAAATTGCAAATGAAATTTAATTTTGATAAGTGCAAAATCATGCATCAGGAAGCTTTATTGTGGAGGAAGTCATCAGGAAGCTTTATTGTGCGTATGTCAGGCCACATCTGGAATATTGTGTCCAAGCTTGGTCCCCTAGTTATGAAAAAGATTGTTGGCTTTTAGAGAGAGTACAAAAGAGGGCAACAAAAATGGTGAATGGTATGGGCAACCTGGCATATGAGGAAAGATTGAAGAAATTGAATATGTTTTCACTTAGATATAGAAGGCTGAGAGGAGATCTCATCGAGGTCTTTAAATTTGTTCATGGTCAGGAACAGGGTTATCTCAGGGAATTGTTTGAATTTAACAGAAATGATGCAATTAGAGGTCATCAATTCAAAATTAAAGTTAATCACAGCAGGACAAGGTTAAGACAGTCCTTCTTCACCAACAGGGTAGTAGAACACTGGAACCAGCTGCCAGAAACCATTGTCAGTAGCAACACACTGAACATCTTTAAGAACAGCATAGACAATCATTATAAGAATAGGGGGCTTGTTTTTCTGTATTCCAGGGAGAGTTGATCAACACATTTGATGGACAACTGGTTCAGTGTACAGAGTGCAACCAAGAAGGGCCCTTGTGGCTCATAGTTGCACTGATCTTTTATGTCTTTATGTCTATAAAAGTGGTCGAGTGTGGCATCAGAAGGCAGCAGATTTGATGTCGTTTTATTTGAGGCCATTGGAAATGAATTCGCTAATGTAGGATATCTGATATACAATTTAAAGGAATACAAGGTGATAATTTGTGACACAAATCCTGAAATTGAGTGCAAAAATGACAGGGTTGGATATCTATAAAAGTAGTCGAGTGTGACATCAGAAGGCAGCTGATTTTATGCCGGTATATTTGAGACCATTGGAAATTAATTCGGTAATGTAGAACATCAGATATACAATTTAAACGAATACAATGTGATAACTTGGGACACAAATTCTGGAATTTAGTGCAAGAGTGACAAGGTTCAACCTTCATGGAAGTTATTCAAGATGATATAAAAATGTAGCACGTTCGATTTTCGTTTAGTTAAGAACATTAGAAATTCTCAGCACATCACACGTAAGATCTATGACACGTTTTTATTACAAAATGTTGAGTGGCCAATTGCTCCCATTTCACTTTAAGGGCAAAGTGGCAGGGTGAAATGATTTTATAATAAAACCAACTAAACATCATAAGAGAGCTTGTTTCAATGTTCTGCAAAATTGACCATTGGAAATTACTTGCACCTCCTCTATAAACTAGAATATAGCATGAATCATAGCAAGCCCGCTCTGGTAGTGTTCCTTCACAAACCCACCACCAGAGCGGCGCCACCGGTATTATGTCCGCTCATGACGCCTAACGGATAAAGCATGCAGATGCATTTTGTTGAAGATGGTTTTGTAAAATATATCTTGGGATTTTGTTTCCAGCTCATGTGTCGGAGATTTCAACGGAATTTCCCTACATTTGTATTAACTGTGTTTCTTTTGACTATGCATTGCTTCATTTCCGCACTAACGGGGCCGGTGGCCAAGTGGTGTGCATAACTTTATAAATTCATGTTCGATGGTCAGGATGTGAAACGAGGAATTCTGACCTAAGCAGGCAAAAGTAAATTTCAATGGTGCGAGGTATAAATACAGAACAAAAACTAAAAAGAGCATGGAAATAACATAAAATAGCAAATAGAATATAGCATGAAAACTAAAAAGAAATACCATGCATTTCAAATGGGCATTCAGAAACATCTAGGAACATGGCTGGGTAAATTCGTACTTGAAGGTAAGTTTTGAATTCTTGGAATTCAGTTGTATAATGCAATGTTTATGTGGTTGTGGTTGTGTTCATGTGGTTAACATGAAGTGGCCACTCATTTCTTCTGCACATGCATACTTTTTAATTGACAGGCAAAATAACACCAAAAGTGGGCATGGAGCTGGGTAATTTGGCCCACAAAATGGTGTTTTAACACGCGCACTAGAGGGGGGGCGAAATCCGCCCACCCCTCCGGTTTTTCGTAAATAACTGCAGATTTTACCGGTCGATATAGGCGATTTTCTGCGCACCTGCTTAGAAATGACCGGCGCGTCGTTTAAACCAAGAAAAATGGAAATCGGCCGAAACTTTTTGCAAGTTAGGGGCCGCTAAAGTCCCAAAAAATTATAGCGTCAGACAACAAAAATCGGCGCCGATGCGCTTCCCGTATATTCGTAAAAGGGAAGTGTTCTTGGCAACACTAGCGACTTGTTTGATGTATATTGAAATGCTATATAGTTTCAAGATCATGTTAGGTCACCGAGGTCAAGTCAGGTCAAGTTCATGACAGGTTAATGGAACCAAACTTGATCAACTGGAATGTTGTCCTAAATGCACTACTGTATGTAATTTGTACTGTTTGCCATTGCGTTTCCATACTTTATTCATGTACTTCACTCCTTTCTTCATGAAGCCGATTGCTCCGAGCTGCCCGACGGAGCAGTCGGGCGGCCGGCCCGGTTTCGGTAACTGGAACAGGTAACTGACCTGATAAAGTGGTGCTATATAGGTGACCTGAGGTCAAATGTTGGGTCCAGCATCTGCATTGCATCATTAGTAATGTCCAAAACATCATTGATGCCCATTTTGGAGCATTTAAATACAATCACAGCGATCCATAACGATGACAAGCCAAGCCACGCAATACCAGAAAATTTTGCAGATTTGACCTCATTTGACCTTGAAGATATTGACCTAAGGTCATGAAATGTGCACACCATAGAGTTCACTATCGTACCCATCCACCCTGCGAATTTCGTTCCTCTAGCTTCACTGGGAGCCGAGATCTTAGGAGGGGGCGGAATCCGCCCCCCCCTCCAGTGCGCGTAATTTTCAGAGGCTCTCCAGGGCGCGTGTTAAAAGTGTGGCACTTCCTAACCAATCTACCATATCATTCCATGCAAGAATAAGTTGAAAAATAACATTTTCTAGCCCTTTTTTATTTTCAAAAATTACACCTAAAACCTATCCTAATCTAGCCTAATATGTTATTAAAGAAAAATGTTGAGTTTGATTTCTTTTTCTTTCAAAGCAATTTTGATTGATCCAAATAAAAAAAACTTAACCTAACCAAACCAAACCAAAACTGACACCTTTCTTTGCGTCATGGGGGTAAAATGTGTATAAGAGTTATCTTGTGAATACCTTAAAGTACAATAATATCCATTTCTGAAGTCCATGGAGTTAAACAAAATGGATGCAGGTCATTCTCCATTAACTTTGATGCCCCTTGGTGGTTGCCTGGACTGCCCATGGTGAGAGGATAGATATCTGACAGACCACTTCCCTTTTCCCAAAGGATAATTCATGGATGGCCATTTATATATTATTTGACCTGTTTAGATTCTTTCTACGTTTCTTTTCATAATTTCACATTTCAATACAAGCTTACTTTTTCTGTTGCCTTGTGATATCTTGGACATCATCATTTGGTGTTTAATGTATGTTTTTGAATCCTGGATTTAGAAAAAAAAAATGAACAAGCCTACTCTGGGAGGATAGTGTCCTTCCTATTTGTAGTATATGAAACAGCCTGTGACTTTCAAGGGAGTTGCGAACCTTATGCAACATAGCAAATTAACACTTTGTGAATGTGGCACCATTCAACCTTCAAAATAGAAAATGGAAATATTTTTCTTTTTGGAGAGGACAATGCTCTAGATGGCGAATATCCAGGACCAGTCTGCTTTTGTTTCATCCCTGTGCCCATGATGTTGCAATGCCATTTTGGAACCTTTATTGTCATGTTACGGTGTTAGCACCCTCAGCTTGTTCTGTCATCTGACATTGTATCTACATTCACTTTTAGCAATTGAATTGTGTGGTGACACAAATTGGCATGTTGTGTAGACACACTGATTTGACATTCTTGGTTGACATTTTGCAGTTCTAGCATACCCAGTGTGTCAATGCAATTTTGAACCTTTGTTGTCATGCTGCACCTTTTCATCATTGCCAAGCTTGCTAATGCATTGCTTTTATGTGCATTTATGTAATATTTATTGTCACCAATAAATTAATGACTGAGGAAATTAAATGTTAGCACTCCCAAGAGTAAGTAGGTAGTGATCTGCATCTTCAGTGGCGGTACCGTGCGCTGGAACGTAAGCATAAAGAGGTAAATGCACTAGGTAAAGTGGCATGTGATAGGTAGAAATATTTGCCTTTGGAATCAAGAGAGGGTATCCGATTGGAATACGTTTGCACCTCTGTCGAGTTATCTGTCACATATGGGGGTCTACCTGCCTCCCGCAGTCATCTCCGTCCTCATCAACAGCCTGGTTGGTCTTCTTGCAAATCCGGTACTGCATTTCGGTGTACGGAAATGAAACTGATCAAAATATATATCGACTGCAAGCAATCATCAACTACAGAACAAACATTGTTTTCGACCGCAAACAAGGCCAAACCAGCCTTGTTTGCCTGGGTCTGGGACCAGGACACCGTCCGTGGGAGGGTCTGGGACCAGGTCACCGTCCGTGGGAAGGTCTGGGACCAGGTCACCGTCCGTGGGAGGGTCTGGGACCAGGTCACCGTCCGTGGGAGGGTCTGGGACCAGGTCACCGTCCGTGGGAGGGTCTGGGACCAGGTCACCGTCCGTGGGAGGGTCTGGGACCAGGTCACCGTCCGTGGGAGGGTCTGGGACCAGGTCACTGTCCTTGGGAGGGTCTGGGACCAGGTCACCGTCCGTGGGAGGGTCTGGGACCAGGTCACCGTCCGTGGGAGGGTCTGGGACCAGGTCACCGTCCGTGGGAGGGTCTGGGACCAGGACACCGTCCGTGGGAGGGTCTGGGACCAGTACACCGTCCGTGGGAGGGTCTGGGACCAGGTCACCGTCCGTGGGAGGGTCTGGGACCAGGACACCGTCCGTGGGAGGGTCTGGGACCAGGTCACCGTCCGTGGGAGGGTCTGGGACCAGGTCACTGTCCTTGGGAGGGTCTGGGACCAGGTCACCGTCCGTGGGAGGGTCTGGGACCAGGTCACCGTCCGTGGGAGGGTCTGGGACCAGGTCACCGTCCGTGGGAGGGTCTGGGACCAGGACACCGTCCGTGGGAGGGTCTGGGACCAGTACACCGTCCGTGGGAGGGTCTGGGACCAGGTCACCGTCCGTGGGAGTGTCTGTACCAGGACACCGTCCGTGGGAGGGTCTGGGACCAGGTCACCGTCCGTGGGAGGGTCTGGGACAAGGACACCGTCCGTGGGAGGGTCTGGGACCAGGTCACCGTCCGTGGGAGGGTCTGGGACCAGGTCACCGTCCGTGGGAGGGTCTGGGACCAGGACACCGTCCGTGGGAGGGTCTGCATCACTCGCCTCTCGTGCTTCGCCCAACTATGTCTATGCCTTCAGTGAGCTTCCGTGAGTGAGTTTCCGTTATTCAGGTCCGTCGGTGAGTTTCCGTAAGTGAGTTTCTTTCAGTGAGTTCCTGTCGGTGAGTTCCATCAGTGAGTTTTCGTCGGTGAGTTCCATCGGTGGTCAGCGAGCTTCCGTCAGTTATTATGCTTTTTCGCAAGTTAAGACTGGTTTACATTGCGCTGAAATGATATCCAGAAGACTGCACCAGGCGAGAGATTTGGCTGTGTTATCGTAAGTTTCCGGTTCTTGTGTGGCCCTCCGCCCTTTGTATCAGTGTCTTAGAGGCCGTGCTTTGTGATGCGCGTGGCCGACACAACCACCCGACTCGTGTCAGCGGAATGTCTTCGAGTCGAAGGTTCTGATGGTATGAAGTGAGCTTGGACGGATATTCTCGACCTCAGGGATTTTGCTGTGAGCTGGTTTGGCCCGACAAACAACTACTTCCTCCCAAGATGTGCTACCAACCTCCGAAATGTGATTTAGCGTATGCCTGATCACTCTCACAGTGGAATATTGTGGCATTTTGCTCCGGCCAATTTTGTCACGCATTATTGCATTACGTGGGCATGTGCAGGCTGGTTTGATGTACTTTTTTTCCCCAGCTACTTGTGGGCTGTCTGCTTAGGCAGATATGTGGGATATCTTCAGACCCTTTTTACTGGTCACGTTTATCATGGCAGACGGTTTACTCAATTTTACTAGAGATTCCCCAGAGGCAGGTGTGTCGGGAACCTTTGGGCCCTTCTTTCTGGTCCAGGGTTCATGGCAAACGGTTTTACTCGGTTTTACTCGAGATTCTCCAGAGGGGCGCCTTTTTTATCAGACGGGTGCCACCCTTTCATGGGGGATGGCACATGCTCCCAGTGCACCCACATCGCATTGTGCCTGCCCATGGTTCCAAGATGAAAACCTTCCTTCCACTTCCCTGCGCTTGGTTCATAAATGTACTTGTTCATTTTGGTTGGTTCGGTGTTCCTCGATCTGATGGTTAGCGCGAGCACCGCCAGGTGGCAGACGCTCTGTAACAGGTGGCGCTAGTAACGCATGTGACAGGTCATGTGTCTGATTTCAAGTTTGTGTCTCTGGCGGGCCTGGCGGGCCCTTGTCAGAGTCTGAGATGATCTGGGCCCGAGCGCAAACTCTCCACCAGACATGGCGCCAACTCTCACCATGCATGGCGCCAACTCTCTCACCAGACATGGCGCCAACTCTCTCACCATGCATGGCGCCAACTCTCTCACCAGACATGGCGCCAACTCTCTCACCACACATGGCGCCAACTCTCTCACCAGACATGGCGCCAACTCTCTCACCAGACATGGCTCCAATTATCTCACCATACATGCGACATGCATGTGGACTCGGCACAGTCTGTGTGTGGAGACCTGGGGCTGACGTGACAGTCGGTGGGTGGAGACCTGGGGCTGACGTGACAGTCGGTGGGTGGAGCCCTGGGGCTGACGTGACAGTCGGTGGGTGGAGACCTGGGGCTGACGTGACAGTCGGTGGGTGGAGACCTGGGGCTGTCGTGACAGTCTGTGGGTGGAGACCTGGGGCTGTCGTGACAGTCTGTGGGTGGAGCCCTGGGGCTGACGTGACAGTCGGTGGGTGGAGACCTGGGACTGTCGTGACAGTCTGTGGGTGGAGACCTGGGGCTGTCGTGACAGTCGGTGGGTGGAGACCTGGGACTGTCGTGACAGTCTGTGGGTGGAGACCTGGGGCTGTCGTGACAGTCGGTGGGTGGAGACCTGGGGCTGTCGTGACAGTCTGTGGGTGGAGACCTGGGACTGTCGTGACAGTCTGTGGGTGGAGACCTGGGGCTGTCGTGACAGTCGGTGGGTGGAGACCTGGGACTGTCGTGACAGTCTGTGGGTGGAGACCTGGGACTGTCGTGACAGTCGGTGGGTGGAGACCTGGGGCTGTCGTGACAGTCTGTGGGTGGAGACCTGGGACTGTCGTGACAGTCTGTGGGTGGAGCCCTGGGGCTGACGTGACAGTCGGTGGGTGGAGACCTGGGACTGTCGTGACAGTCTGTGGGTGGAGACCTGGGGCTGTCGTGACAGTCGGTGGGTGGAGACCTGGGGCTGTCGTGACAGTCTGTGGGTGGGGCCTGGGGCTGTCGTGACAGTCTGTGGGTGGAGACCTGGGGCTGACGTGACAGTCGGTGGGTGGAGACCTGGGACTGTCGTGACAGTCGGTGGGTGGAGACCTGGGGCTGTCGTGACAGTCGGTGGGTGGAGACCTGGGGCTGACGTGACAGTCTGTGGGTGGGGACCCTGGGACTGTCGTGACAGTCTGTGGGTGGAGCCCTGGGGCTGTCGTGACAGTCTGTGGGTGGAGCCCAGTTTCTTTTGCATGGGTCAAGGTGATCATCTCAAGTGTTATCTGAAAAGTGTTGTGGTTGACCAAAGATCTTCAGGCAAATAGGCGACCCTGTCATTGGCCGTAGTTGTATCCAGGGAAGCATGGCACATGTTCAGTTGCGACAAACTAGTCGGAGGGAGGTAGCCGAATCCAGTTTTCCTAATCGGGTCCAGAATGCAAGACATTAAGTGCTTGAAGGGATGGGCACCTTGTGCCACAGCAAAGTTGTATTTTGTCTCATATAACTACAAACAAAAGCAAAATGTTGAAAGTAGAATGCTATGTGGCTCCACGTGTGCGATGTGTAATTGTGGAGCTACTCAGAGCACTATAGAAGTTTGGAAAATGTGTGTGGTCACTGTTCAGATGTCAGCTAAATTAATGGCATTACCACCTCCCCCTCCCCTCCGACACCCCCAATAAAAATATAAGCGACGCGGCTCCCGAAATTTGCGGAACATGAACATTTATTTGTGCCAGTGCCTTCTGAGAAGGAAGATAACCAAAAGCTGAGTATGACGCTAGCCATCTTCGAACGGAGAACGGAGGCGCCGATCACGAGCAGTCGGAGAGGCAGCTCGGGTCCGATCACTGGGCAGCTCGGGTCCAGAAAGCGCACAAATGTAGTGCGATGTTCGTCCTCATCTCTTCTCTATAGTTCAGTCCTGCGTCCTCATCTCCTCCCATGGCTCAGTCACACGTCCTCATCTGCTCTTGGTTCAGTCTGGTGTCCGCCCCTGTGCTGGACAGCTGTTCCGGGCGGGACAGCTACGGTGGGCCTCCTCAGCAACTTTCGCGCGATATCGCCGGGTCACGTGGCCCGTCGTCACGCCGACCGTGACGTCACGCGTCGCCGAGCTCCGTGACGTGACGGCCGCGGGTTTCACCGGCTGCAGGTCGGCAGGCTGGTGTGACGTCACCGGCTGCAGGTCGGGAGACCGGTGTGACGTCACCGGCTGCGGGTCGGCAGGCTGGTGTGACGTCACCGGCTGCAGGTCGGCAGGCTGGTGTGACGTCACCGGCTGCAGGTCGGCAGGCTGGTGTGACGTCACCGGCTGCAGGTCGGCAGGCTGGTGTGACGTCACCGGCTGCAGGTCTGCAGGCTGGTGTGACGTCACCGGCTGCAGGTCGGCAGGCTGGTGTGACGTCAGCGGATCTGGCTTCCGTCAGACGATTCAGGCTCACCGGTCGGCACCGTGTTCGGCCGGTGAGAGCTGACCCTTGGTCTGGCGGCACGTCCCAACTCGACACAGACACACACGATACATCATCACCATCGCCATCATCGTCACCATCACCATCACCATCACCATCATCATCATCGTCACCATCATCGTCACCATCACCGTAACCATCATCGTCACCATCACCATCACCATCACCATCACCATCATCATCACCATCGTCACCATCAACATCACCATCGTCACCATCACCATCATCATCATCATCACAATCATTAGCACCATTATTATCACCATCATTATCACCATCATCATCACCATCACCATCACCATCATCGTCACCATCACCATCACCATCATCGTCACCATCACCATCACCATCACCATCACCATCACCATCATCATCACCATCGTCATCATCATCACCATCATCATCACCATCGTCACCATCACCATCGTCACCATCACCATCGTCACCATCACCATCACCATCACCATCATCATCACCATCATTATCACCATCATTATCACCATCATCATCACCATCACCATCATCATCATCATCATCGTCACCATCATCGTCACCATCACCGTAACCATTATCGTCACCATCACCATCACCATCACCATCACCATCACCATCATCGTCATCGTCACCATCATCGTCACCATCACCGTAACCATCATCGTCACCATCACCATCACCATCACCATCATCATCATCATCATCATCATCATCATCATCATCATCATCATCATCATCATCATCATCATCATCATCATCATCATCATCATCATCATCATCATCATCATCATCATCATCATCATCATCATCATCATCATCATCATCATCACCATCACCATCACCATCATCTGTGGTGACTTCTCAGTGGTGTTTTGCTACGGCTGGAATCGGACCGGGTCAACGCCAGGCCCAGAACACACTGTTTCATTGACACGGCTGCAGGTTTTTATCAGCTTCAGCACAGTTTATTAAGCATGCTTTAGTTCATTAACATGATTTACTTTACTAACGTGCTTTACTTTACGTGTAAAGAAAATATACGACCTTCAATATAACAGGAGGTGCTGAGTTGATATCAAAAGTAACGATAAATGTTTTTTTCCAATATAACCTTTTTTATAACCATTTATAACCTTTTTTTAATATATCATTTATCGTTACTTTTGATATCGACTCAGCACCTCCTGGTACATATATTGAAGGTCGTATATTTTCTTTACACGTAATGTCTAAACCACAAGAGCATCTAAGAGCCATTCTTTGTTGTATTAAACCGTGCTTTACTTTATTAGCATGCCGATGCCCTGAAAATATCCAGCTGCTCACCACTTGCGCAGCGATGAACATCGCCATGAAGGTGATGTTCATCATCATCATCATCATAGCAGTGACGGTCATCACCTTCAGCTCTGCGACTCATTTTCATCATTCTACAGCATCGTGCATGCACTCATAGTCTTCGTGACTGACGAACCTTCATTCGCATAGCGTCTCATCGCCAGCTGTCCGTAAAGTTGGAGTTACCCAACGCAACGTGTAGAATTGGAGGCTTTGGACGACCGGAAAGTGCCAGATGTTCTTATCGTCCCTACTGCGTCCCTACTGCCTCCCATCTGCCTCTCCCCATCCCTACTGCCCCCTACTTCCTCCCATCTTCCTCTCTCCATCCCTATTGCCTCCCTACTTCCCACCATCTGCCTCTCCCCGTCCCTACTCACACCAGCATGGATTAATGGGAACGCATGAAAATGATTCAAGCAAGCCATCCCGCTCTCCGTATTGGAAGTTGGACATGCCATCCATGGAACACCCGTGTCATGTAAAGATTGAACCCGTACAGGTCAGCCACCCGAAATATACATGGAGCTGTATCTGGGGTGGCTATTATTTGATTTGCGCTGCAATGAGAAATGTGGATGACTACAGACGGACAATCAAATTTTCAGGTGATGGGAAAGCCAATGATAAAGGGAAGAAAGAAACCTTAATGTCAGCCTTAACCTTAATGTTAGCCTTAACCTTAATGTCAGCCTTAACCTTAATGTCAGCCTTAACCTTAATGTCCTAATGCAATGCATGCGTGCAGTACATGAAATGTAATGGATGCCTTGATACTGAATGTAATGCAATGCATGTCTCAAAGTGAATATGCTGTCAATGGACAAAAGCGGAAAGCAGCCTCTACCGAGACGTAGTTGTTCCTCTTTCTTGTGAGTTGAATGAATTAATGCACGGCTTGAACTTCAAACCATTGAGACTCTTAAAGAGCCTCTAAGTGATCGCTGCTTAACATTTGATCTGATTCTGATGCCGTTCTCATCTGAGTCTCTTAAAGAGCCTCTAAGTGGTCGCTAGCTGACACGTGATCTGATACCGTTCTCTTCCGAGCCCACCTACAGTGCTCAGCCAGCCCACACAGGTTACGTTTCTGTTCGGATATGCAGTCGTCTGCGGTTATGTTTATGTGCGGATGTTCATCCGTGCAGTCTCCACGGAGGCTGCGTGACATCTGGATTTGCGTGGTGCTGCTGTACACGGCCTCCTTCGTTGTAAGTGTTTGGAGGGCTCAGAAGGCGACGTGCATACCATTCGTAAGCTGACAAAAAGTGCCGATCACGAATAGGTAATTGTCATCAAAATCCTTCGATCGTTTTCCTAAAAAATTGTGCTTGTGCTCGATTTTTCCCTTGTGTTAATGTATCGTACTGGCTGCAGCCACGGTTATACAGCAGTCTTATTTGGTATCTACTAGCACGCGCACGGAGGGCGACTGACGCGCACCGGAGGTGGATTCGCCCCCATCCCACCCCACCCCCACCACTGACATCTCAGAAACTAATGAAGGTAGAATTACAGCATTTGGGTGGACAGGTTAAGGCTGTAGTGAGCTAACTTCAAAATAAATTGCATGACCTCAGGTCAATACCTTCAGGGTTCAATGAGGTCGCGATCAGCCCCCGCACCGCGCCGCCGCGCCCCGCCTGACAAAGCCTTTGTGACCCTGCACGCTCTGCGCCGGTCAGTCGGCTTGACACCCGCAGTTCCTGCAATTGCCAGCGGATTTCGAATTGGTTTTATTGCGTGGGATGCGGTTATTCATTTCCAACAATGTTCCTAGATTTCCTTGCAATATTCCTGCCCGATTATGATATATTGTTGAAAAAGCAGAATGGGTCGGCGAATCCGCCCACCCATTAAACGTGGAACATCTCTGGCATCTGATTTTCTTCTTCAATTCTCACCCGACATTCGGAAGCACAACTACATTTGATAACCGCGATATAAATATAAAATATAATATTCCCAAAGACTTAGATATAGTTTTTCTCACAAAGAAACAACAACAAAAACAACAACAAGAAACAGCAACAAACAAATTCGCTTCTGTATCAAACAGCGTACTGAAAGTAGTTGCAATTGTTAGCTAGATTTCCTTTACACGGCACCAATAAGTGTTGTTCTGCGGACTGCATCTTTTCATGTGTGACGTCACAAAACAGCATGCCAACCATACGCGTGCCGGGACGTGATATTGTCACGTGACCAGCGACGGGAAGCCCACCCAGACGGCACGGCTCACCGACACCAGAAGCAGGAATGAATCAGCCAATGTGCGTGTGTGTGTGTCTTTCGCACGCTACTGAAAGACCCGTATTGTCCTCATGAACATCGAAATGCATGCATTTGACGCATCGCTGTTACGTTCACAAGGAAATGTTACCTTCATGACGTTATTCCTCGTGCGATCACGAAAAAAAACATGGTGTCACATTCATATCATACCACAATTGTCCGCCTATTCTCTGATGTCTTTGAATCGCGGTCACCAAGTCGGTCTCACAGTGTCTGCCTCCCAGTCCCAGTCGCCCAATCCAGTCTCAATGTCCCAGTGTCCCAGTTCCAGTCTCACGGTACCAGTGTCCCAGTCCCAGTCGTCCAGTCTCCGTTTCCCAGTCACGTCTCCCAGCAACAGTTTCTCAAGTCCAGTTCCCAAGTCCCAGTCCCAGCCTGCCGATACCAGTCTCGCAGTCGCTGTCTTCTTGTACCAGCCTCAGTCTCCCAGTCCAAGTATTAGTCTCCAGTTCTAATTTCCCCCAGTCCCCAGTCCCAGTCCCCAGTCCCAGTCCTCAGTCCAAGCCCCCAGTCCAAGTCCCTAGTCCAAGTCCCCAGTCCCCAGTCCCCAGTCCCCAGTCCCAGTCCCCAGTCTAAGTCCACAGTTTCCAGTCTCCAGTTTCCAGTCCCCAGTCTCCAGTCCCCAGTCTCCAGTCCCCAGTCCCAGTCCCCAGTCCCAGTCCTCAGTCCAAGCCCCCAGTCCAAGTCCCTAGTCCAAGTCCCCAGTCCCCAGTCCCCAGTCCCCAGTCCCAGTCCCAATCCCAGTCTCCCAGTCCCCACTCCCCAGTCCCCAGTCCCCACTCCCCAGTCCCCACTCCCCAGTCCCCACTCCCCAGTCTCCAGTGCCAGTCTCCAGTCCCAGTCCCCAGTCCCCAGTCCCCAGTCCCCAGTCCCAGTCCCAATCCCAGTCTCCCAGTCCCCAGTTCCCACTCCCCAGTCCCCACTCCCCAGTCTCCAGTCCCCACTCCCCAGTCTCCAGTCCCAGTGTTCCAGGCCGGACCTCCACGGTCGGTGCACACTGGTCCTGCAGTGGCGTCACATGTGGCCACCGGTCAGTCGTGCCGCGCCGCGGCGCCACGATTGTCTCTCACTCGGGGCCGAGAGCGCCACGTCTGTCCGTCGCGCGCCGCCGCCGTCGAGAGCGATCGTGCTCGACTCGAGTGGTGAAACTCGCTGTTAAAGAGCTACCGGTGCCGTCGGGCATCAGTGAGACGCGAGACGGGGCGGGGCGGAGGTGTGCGCAGGTTTTGGCCACGTCTCGTCGGCTGCTGGCGCTCCGTGGAGCGGGTGGAGGAGACCATAGATCACGGCGCCACTTCGACGTGGGATGTCGCTCAACTAAACATGGTAGGTGGATATGTCGTTTGTGCGACACTCTCTTGGATCTTGATAACTTGATAAAACATAGCCTACAATACCAAACAACAAAGTGGATGCATGTAGCATGTTGACATTCCCCGTAGTTAGGAATTCGGGTTAGCCTGGTCCTTGCTTGCTAAGGGTTTTCTTAGCCAACATTACAACAGCTATGCTGGTGTTTCTCTTCCATAACAGGCGCCACGACTAGTCATTGAAGGCTTTGATGGCTCATAAAGTGTGTTCACTTTCCAATTTGTCTTACGATGTATTTCATGTGAAGATTGGCGTGACAGAAACGCGTCGCGATCGATATTTCAGCAGCAGCAGCAGCAGGCCTCAGAAGCAGCAGCATTTCGCACGGCTTCAGGGCGCCGCCATGTTTTCCCTGGTCTGTGGCGCGATGACGTCCAGCAGCATGTGACGTCACCCTGTCGATGACGTCCAGCAGCATGTGACGTCACCGCGGCCCGTGTGACGATTGTCCGTGGCATTGTTCAGCACCGATGATGGAATGTAAACACTCAGTCCGCACCGTACAGGACTATTTAATTTGCTGCGCAGCTGGTCACTGGTTTAGATCCACACTGATGTTGCGCTACGTTGCGACGTTACGTTCCGTTACGATGCTACGCTACGTTGCAATGCTACACGTTGCATGTTGGATACCGAATCGCAGCACTCGACTGCATAGGTGTAGGAACAGGGACCGGGGAACATCCCCCCCCCCGCCCACACACACACCATAGGTGTAGGAACGGGGACCGGGGAATATCCCCCCCCCCACACATAGGTGTAGGAACAGGGACCGGGGAACATCCCCCCCCCATAGGTGTAGGAACGGGGACCGGGGAATATCCCCCCCCGCCCACACACACACCATAGGTGTAGGAACGGGGACCGGGGAATATCCCCCCCCCCCCACATAGGTGTAGGAACAGGGACCGGGGAATATCCCCCCCCACACACCATAGGTGTAGGAACAGGGACCGGGGAATATCCCCCCCCCACATAGGTGTAGGAACAGGGACCGGGAATATCCCCCCCCCCACATAGGTGTAGGAACAGGGACCGGGGAATATCCCCCCCCCCCCACATAGGTGTAGGAACAGGGACCGGGGAATATCCCCCCCCCCCACATAGGTGTAGGAACAGGGACCGGGGAATATCCCCCCCCACATAGGTGTAGGAACAGGGACCGGGGAATATCCCCCCCCCACATAGGTGTAGGAACAGGGACCGGGGAATATCCCCCCCCCCACATAGGTGTAGGAACAGGGACCGGGGAATATCCCCCCCCCACATAGGTGTAGGAACAGGGACCGGGGAATATCCCCCCCCACATAGGTGTAGGAACAGGGACCGGGGAATATCCCCCCCCCCACATAGGTGTAGGAACAGGGACCGGGAATATCCCCCCACATAGGTGTAGGAACAGGGACCGGGGAATATCCCCCCCCCACACATAGGTGTAGGAACAGGGACCGGGGAATATCCCCCCACATAGGTGTAGGAACAGGGACCGGGGAATATCCCCCCCCACATAGGTGTAGGAACAGGGACCGGGGAATATCCCCCCCCACATAGGTGTAGGAACAGGGACCGGGGAATATCCCCCCCCCCACATAGGTGTAGGAACAGGGACCGGGAATATCCCCCCCCCCACATAGGTGTAGGAACAGGGACCGGGGAATATCCCCCCCCCCACATAGGTGTAGGAACAGGGACCGGGGAATATCCCCCCCCCCCACATAGGTGTAGGAACAGGGACCGGGGAATATCCCCCCCCCACATAGGTGTAGGAACAGGGACCGGGGAATATCCCCCCCCCACATAGGTGTAGGAACAGGGACCGGGGAATATCCCCCCCCCCCCACATAGGTGTAGGAACAGGGACCGGGGAATATCCCCCCCCCCACATAGGTGTAGGAACAGGGACCGGGAATATCCCCCCCCACATAGGTGTAGGAACAGGGACCGGGGAATATCCCCCCCCCCCCCACATAGGTGTAGGAACAGGGACCGGGGAATATCCCCCCCCCCCCACATAGGTGTAGGAACAGGGACCGGGAATATCCCCCCCCACATAGGTGTAGGAACAGGGACCGGGGAATATCCCCCCCCCATAGGTGTAGGAACAGGGACCGGGAATATCCCCCCCCCCACATAGGTGTAGGAACAGGGACCGGGGAATATCCCCCCCCCACATAGGTGTAGGAACAGGGACCGGGGAATATCCCCCCCCCCACATAGGTGTAGGAACAGGGACCGGGGAATATCCCCCCCCCCCCACATAGGTGTAGGAACAGGGACCGGGGAATATCCCCCCCCCCACATAGGTGTAGGAACAGGGACCGGGGAATATCCCCCCCCACATAGGTGTAGGAACAGGGACCGGGGAATATCCCCCCCCACATAGGTGTAGGAACAGGGACCGGGGAATATCCCCCCCCCCACATAGGTGTAGGAACAGGGACCGGGAATATCCCCCCCCCCACATAGGTGTAGGAACAGGGACCGGGAATATCCCCCCCCCCACATAGGTGTAGGAACAGGGACCGGGGAATATCCCCCCCACATAGGTGTAGGAACAGGGACCGGGGAATATCCCCCCCCACATAGGTGTAGGAACAGGGACCGGGGAATATCCCCCCCCACATAGGTGTAGGAACAGGGACCGGGGAATATCCCCCCCCCCCACATAGGTGTAGGAACAGGGACCGGGGAATATCCCCCCCCACATAGGTGTAGGAACAGGGACCGGGGAATATCCCCCCCCCCACATAGGTGTAGGAACAGGGACCGGGGAATATCCCCCCCCCCACATAGGTGTAGGAACAGGGACCGGGGAATATCCCCCCCCACATAGGTGTAGGAACAGGGACCGGGAATATCCCCCCCCACATAGGTGTAGGAACAGGGAGGGATATCCCCCCCCACATAGGTGTAGGAACAGGGACCGGGAATATCCCCCCCAAACATAGGTGTAGGAACAGGGACCGGGGAATATCCCCCCCCCACATAGGTGTAGGAACAGGGACCGGGGAATATCCCCCCCCATAGGTGTAGGAACAGGGACCGGGGAATATCCCCCCCCCCACATAGGTGTAGGAACAGGGACCGGGGAATATCCCCCCCCCACACATAGGTGTAGGAACAGGGACCGGGGAATATCCCCCCCCACATAGGTGTAGGAACAGGGACCGGGGAATATCCCCCCCCCCCCACACATAGGTGTAGGAACAGGGACCGGGGAATATCCCCCCCCCCACATAGGTGTAGGAACAGGGACCGGGGAATATCCCCCCCCACATAGGTGTAGGAACAGGGACAGGGGAATATCCCCCCCCCCACATAGGTGTAGGAACAGGGACCGGGGAATATCCCCCTCCACATAGGTGTAGGAACAGGGACCGGGGAATATCCCCCCCCCACATAGGTGTAGGAACAGGGACCGGGAATATCCCCCCCCACATAGGTGTAGGAACAGGGACCGGGGAATATCCCCCCCCCCACATAGGTGTAGGAACAGGGACCGGGGAATATCCCCCCCCACATAGGTGTAGGAACAGGGACCGGGGAATATCCCCCCCACATAGGTGTAGGAACGGGGAACGGGGAATATCCCCCCCCCACATAGGTGTAGGAACAGGGACCGGGGAATATCCCCCCCCACATAGGTGTAGGAACAGGGACCGGGGAATATCCCCCCCCACATAGGTGTAGGAACAGGGACCGGGGAATATCCCCCCCCCACATAGGTGTAGGAACAGGGACCGGGAATATCCCCCCCCACATATGTGTAGGAACAGGGACCGGGGAATATCCCCCCCCACATAGGTGTAGGAACAGGGACCGGGGAATATCCCCCCCCACATAGGTGTAGGAACGGGGACCGGGGAATATCCCCCCCCCACATAGGTGTAGGAACGGGGAACGGGGAATATCCCCCCCACCCCCACATAGGTGTAGGAACGGGGAACGGGGAATATCCCCCCCCACATAGGTGTAGGAACGGGGAACGGGGAATATTCTTTCAATAATAGAACGTGACAGGTTAACCATTGCACAATGGAGTTGTTTTGATCATTTAGATCCTGAGTTGTAACTGCTGGAACAAAGCTATAAACGTGGTGATATAAACAGAGGCGAATCCAAAAGCCCGTCCGGGTCCGGGTCCGGGTCCGGGTCCGGGTCCAGGTCTCGCCGGCTCCGGGTCAGACATGTTCTTGGTAGAACACTTCTTGACCGAGATTATGACAATTGCAGACGGAACAATCACGAATTTTCACGAACGCTCAAAGATTGCTCGATATACTGGTCTACTGTACTGTAATGCAAGGGGCTAATGCATCCATTAACCCTCTTATAAAGTCCACACAGCCAGTAGAACGCTTAAGGTGGTTATTTTACCACCTGCAGGTGGTCATTTTACCACCTGCTGAGCATGCTCTACTCGAAGGCCGCACAGTTAACTCAGACCCAGCAAAACCGCTCAGTGGTGGGCAATTCACCTTTTGCATGTGAAGCTGTTATAATAGCACAGCACTTTAAATTGTAAAGTTGCAAAAATAGCAATAGTAGACAACGTCTGCATTGTAACTCAGTGTGTGCACTCAGCAGGTATGTATGTGTACTCAGCAGGTATGTATGTGCAGAACCGGGTTTCGGAGTAGGTACGTACATTTGCATCTACGAAGAGATGTGAAGATTCACCCGTGTCTAACATTGCACCCAATTTGTTTCAGCCGGAACTAACACGACTATGTTTCAGTTCTCGCGCAAGAGCTTGCTGCTGACGCAGCTTCTGATGCTGTGTGACGTCAGAGGCATGTATGTGACGTCACCGGGTGACACCACCAACCCGGCCGGCACGTCGCTGCTGCTACGGCAACTGGAGGATAGTTCAGTTCCGGCCCGGCAGATGGCTCCGCTCGGCAGACTGGACATCGGCCAGCCTCTGGCAGAGAGTCGCCACGGCACCGGCGCCGGACAGACTCAGGTGCGCTCGCCAGAGGCTGGACAATGTCAGTGACTTGCACTGATTGGACACCGTCGTAGCCAAGGGCTAACTTATTAATCAGCTACCAAGATCATCATTGGATCGCGCGGACCAGATGGCCACCGATTGTCTATCTACATCCATAAACACATATATCTATGAATGCAGGCCATCTTCGCACATAGCACGTCTCCAGCCTACAACACATCAACTCAACGCACATCCTACACCCCGGAAACGGCCGACATCACCAACTGGTGGCAGGCTGGAGAAACTGACCCCCTCCCTCTACGATACGATAGCTACACAGTGTTTGTCTCAACACTCCCTATCCATGGTGTGTGTATGACAGCAGGTGAACATCACTTCACCTGGTCAGTACATATCTGGTGCAACCTACGGACCCTGGGGCATACCCTTCTCTTAGGTTAAAACAAATCAGCAATTCACCCTGTGGAGTTCATTGTAAAGATAAGGATTCGGATGTGCCCTGTGACCATCTCCTCCCCGCTCCAATATTTTTGGATGTACCGCCGCTTCCGGTTCAGTACGGCAGCACCGGTACATCCAATACATTCAATACATGCAATACATGAAGTACATCCAGTACATGCAATACATACAATACATACAATACATCCAAAAAAACAACACATCCAAAACATGCGACGCTGAATAGTGTCAAAGTTCATCAGATATGCATGCAGGGCTCATAATACGCCCATTTGATAGGGGAACGGTCAGGGGGATGCACCGCTCTCCTCCCCATTATATAGCGGAGGCGGCACTATTGGTGGCCGACAATGGCTTCATTGCTGAGCGGCTGAGCGGCCGGGGAGATGTTGTCAGTCTGGTGGTGTCGAGCAGAAGCCATCGGAGGACGGGCAGGTGCCACAGCAGGAGAGTTATAGTATATAGTATAGTTATGCGTGTGTGCCTAATTATCCTAAGCCAAGCAACATCAGCTCATGGAAAACCTAAAAATACCAAATGTCACTTTGTTGCTCGGATTTGAATTTGTAGGAAAGTTCCTATATCGGTTACGTGATAGTCTAGTATGGCCTCGCGTTCGCGTCACCCCGGTCGTAAAGCTACAAAATTATCTGCACTGTCTGTATTGTGCAGCGGAGAATAGACGGCAACAGTCAAACACCAGAAAACTCGTACATAAAATGTTCCGCGCCGACGAACAACCGTGATATTACCTACTGTTGAATTTAAGGCCGAAATCTGTTATTAATTTAGAACGCGCGACCGCCAGCAATACAGACCCGCGTCGCTTGGCTGTTCAGAGACGACTGCCTGGCGGGGGTTGGTCACTGAGAGCACCCGGCCTCGGCTCCAGACTCTCCGCCGCAGACGGCGACCGTCGGCCCGGTAAAAGCGTTGAGCTAGGTGTAGCCGCGTCGGCCGAGAATTGGACTCTGACCCGACGTCCGGTCACTGCCGCGGCACAGACCGGCAGCGAGCCGCCAGCGGGCTCAGGCTCGTGAGGCGTTACATTTACGGCATACATTTACGGTACATTTACGGCCGGCTGGCTTACGGGGTCACATCATTTACAGTTACGGGACAGCCAAAAGTGCAATTTTATGGAAACTCTGTTACAAATTCACATGAGACGAGCCTATATTGCACAGCTAATCAATACGTCTTTACAGAAGATATTCCTCACGCATCATATTGCAAATACTGAGGGCTTTGTTTTTACAGCTGGAAATGCTTGGCGAATTAGTTTTGATATTAATTTTGATGACAGAAGCAGTTTTGATGACTACCTGTTTTTTAACACGCGCCCTGGAGGGCCTCTTAAATGTACGCGCACCGGAGGGAGGGCGGATACCGCCCCCTCCCTAAGATCTCGGCTCCTATTAAAGCTGGAGTAACGAAATTCTCAGGGTGGATGGGTACGGTAGTGAACTTATTGTGTACAAATTTCATTACCTTAGGTCAGTATTTTCCAGGTCAAATGAGGTCACATATGTCAAAATTATCTTCTTTTGCGTGGCTTGGCTTGTCATTGTTATGGATCGCTGTGATTGTGTTTAAATGCTCCAAGAAGGCATCAATGATGCCTTGGACGTTACTGATCATGCAAAACAGATGTTAGACCCGGCATTTGACCTCAGGTCACCTATATAGCAGCACTTTATCAGGTCAGTTACCTGTTCAAGTTACCGGAACCGTGTCGCCCGCCCGATTGCTCCGTCGGGCGGCTCGGCGCAATCGGTTTCGCGAAGAAAGGAATAAAGTACATGAATAAAGTATGGAAACACTTAGGTACACAATGACAAACAATAGTTTTCAGGATGTGTAGGGAGTAACATGCAAAGTGACATCAATCGCATGACAGTCATTTGCATTGATGACAGCATTCCAGTTGACCAAGTTTGGTTCCATTAACCTGTCATGAACTTGACCTGACTTGACCCCGTGACCTAATATGACCTTGAAGCTATAATGCATAACAATATACATCAAACAAATCGCTAGTGTTGCCAAGAACAATTCCCTTTTGCCAATATACGGGAAGCGCATCAGCGCCGATTTTTGTGGTCTGGCGCTACGAAATGCTTTGGGCCGGTTTCCGTTTTTCTTGCTCAAAGGACGCGCCGGACATTTCGAAGCAGGTACACAAAAAATGGCGTATATCGACCGGTAAAATCTGGAGTTATCTACGAAAAAACGCAGGGGTGGGCGGATTTCACCCCCCCCCCCCTCCTCCAGTGCGCGTGTTAATTGATCCACGGAACATCCTGTACGGTCGTCCGGTAATCCTGTTCGAGGGCTGTGTGGAATTAGCAAACACCATCCAAGACAGTTCCCCCACCTGCCGACAGGCAGCAGACTCATCGACCCAACTGCAGAAGGAGCTGTATGGGGAGAACCGTCTTCCGCTGAGGGCGCTACAGACCGCGCACCAGCCAAGTTTCATCGCCGAGCACGGCCAACTGGCCCGCCACGATGTGCCGAGAGCTCGGCTTCCAGACTACTCAGATTCGCCGTACCAGCCCGCCGGACCGGACTGGCGCTTCCACGGACCACCGCCCGCTCATCCCCAGCCGCCGACCTCGCTCTCCTCGCGCGCCGCTCGCGCCATCAGCTCGTTCGGATCGCAGCTGCGCAGCCTCGGGAACAGGCTGCTGGAGCGCCGGCCGACCTTGTCGCCGCCGCCGCCAGAGGCGCTGCCGCCCGGGGCGTTCGAGTCGGCGCGCGACGTGCGCGCGCCGGCGCCTCCGCTGGCGGCGAGCCGGCGGCAGCGGCGCGCGCCGTGGCTGGCCGGCCACCCGTTCCAGGGCCAGCCGCTCGCGGGCACCTACATGGACCCGGCGACGCGACGCGGCACCGCCGACCAAGAGCGGCGAGACCGGCGCGTCGAGTCGTATCGCGACGAGCGCGACGAGCAGCGGGTCACGCCGCACCAGCGCCGCCCCGGCGGCCAGCACCGCTCCAAGTACGACACGTTCCGCCGCGAGGGCTACTCGCGCTTTCGCGTCGAGCCGTACTCCTACGACGACTACGACGACTACGAAGACGATGGCGAAGGCGATGCCGCCGGCGGCCGCCGCCGTCGCCTGGGCGACCCGCTGCAACACGCCGGCCCCTTCCACGGCCACAACCACGCCGGCCGAGAGAACCGCGGCTACCCGCGCGACCACAACGCGCGCCACGTGTACGGCGACGGTCACCGTGCCGGCGACCGCTACCGCATCCGGCCAACCGACAGGGAGGTGGAGCGCGGCCACGCCGCCGAGCAGGACCACGACAGGTTCTACCGCGACCAGGTCTTCCCCGAGGAGGACGACGACCACGGCAGCCGCCCGGGGGACAGCCAGACGAGAGGCGGGGGCCGACGCCGGAAGAACTCGCGCCTCAACTATGAGGACGACCGGAGGAGTTTCGACGTGTCGTCGTCACGAGATGAGCATGACGATGTCGGCATGCCGACACATGGACATGGAACTGAGCGGCCAACAACAGAAAGGCCGGGTGGAAGGCGAAGCAACAACAAGCCCGTGTACGATGATTACGACAGTGATTACTATGATGACTATGCGGATTACTATGATGATGGCGACATAACAGAGCGAATGCCAGTTTTGGAAGACCATGCGGATTTCCGCCCCGAAAGTCGACCTGCAGCACGATCTGAAGACCTTGTTCTTCTAGCGACACCTGAGGGTGGTAACCGCATCCATGGGGCGAGATATCGTCCCTACAATCAAAAGCATTCCATTTACGATGAGAAGGGCCGAACCCACGACCCAGCACATCAGGCTCAGGGCCTGAGAGGCAGACTGTACGACCAAAGCAGGGGTGACAGTCGCTCGTGGTCCGAACCATTCAATCTTGGTCCAGGATACAACCCTGAAGAGTACCGTCTACAGGATGGTGTTGATTTCACATACCACACAAGGGATCGGGACGAAAATCTCCACCGTAAGAAGAGGATGTCCGGCAGGATTTCTCAGCCAGCTGGGATGGTCGCAGGACAGACCTCCATGCATATGCCTGAGAACCAACTGGGCAAGACGACCTCAGTACAGGTGACTGAGGATCAGCCGGGCGAGAAGATCTCAGTGCAGATGACTGAGAACCAGCCGGGCAAGACCACTGAAGACACGTCCGAAGAGACTCCGGCGGAAGACCAGACGGGCACGACCGGCCCAGGTCAGGTCAGGTCGCTGCAGGTCACGGCACTGGCTGGTACCAGGCGGCGGACGTCCGGCCACGGTGGCCAGGCCAGGCCGGGACGGTCCAGGGCGCTCTCCCAACTGCTGGAGGCCCGCCGGTCAGCGGGCGTGGTGATGCCGCCGGGTGACTCAGAGCACGAGTACCCGCGCAACCCACACAAACCCGCCAACTTTGTCAATATTCCCGAGTTCGGCTTCAAACACTGGATACTGGATAGCTCTGAAGATGCTGCAGAATTGCGCCGCAAGGCGCAGTCCTACGAGCAAATCACGGCGGTAGGCAGCGATCACGAGGAGTATGACTCCAGCGAAAATGATGACTACCCGTACGACTATACCGGCCGGCCAGAAGCACCACCCAGAAGTGATGGCGATGATGTAGGCTTGTCTCCCACACAGGACTACCGTGACCATTGTGGTGACAAGCGAAGTCAGAACGGCGATTCACATGACGAAGATGACTGCGAGGAGTACGAGCGCCAAGCACGTTGGGAGAGCAAGAAGCGTGCGCCAAATAAACTCATCAAATCCCCATCGAACCCAAAGCAGCTGCGGGTGACAGACTGGCAGTCGCCAATCCAGTCTTCCTCACAAACGGCAACGAACCTCAGCGCCTTCGGTCGCCGCCGTTCCCATAACGAGTTCTACAACCATTTCCTGTCGCGTCTAGGCGGCGAGTCAGACTTCGAACGTGACGAGAACTTCTACATCTCCGATAAGTCCGATAAGTCCGGATATCCGGCTTGGGGACCCCGCTTCAAGGGATCAACCGAGCGCCACGTGCGGGCCGTCAATAACACCATGGCCGCGGGCGTGGTTTTCAGAGGCGGTGATGTCGCCGGCAGTGAGTTGAGCGAAGACCGGCAGCTGGACTACTCGTTTTCCTCCGGCGATCCTGCATACGAGGGGCATAGCCAGGACGAGACGGCGCGGAGCTGGGGATCGTTCAATGAAATTCGACCCGTCCAGACGAACGGTCGCCACCAGGATCGCATCAGGCTGGGCGATCGCATCCAGGATCGCATCAGGATCAACGACAGAAGGATCAACGACAGAAAGAGACAGCGGGACACGATCGAGCAGCAACAACGAAGGAGACGTGAAGAGGAGAAAAGTAGAGATGAGAGAGGCAACAGGCGTGATAGTCACCGTAATTGGCGGCCTTCAGCTGTTAGCGCGGGCTACTGGGACCGACGTCAAGCTTATGATGGAAGTCATCATAGAGACAAAGGTCGTCGCCATGACAGCCATCGCCACGGAAACCGGCATCGAATTGAAGACTCAGGGGGACTCGGAGGAGGAAGGAGGTACGGTGAAGATGAACGTAGACATCCAGGGGATAACAGGCGACCGCCACGTAGACCGGAAGCTGAGGAGGGGAAGGAAGCGGACTACTACAGGCAGACTTCGCGTCCTGAAAGACCACAGTACGCCGAAGACGAAAATCGTGATGGTGGTCGGAGTCCCCATCGCAAAACCAAGGAACAGGATGATGACCATGGCAGGTATTACAGCAGAAGGCCGTATGATCACCGCACGTTTGATGACGACAGATCGGATGAAAGTAGGCGATATGGCGGGGGGAGACATGAGGGCGGGAGGTATGATGACTCGAAATATGACGACGATGGGAGGCATTATGATGGGGGCCTACCGAGTGCAGGTGGCAGGCACGAGGAGCAGGGAAGACCACACCGGCGCCACCCGCCTCGGGACGACGACCGGACACGGTACGACGAAGGTGGTCGGCCCGATGACGACTACTACGAGCGCGACGGTGGCGCCGCCGGTGAGGACTACGACGAAAGGCGGCCGGATTATGAAGCTGGAGTTCGGCCGGCGTCCGGCGGTCGGCGCCACCTGTACGATGAACCCGACGATCGGCCGGACTACTACCGGGAGCCGGACTCGCGCTACCCGGACGAGGCGGAGGACACCGGGGAGGGCGGCTACTATCGCGAGCCGCACCCTGAACAGGCGGAGCACGAGCAGCTCTACCGCCACCCGGAGAACGGAGGTGAGATGTTAGCCTTCAATCTAGACAGGTGGAGCATGAGCAGCTCTACCACCACCGAAGAACGGAGGTAAGATATTGATCATCAATCTAGACAGGTGGAGCATGAGCAGCTCTACCACCACCCGGAGAACGGAGGTGAGATGTTGGCCTTCAATCTAGACATGAGCAGCTTTACCGCGAGCGGGAGAACGGAGGTGAGATGTTGGTCTTCAATCTAGACAGGTGGAGCATGAGCAGCTTTACCGCCACCTGGATAACGGAAGTGAGATGTTGATCTTCAATCTAGACACATGGAGCATGAGCAGCTTTACCGCCACCTGGAGAACGGAGGTGAGATGTTGATCTTCAATTGGGGAAGGAAGGTAACTTCTGTAGTGCCCACAGTATTCGGGAAATAGAGGCGAGATGTGCACTGGTAGTCAGAAAGCGGAAGCGAAATGTTAACTGGTAGCCGGAAAATGGAGGCGAGAATGCTGACCGGAACGCCATTTATGATATGCACGGGATGCTTTATGGTTAGTTTGGTGGATGACAGAGAACATGCGATGATATACTGTACTTGTATGCCGGCAGTAAGGGTCTTGTCGTCAGTTTGCTCGTGTACCAGCGCTGGACTGTTGGCACGAAAAGCGAACTCGATGTTTGCAGTCAGTTAATAATTGCAGTACAATCCTTGTACAATTTATCGCAAAGTTCCAAATGATTAACCACAAATAATCTGATCTGACCTGACCTGACCTGACGCGATATGATTTGTCGGTAGGTCGCTACTACACCAGTGATGAGCGGCGAGAGGGCGAGACAGAGGACGATCAGAGCGAGGTTGCGGAGAATGAGGAGGAGGAGGAGGAGGACATGTACACGCCCGACAGAGGCTACTACGACGACGGAGCGCCCGGCTACTACGGAAACGAGGGACCAGACTTCACTAAAGCGGAGTCGTTCCAGGACTATCGTGGCGGGGACTACAGGTGGGTGGCGGGGACTATAGGTGGGTGGCGGGGGCTGCAGGTGGGTGGCGGTAATGGTCTCTTGGAGTACCAGCAGATGCTGTAATGCGAGGCACAAGCGATTAGTCTGTTCGAGTGCCGACCAGACGATCCAGCGATCCAGCGATCACGCACTTATCATGGTAGTTAGGCGGGGTAGTTCTCTGACCAGCTCTGTGGCATTCGTACCAACACTCGCCTAAATGCGAAGCAATGACACTTAAATGCTCTATCAATTTATATACCCTACCGATTGAGTTGCTCAGATCCGCACCCTGAACGCCATAAGCCAGGATCAAACGCCTTAACTGCTAAGCTAGTTACCTGAGCGATTACACGGATGGCACGAAGCTTCCACTTGTTGATGCGGCCTCACACAGGAGGAGGTGCATCACCGACAGACTCCACCGTTGATGCAACACTGCGGAGGAGGTGCATACGACAGACCTCCACCTTATGCGGCTAACACCGAGGAGGTGATCACCGACAGACCTCACCTTTGATGCGGCCTAATACCCGAGAGGTGCAAGACAGACCCTCACCTGTGATGGGCAATACGCGAGGAGGTGCATCACCGACAGACCCTTCCACCTTATGGGCCTAACACGATAGGTGCATAGACAGACCCCACCTTGATGCGGCAACGGGAGGAGGTGACACCGACAGACCCCACCTGTGATGCGGTAACACCGCGGAGGAGGTGCATCACCGACAGACCCTTCCACCTATGGGCCAATACGAAGTGCATACGACAGACCCACCTGTTGATGCGGCCTACATACCGCGGAGGAGGTGCACACCGACAGACCCACCGTGTGCGGCCTAATACCGCGGAGGAGGTGATCACCGACACGACCCTTCCACTTGATGCGGCCTACATACCGCGGAGAGGTGCATCACCGACACGACCCTTACCTGTATGCGGCCTAACGAGAGGTGCATCACCGACACGACCCTCCACCTGTTGATGCGGCCTACACACGCGGAGAGGTGCATCACCGACAGACCCACCTTGATGGCGGCTACACAGCGAGGAGGTGCATCACCGACACGACCCTCCACCGTTGATGCGGCCTAACACGCGGAGGAGGTGCATCACCGACACGACCCTTCCACCGTTGATGGCGGCCTCACATACCGCGGAGGAGGTGCATCACCGACACGACCCCACCTTTATGCGGACAACCAAGGTGCATATGACACGACCCTTCCACCTGTTGATGGCGGCCTCACATACCGCGGAGGAGGTGCATCACCTGACACGACCCTTCCACCTGTTGATGGCGGCCTCACATACCGCGGAGGAGGTGCATCACCTGACACGACCCTTCCACCTGTTGATGGCGGCCTCACACACTGCGGAGGAGGTGCATCACCTGACACGACCCTTCCACCTGTTGATGGCGGCCTCACACACTGCGGAGGAGGTGCATCACCGACACGACCCTTCCACCTGTTGATGGCGGCCTCACATACCGCGGAGGAGGTGCATCACCGACACGACCCTTCCACCTGTTGATGGCGGCCTCACACACCGCGGAGGAGGTGCATCACCTGACACGACCCTTCCACCTGTTGATGGCGGCCTCACATGCCGCGGAGGAGGTGCATCACCTGACACGACCCTTCCACCTGTTGATGGCGGCCTCACACACTGCGGAGGAGGTGCATCACCTGACACGACCCTTCCACCTGTTGATGGCGGCCTCACACACCGCGGAGGAGGTGCATCACCTGACACGACCCTTCCACCTGTTGATGGCGGCCTCACATACCGCGGAGGAGGTGCATCACCTGACACGACCCTTCCACCTGTTGATGGCGGCCTCACACCTGCGGAGGAGGTGCATCACCTGACACGACCCTTCCACCTGTTGATGGCGGCCTCACACACTGCGGAGGAGGTGCATCACCTGACACGACCCTTCCACCTGTTGATGGCGGCCTCACACACTGCGGAGGAGGTGCATCACCTGACACGACCCTTCCACCTGTTGATGGCGGCCTCACATACCGCGGAGGAGGTGCATCACCTGACACGACCCTTCCACCTGTTGATGGCGGCCTCACACCTGCGGAGGAGGTGCATCACCTGACACGACCCTTCCACCTGTTGATGGCGGCCTCACACACCGCGGAGGAGGTGCATCACCTGACACGACCCTTCCACCTGTTGATGGCGGCCTCACATACCGCGGAGGAGGTGCATCACCTGACACGACCCTTCCACCTGTTGATGGCGGCCTCACATACCGCGGAGGAGGTGCATCACCTGACACGACCCTTCCACCTGTTGATGGCGGCCTCACATACCGCGGAGGAGGTGCATCACCTGACACGACCCTTCCACCTGTTGATGGCGGCCTCACATACCGCGGAGGAGGTGCATCACCTGACACGACCCTTCCACCTGTTGATGGCGGCCTCACACACCGCGGAGGAGGTGCATCACTATATCGATATGGTATTGACACATAGTAAGTTAAGATGCTGTCTACTACTAAGTAGCCACAGCGGTGGATCCAGGAATTGCCGGGGGCACTCGTCCGGGGGCGCCATTTATATTCAAAGAGTCACCACTGTGAAAATGCTTGGAGGGGCGCCTTCAACGGAAAATTCGTTCATCGGGGGGGGGGGGGGGTGCATTCGAGTACACTGATAATATAATATATGGATTGTCTGAAATGAGAGATGAGTACGTGAACAGCACCGATAGCGCTCAGTTGTTTCCATTAATAACTGGTTCAGTGTTGGCTGATGATCATGGATCATGTTCTGCGCATGCTCTCATGGTCAGTGGCACCTGGTGTGGTGCACTTGAGGCGGTGGCACGATGGCACGAATGGTGTACACCTGAGGCGGTGGTACGATGGCACGAATGGTGTACACCTGAGGCGGTGGTACGATGGCACAAATGGTGTACACCTGAGGCGGTGGCACGATGGCACGAATGCTCGCGGTCGCGGTGACCGCCGCTCATGTGCCGACCAGGAGAAGCGCCGCCGGCGGTGAACGTCACCCGGCAATGACGTCATTCGGTGACGTCACACCCACCGATCAGAAGCCAGCGGACGCGCAAGTGAGCGACTTCATCAGCGAGATGTACCAGCGGCTGGACCCGTTCCGGAGCGGCAGAACGCGCTGAACACGGCACGGCCAGGTCACCGCTGACGTGTCGTGACGTGTCGTGACGTGTCGTGACGTGTCGTGACGTGTCGTGACGTGTCGTGACGTGTCGTGACGTGACGTGACGTGACGTGACGTGACGTGACGTGACGTGACGTGACGTGACGTGACGTGTCGTGACGTGTCGTGACGTGTCGTGACGTGTCGTGACGTGTCGTGACGTGTCGTGACGTGTCGTGACGTGTCGTGACGTGTCGTGACGTGTCGTGACGTGTCGTGACGTGTCGTGACGTGTCGTGACAGGCTATGCCGTGCCGTGACGTGTTTTGATGTACCGTGACATGCCGTGACATACCGTGACTTGACGTACCGTGACATGCCGTGACACGGTGTGATTGGCCGTGACGTGACGGTGTCATTAGTCCAATGGGCCGTGTTGCGACCCACGAGGTCTGAGCTCTCGCCAAAAAGAAAACTGGCTAATTAAGCCTGTTTTCTACCCGGTTCGCGCAAGCGGCTGGTGAGAACACGAACCTGGTGCGCTGAGGCACAGACCATAGTTCTGCCAAAGCCGTCGATATACGTAATCAAATCAGCCTCGAATTAGTTTGATTTCGTCGTTTTCACCAATTTTTTACACGAGATAAGCGGTACGCCCTTGGGCTCACTTTGTAGCAAACCTGGAGATCGAACACCACCCGATGGTGGTTGAGCGAACTCATGCACAGAACAACACAAACATAGTACAAGTCCAGTGGAAGTGGATTATAATATAAGACTTGTTATCCAGTTTTAGCTCGCCAATGCATCGGTTATCGACATGTTGCGACACAGGATCACGCATCTGATCCGAACTGCACGACATCTGGATATGTAGTCCGAACGGCACAGCATCTGGAAGTTGTAGCTGTTGTATTCACTCTGTTCCGCTTGGCAGCCTCGGGTTGGCAGCCTCGGGTTGGCAGCCTCGGGTTGGCAGCCTCTGGTGTTGATACGAGATTACCGCCGCTGTTTGTTCAGCGTTTGTTGGAACGTTACTTGTTAGTCACCTTCGAAGCGTGCTTTTATTCCGAAGCTCGTCCTCGTAAGTTCGTATGCGTGCAATGAGCGGCCGCCTCGATGCAACGTTTATGCACGTTTATGCTGAGAACGTTTATGAGAACGTTTATGCTGAGAACGTTTATGCACATGTTGATAATATAGCCAGTAATGCAATACAATCGAAGTGGGAAGAGAGAGAGTTGAACCGGGTGCATCCACTGTGCTGTGGGTGGTCGACCGCCATACGGTTTAAAATCTCCACCGATTACGAATGATTACACTTGATGGACAGCAAAACGCACATTATGCGTGTATAATTGAAGGCATGACACTACAGTTCTCTCGTTTCACTTTTACGCACCGGTCGTGGCATCATGGCAAGCGTAGACGATCGAGCAATGTGTGATGGAGATACACAGGTGTGAGCCTCCGTCGTGTCACAGCCAAACTTCACACTTAGTGCCCGCTGACGGGCAAAAAAACGCCCGACTGTGGCGGGGTTCGAACCCACGTCCGTCTCGCCTCCCACGGCGCTAACTGAGGCCGACGGCGACATCGCCGGCTGAAGTCACTGCCGCCGTGCGGCGTCACGCGTCACGCTCAGGAGGCGTGACGTCACGCTTGGTCCAGTTCACACACACACACACACCTGGTGGGGGCCGGGTGGTCGGCTGAGCCTTGACAGCGGCCCTGCTGCACCAGACACCTGCTGCACCCCTGACTGCCAGTTACGGCTGGTACAGCGGCCCTGCTGCACCAGACACCTGCTGCACCCCTGACTGCCAGTTACGGCTGGTACAGCGGCCCTGGCACCACACACCTGCTGCACCCCTGACTGCCAGTTACGGCTGGTACAGCGGCCCTGCTGCACCAGACACCTGCTGCACCCCTGACTGCCAGTTACGGCTGGTACAGCGGCCCTGCTGCACCAGACACCTGCTGCACCCCTGACTGCCAGTTACGGCTGGTACAGCGGCCCTGCTGCACCAGACACCTGCTGCACCCCTGACTGACAGTTACGGCTGGTACAGCGGCCCTGCTGCACCACACACCTGCTGCACCCCTGACTGCCAGTTACGGCTGGTACAGCGGCCCTGCTGCACCACACACCTGCTGCACCCCTGACTGCCAGTTACGGCTGGTACAGCGGCCCTGCTGCACCAGACACCTGCTGCACCCCTGACTGCCAGTTACGGCTGGTACAGCGGCCCTGCTGCACCAGACACCTGTTGCACCCCTGACTGCCAGTTACGGCTGGTACAGCGGCCCTGCTGCACCACACACCTGCTGCACCCCTGACTGCCAGTTACGGCTGGTACAGCGGCCCTGCTGCACCAGACACCTGCTGCACCCCTGACTGCCAGTTACGGCTGGTACAGCGGCCCAGCTGCACCACACACCTGCTGCACCCCTGACTGCCAGTTACGGCTGGTACAGCGGCCCTGCTGCACCAGACACCTGCTGCACCCCTGACTGCCAGTTACGGCTGGTACAGCGGCCCTGCTGCACCAGACACCTGCTGCACCCCTGACTGCCAGTTACGGCTGGTACAGCGGCCCTGCTGCACCACACACCTGCTGCACCCCTGACTGCCAGTTACGGCTGGTACAGCGGCCCTGCTGCACCAGACACCTGCTGCACCCCTGACTGCCAGTTACGGCTGGTACAGCGGCCCTGCTGCACCAGACACCTGCTGCACCCCTGACTGCCAGTTACGGCTGGTACAGCGGCCCTGCTGCACCACACACCTGCTGCACCCCTGACTGCCAGTTACGGCTGGTACAGCGGCCCTGGCACCAGACACCTGCTGCACCCCTGACTGCCAGTTACGGCTGGTACAGCGGCCCTGCTGCACCAGACACCTGCTGCACCCCTGACTGCCAGTTACGGCTGGTACAGCGGCCCTGCTGCACCAGACACCTGCTGCACCCCTGACTGCCAGTTACGGCTGGTACAGCGGCCCTGCTGCACCAGACACCTGCTGCACCCCTGACTGCCAGTTACGGCTGGTACAGCGGCCCTGCTGCACCAGACACCTGCTGCACCCCTGACTGCCAGTTACGGCTGGTACAGCGGCCCTGCTGCACCAGACACCTGCTGCACCCCTGACTGCCAGTTACGGCTGGTACAGCGGCCCTGCTGCACCGGACACCTGCTGCACCCCTGACTGCCAGTTACGGCTGGTACAGCGGCCCTGCTGCACCAGACACCTGCTGCACCCCTGACTGCCAGTTACGGCTGGTACAGCGGCCCTGCTGCACCAGACACCTGCTGCACCCCTGACTGCCAGTTACGGCTGGTACAGCGGCCCTGCTGCACCAGACACCTGCTGCACCCCTGACTGCCAGTTACGGGTGGTACAGCGGCCCTGCTGCACCAGACACCTGCTGCACCCCTGACTGCCAGTTACGGCTGGTACAGCGGCCCTGCTGCACCACACACCTGCTGCACCCCTGACTGCCAGTTACGGCTGGTACAGCGGCCCTGCTGCACCACACACCTGCTGCACCCCTGACTGCCAGTTACGGCTGGTACAGCGGCCCTGCTGCACCACACACCTGCTGCACCCCTGACTGCCAGTTACGGCTGGTACAGCGGCCCTGCTGCACCACACACCTGCTGCACCCCTGACTGCCAGTTACGGCTGGTACAGCGGCCCTGCTGCACCAGACACCTGCTGCACCCCTGACTGCCAGTTACGGCTGGTACAGCGGCCCTGCTGCACCACACACCTGCTGCACCCCTGACTGCCAGTTACGGCTGGTACAGCGGCCCTGCTGCACCAGACACCTGCTGCACCCCTGACTGCCAGTTACGGCTGGTACAGCGGCCCTGCTGCACCAGACACCTGCTGCACCCCTGACTGCCAGTTACGGCTGGCATCTGGTAACGGCACTAAATATTGACATGCTAGATATTGTCACGCCAAGTACCGAACGTACGCTGTCGAATGGCATGCAATTAACTTAATAACCAACGGGAATGTTGTCCGGTGGTAAATCCCGCCCCACATAGCATGCATGCATATATATATATATATATATAAATTGTATGCAAATATATAAATTATTTGAATACCCAATCCCGTATTGGGCCGAGCTACAGGGCATGCTTGGCAACCTAGGTTTTGGTGCAGTGACTAAGGACTAAAAGGACTAACGTGACGGCAGCAATATGCTTAGGCTAAATTTCACACCCGAAGCTATGAAATCCCCGCGTGAAGCACTGAATCTATCCCGAAGACACGAATTTTTACCACTTTTGAAACGGCGAGCGTTTTCACCCATTAAACGTGGTATCCAAATTATTTAATTATCCAACGTTGCTGGCTACCTAGCATTACTGGCTGTCTAATCATCTAGCGTTGCTGGCCTCCCAGACGCCGAACGCTAGAGATGCTCAGCTCCCCATAGTGAGACGTTCGCCTCCTCTCCTGCGGTTCCAGTGGATAGCTATTAATTATTATCAGGTTCTGTGGCCGATCGTTATCAGCGCTTGTGGATATCTCTCTTCTTCGACAGCGCTCTCGGAAAGAAACGTGTGTCTGTGTTCTGCATATGGATGGCTTCCGTATACCTTTTGACACCTCTGATGCCCTCTGATGCCCTCTGACACCTTCCGCATGCGCTCAGACAACGCGGTATCACTCGCACGTGCAGGCGTTTTCCGGCGTTATTATTTATCGGCATTATTATTTATCGGCGTAACTATTTCTCGCAGTCTGCGATGCTCCATCGGTTGTGTTGCGTTCTCTTTCACCTACACATCCACAATAAAGCGAAACAGCGACATATTTATTTACTTGAAGCAAATGTGGCGGTGAAAAACATAAGCCGAGCGTCACGGGTGTGACGTCACGAGCCTGACGTCACGGGCAAACTTAGACTCCCGCACCGACCCCGAGAGATGTCGACATCATCGTGGTTCCGCCCTCACAGCATTTGGTTTTCACGGTACGCTCGCAGTACCTTTTCGCTACACTACAATAAATACACTGCTTCCGGACTAATAAATTTGGTGCATAATTCGCACCACGTCAGTGGTGCCGGCCTTTGGTAGATCTTGACGTCACGTCACGTCACGTCACGGTAGGTTGGTTTTCCGTATTGAGCAGGCGCTGAAACAGACACCACTTTGGTAAGGTGGGCGAATGTCACTCGCTTTCTTCGTATCCAAAACAGACACCTCTGTAAGGCGGGTGTGACGTCACTCGCTGTCTTCGTATCGGCCCTGCGATGCGATTTCATCAATCAATTTCCGACCTGTCATCTGTATGTAGTAGAAGCGTGCGAGTAGAATTCGCAACATTGCGGTTCTGTGAGTCGAACGGTATGGCAGCTATTGGGTTGTCGTTTCGTTCCAACTGCATCAAATCGGCAGTGGTATGCGGACAAGTATGATATATAATTCACATATTATGTACTATTCATGCACTGTACTATTCATGCACCTCAAATTGCACCTTGATGGCCGCTGGCTCATAGTGGCAAGACGCTCTACTTTTTTGCAAAGATCACGGATTTTATTATCACAGGTGAGCAGAAGTGGCCTTTCAAACACATAAATCCCTTCAACGTTTACCCAGCTTAAAGTGAACATCTTTTCAACCAATAACATAACCCAGACACCCAATGACGCAACTTAATAAAGTGACGACGACCAGTATCCCGTAGCTGGGTGGAGGTTGGATGCGGGTGGCGTATATACAACACAGCGATGCCCACCTTATGCAATGGCGCTGTAGGCAGGCACACTGTAGGCAGGGGCACTGTAGGCAGGGGCACTGTAGGCAGGCGCGCTGTAGGCAGGAGCGCTGTAAGGTCCAGGGGCGTAGGCGTCTGACTGGTAGGCAGAGACGGCAGCGTGGTGCACGTAGTCGACGCCGTCGTCGTACCTGCGGCAGCAAACTCCTGGTAGCGAACTGATTTGGCGATAAGCGATCTCTACACTCGGCACACTCTCCACACACTCTCCACACTCGGCATACTCCAGGCGGGAGCCAATACGACGCCGTGTCCTGTGTCGGCCACCTCGCGGAACTTCGGAGACGAGAGACGACACATCAGAGTGTCACAGACACACATATCGGGGACGCACCTATCGGAGACGCACCTATCGGAGACGCACCTATCGGAGACGCACCTATCGGAGACGCACCTATCGGAGACACCTATCGGGGACGCACCTATCAGAGACGCACCTATCGGAGACGCACCTATCGTACAGCACTTACCGCAGAATAGATGTGCTTGGCCTGGAATCCTACTGAGAGCTCCTTACTGACTGATACAGCATGTACATACTCCAGGTCCTGATCGAGGGCTGGGTCCCTGGCTGCCACCAGGTGGGTGGAAGCGGTAGCCGATGCAGGGGAGGGCGGCTCACTTGGGTCTCGTGTCCCTCCCACTCATGCAATGGTGGCTCCCCTCCCCCTCAGGGCAGACTCGAGTGCATCCCGCTCGCTCAACGGGTTTCTCAGCCCAAGGCGTCCCTTTGGAATGGTCCAGTGCATTGCACCACTTCCTCTTCCTTGCTCAACGAATTTTTAGCCGAAGGCGCCCCTCCAAGAACTTCCGCAGTGGCGCCCCTCCGAGGAAATGACGTCACCTCCCCTAGGGGAGGGGACGATTGTCCTCGTCCCCTCCCCCCGTGAATATTGCTGGACCTGCTCCCGAGTGGATATCAAATTCGAATAATTATCCTTGTTGTTTTCTTTTATAATCTCGACTAGCAACTGGGGACGGAACGAAAGTTCAAAACAAACAGTTGCTGACACACGATTATGTGGAATCGAAGGACCATATAGCCACGCCCATCCTGTAACGCCCACTTAGATAATTAACACCACCACATAGAGATTGCAATGAAGGGCACTGTGGATGGGTATTGCAGGTATTTCTTTGAAGATTTTCCTTCCCATGGAAACTGATACCAATGTGGTAAAGTGTTCCAAGTCCGGTAGGAAAGGTGGCCTCACCATTCCGTTGATGAGGCGTGCTATTTACAGTGATGGTGGCCAGTACTCTACAGCCGCGCTCCCACATAGTCTAGCTAATGAATGCTTGCGAGGCCAACGTCACCAACGTGCAGCTACATGGTTCCCCACCATATCTAGCATAACTCAAATGCAAATTCACACATCAGTGCCTCTGCACCGTCTAGGCCGCCTCTACACCGTCTAGGCCGCCTCTACACCGTCTAGGCCGGCTCTACACCGTCTAGGCCGCCTCTACACCGTCTAGGCCGCCTCCACACCGTCTGGGCCGCCTCTACACCGTCTGGGCCGCCTCCACACCGTCTGGGCCGCCTCTACACCGCCTGGGCCGCCTCCACACCGTCTGGGCCGCCTCTACACCGTCTGGGCCGCCTCTGCACCGTCTAGGCCAGACAATGAAGCTGGCTGCAGATGAATGAAATCCGAGACGACACGTTCCGAGACCACACCACATACCATGACATCGCTGCCCGGGTCCCGCCAGGTCCCTTTGGGAACGTCCGCTGCTGATCTTCTGCTTCGGATGTCGGCAAAGCAACGAAGGAGTCACGACGAAGGGTCAACAGTCTGACAGTCTAACAGCGCTTGCTGCACGTGCTATCAAATAATTATTAACTCCGACAAAGTGCCATGCTGAAACAAATCCGTCAAAATTGTCACAGAACTGCTGCGCACCGAGAACCGTCGGTCTCGTCATAGACTCACGTATCGCCGTGGCCGTAGCTGTCCCGGACGTAGCCGGTGTTGTGTCCCACGCGGTGGCCGTAGGTAGGTCGTGTCGCGACGTACACAGGCTGGGCGTGGCCGTAGGCGGGCTGGGCGTGGCCGTAGGCGGGCTGGGCGTGGCCGTAGGCGGGCTGGGTGTGGCCGTAGGCGGACTGGGAGTGGCTGTAGGCGGGCTGGGAGTGGCCGTAGGCGGGCTCGACATAGCTGTAGGCGGCCTGGGCGTGGCCGTAGGCGGGCTGGGCGTGGCCGTAGGCGGGCTGGGCATGGCCATAGGCGGGCTGGGCGTGGCTATAGGCGGGCTGGGCGTGGCCGTATGCGGACTGGGCGTGTCCGTAGGCGGACAGGGCGTGCCCGTAGGCGGGCTCGGCGTAGCGGTAGGCGGGCTGGGCGAGGCCGTAGGCGGGCTGGGCGTGGCTGTAGGCGGGCTGAGCCTGGCCGTAGGCGAGCTGGGCATGGCCGTAGGCGGGTTCGGCGTAGCCGTAGGCGGGCCGAGAGTGGTAGGAAGACGCAGGGGCGTAGGCAGGAGCAGGGGCGTGGTAGGAGACAGGTTCGGTGTGATAGGAGACGCCAGACGAATAGGTCGTAGGCTGAGCGTGGTAAGAGGAGGTGGGAGCGTAGGTCGGAGACGGAGCGTGGTAAGACGAGGTGGGAGCGTAGGTCAGTGACGGGGCGTGGAAAGAGCCAGAAGAGTGGGACTGTTGCGTATGGTGGGAGGAGTCAGGAGCGTAGCTAGCAGCGTGATGAGAGACTGAAGAATACGAGGAGGGTTGCGGACGATATGTGCTGGAAGAGTGGGCTGATGTACGGGTGTGATAGCTAGCAGGAGCGTATGTAGTAGGCGCGACGTGATAGGAGGAGGCGGGAGCGTGGTGAGCACTGGAAGAGGCGTGGCTTACGGCACGGCCGATGCTGAAAGGAGAACACAATGCGCATGAAACCAAAGTATTGTTGTTCTCATCTTAGACGCGGCAACATTTCAGGAATCTTCGACTCAACATAGCTGACAGCGGCTGGCACGTGACCGACCGAGTGTGACGTCACCAGGCGCTGCTGCAGCTGGCACGCTGCCAACAAGTCGGGACACCAGCCACCACGGAGCACACGCCGTGATTTACCAGTTGACCACCTCACGACCAAAGGACCCAATCGTAGCTGTATTGAAGGGGCTCACCGCTCCCTGCGCTGCTGCAACACACGAGTGTTGGCCCCACGTGACTCGAGACTCGCGACCTGGAGCGACTCGTTCCTCACGACGGCTCGTGATTCGCTGTCATCGTGACTCCCTGGGACTCACGACTTGACTCACGACTTCACTCACGACTGGCAATGATTCACGGTTATAAGGACTCATTAGTTACAATGACTCATTACTCGCAATTAATCATGACTCAAGTTACTCTGTAGCTCGTGACTCAACAGGACTTACAAGGAATCACCACGACTCACAACTCGCAGTTCCACATAACTATATGACTCGCAACTCTACAGGACTCACCATGACTCCCCACGACTCACAACTCGCAGATCCGCATGACTGCCGTGACTATTTATGACTCGCGACTGGCGACTCACCTTGTCGAGCCCAGACTACTGTGCGACAAGACTGTGGACGTCTCGGCCGTGCTGAGGTCGTTCTTCTTCTGCTCGGCGCCCCGGGCGGCCGCGGCCAGCAGGCACACCAGCAACAGCTGGCCGACAGAGCCGCCGGGTCGTCACGGGGCTGGGTTCGAGACTGACCGGCGGCTAACTTTTTCACATTCTCACCACAACCGGATGCATGATTTTTGCTACGACTCGATTGTACTGAACCCTTCCTCGACTCTAACAACCAACACAATCCTACAAACATCGATGAATGGCAATGTATTCCCCACGGAATCATTATATACAGATTAACGTTACAATATTCACACTAATCACATCGAAACCCGTGCACATTGTCCACACGAGTATGCCGAGATCATTATCGTGGCGTAAGCAGGAGGCTTGATCCCGGACCAGATGCCTCACGGCTTGGCCAGCTCATGTTTGCTTGTGTTTATTCTGACAGGACCAAGTGATTCGGTGCATGCCGGCTTGTTTTAGCTGAACTTGCTTGTCATGCAAGGACGTGAGTAACGAATAACGAATAAGTATTTTTGTTGGGAGTGGGGGCTGGGGAGTTTCATGTGCTGCAGACACTTTAAGCACATCACCACGGCACATCACCCATGTGTCTTTACAGGCACATCACTAGTGTATCTTGTATGGCACATCACATATATGTGTATACTTAATTACTCAATCACATCGTATTTCTGCATATGGTGCCTTCGAGGGACTAAGCGTGAACTGATGTGAAATGCGATGCCTTGGGCAATGTTTTCCTAGCAGCACTTTTCCACAAGTGTCGTCATCTTATTCCGTTCCAGCTTAACCCTTAAAGAGCACTTCGAAATTGTTAAGAAAATAAACTCACTTAATCCTTAACCAATACTGATAGGTGCCATAGAAAATGAATATTGCATGAATGAATACATTTATATATATATATATATATATATATATATATATATATATATATATATATATATATATATATATATATATATATATCGAAGAATATGCTTATGTATGTGTAAATATAATTAGCATATGCTTATTTTTGATGAGAGTATCTATGCATTATCCATCACTGTGCATGTTCTACACGTGCTCTGCTTGCTGCCCGCCTCTGACTTTAAACGTCACCACTTAAGCACTGGTCGTCGACAGTCGCAGCTTTCGCACCCACGGCCGCACCTACCTTGCTAAACATGACTGCGGTGCTGCGTTCACTTCAGGTTATCACTGACTGCTGAGCAGCGGGCCACGGTGTTATATACAGGCACACACCCCACCCCAGTCTCCCACGCTTTGCAGGGGCCACGCCAAGGCTACTGCTCGGTCGGCCGACGCCAGCGGGCGGGGCACCTGCTCTGCCGCAGAACTGGGGGATCACGACAGGCAGGTCTCCAGCGGGTGGAGCACCTGCTCTGCCGCAGTACTGGGGGATCACGACAGGCAGGTCTCCAGCGGGCGGGAGCACCTGCTCTGCCGCAGAACTGGGGGATCACGACAGGCAGGTCTCCAGCGGGTGGAGCACCTGCTCTGCCGCAGAACTGGGGGATCACGACAGGCAGGTCTCCAGCGGGTGGAGCACCTGCTCTGCCGCAGAACTGGGGGATCACGACAGGCAGGTCTCCAGCGGGTGGAGCACCTGCTCTGCCGCAGAACTGGGGGATCACGACAGGCAGGTCTCCAGCGGGCGGGGCACCTGCTCTGCCGCAGAACTGGGGGATCACGACAGGCAGGTCTCCAGCGGGCGGGGCACCTGCTCTGCCGCAGAACTGGGGGATCACGACAGGCAGGTCTCCAGCGGGTGGAGCACCTGCTCTGCCGCAGTACTGGGGGATCACGGCAGGCAGGTCTCCAGCGGGCGGGGCACCTGCTCTGCCGCAGAACTGGGGCATCACGACAGGCAGGTCTCCACCGGGCGGGGCACCTGCTCTGCCGCAGAACTGGGGGATCACGACAGGCAGGTCTCCAGCGGGGCGACCTGCTCTGCCGCAGAACTGGGGGATCACGACAGGCAGGTCTCCACCGGGCGGGGCACCTGCTCTGCCGCAGAACTGGGGGATCACGACAGGCAGGTCTCCAGCGGGCGGAGCACCTGCTCTGCCGCAGAACTGGGGGATCACGACAGGCAGGTCTCCAGCGGGTGGAGCACCTGCTCTGCCGCAGAAATGGGGGATCACGGCAGGCAGGTCTCCAGCGGGTGGAGCACCTGCTCTGCCGCAGAACTGGGGGATCACGACAGGCAGCAGGTCTCCAGCGGGCGGGGCACCTGCTCTGCCGCAGAACTGGGGGATCACGACAGGCAGGTCTCCAGCGGGCGGGGCACCTGCTCTGCCGCAGAACTGGGGGATCACGACAGGCAGGTCTCCACCGGGCGGGGCACCTGCTCTGCCGCAGAACTGGGGGATCACGACAGGCAGGTCTCCAGCGGGTGGAGCACCTGCTCTGCCGCAGAACTGGGGGATCACGACAGGCAGGTCTCCAGCGGGTGGAGCACCTGCTCTGCCGCAGTACTGGGGGATCACGACAGGCAGGTCTCCAGCGGGTGGAGCACCTGCTCTGCCGCAGTACTGGGGGATCACGGCAGGCAGGTCTCCAGCGGGTGGAGCACCTGCTCTGCCGCAGTACTGGGGGGTCACGACAGGCAGGTCTCCAGCGGGCGGGGCACCTGCTCTGCCGCAGAACTGGGGCATCACGACAGGCAGGTCTCCAGCGGGTGGAGCACCTGCTCTGCCGCAGAACTGGGGGATCACGACAGGCAGGTCTCCAGCGGGCGGGGCACCTGCTCTGCCCGCAGTACTGGGAGGGGTGGGGGGGTCACGGCAGGCAGGTCTCCAGCGGGTGGAGCACCTGCTCTGCCGCAGTACTGGGGGATCACGACAGGCAGGTCTCCAGCGGGTGGAGCACCTGCTCTGCCGCAGAACTGGGGCATCACGACAGGCAGGTCTCCAGCGGGCGGGGCACCTGCTCTGCCGCAGAACTGGGGGATCACGACAGGCAGGTCTCCAGCGGGTGGAGCACCTGCTCTGCCGCAGTACTGGGAGGGGGGGGGGGGGGTCACGACAGGCAGGTCTCCAGCGGGTGGAGCACCTGCTCTGCCGCAGTACTGGGAGGGGGGGGGTCACGACAGGCAGGTCTCCACCGGGCGGGGCTCAACGTTCTGACACGCAGCGGAGGGGGCCCTGCCGCAGGCTGAGGGTCTGATGAAGGTCACGGACGCTGCCACGAGCGGCGAGAAGCTCTCGGAAAACTGAGGCGTCAGGCGGCAGTCAAGTTGACAGATGAGTCATGACGTGAGCGGCGGCACGGTATTACGGCCGTGTGCTCACGCTCGTGGGACGTGGCCGCCTCTCGACTGACCCCACTGTCACCTGGGGCGAGCGTTAACCACGTGGTGGCAGTCGGAATCACTTAGTCGACCGTTAACTATAGCGCTGCGGGAGTCTAATCGGAGGGATCTCTTCACCACAGGTGCACGGTCCGTAATGGATGGGAATTGGCGACGAAGTCTGTTCAGCGTTTGTCAGGTGAATGGCATCCCGACTGACCCCTTGGCACAGCATCATAGCCATCCAGAGGCGACCAGCCTCTGGATGGCTATGAGTTCCAGCCTCTAGATGGATATGATGTTCTGGAGTTGCAGCCTCTGGATACCTAGGCGGTTGTTGA
>JAOTOM010004081.1:0-219757 GCA_034440615.1 Ashinkailepas kermadecensis | reverse complement strand
TGGTCCATGCTATGTATCGCAATTGGTAAATACTTAGCACATCACAACTTAGCACATCACAACTTAACACATCACAACTTAACATATCACAACTTAACACATCACAACTTAGCACATCGCAACTTAGCAAATCACAACTTAGCACATCACAACTTAACGCATCACAACTTAACACATCACAACTTAACACATCATAACTTAACATATCACAACTTAACACATCACAACTTAACACAGCACAACTTAACACATCACAACTTAACACATCACAACTTAACACATCATGGCAGGATCTTTCTGTTAGTCCTTTCCATACCGTAATAACATTCGTATTTTGCGCACTCTGCTTCTGCCGCAGTCAAGTAATGACCTTATATACGGCCAAGATATAATATCTTCAATTTGTATTGATGTGCCTAGTGCATTTTTTTTCAGGTTCCCGCCACATCCATCGCAACATATAAGCTAGAACATTTGAGCAATCCCAATCGTTTTTATGAAACGACACCCCTGTTCAAGCACTATATAGTTTTGCTTAGCTTAACTTCATGTGCACCATTAAAAGGTTTGGCTCTCAATCATGTGTGTAATTTAGTCCACCATGAGCCATCCATATTGTGTGGAGCTACAAAGCTACATCAAGACAACGGACATGAAGCTATTGACATGCCAATGTCACATGACAAATAGCATATTTATTCAACTCTAATGTACTTCATGCCATGCATCAGCGGCTCAGCCTCTCTAGACATTCATTGGAGTCCTGCGATTGCAAGATCATTCTGGTTTTGACAGTTTTCACCCTGGCATACTGGCCATGGAACACCTTTCTCAGTCTGAGTATCCATGCTGGTACGAGTGGAAAGCATTGCAGAGGAAGAAGGAACAATAGGTGTGTGAATACTGTTTTTTTTATTTATTAAATAAACATCAATTCATGCTGCTCTGGATGTGCTGTTGGGACGGAAGTTAAAAACTTTCGTATTGATATTACAGGTGAGAGACATCTACTCCTCAAAATCTTCCACAGATTCACATAAACTTTTGCTGTATCTTTCCAATTCTTTTCAGCAGTAAGTTGCAGCAGTTCACCCTCAGATAACAGTGCAATATCGTAAAATTGCAGCAGTTCGCCCTCAGATAACAGTGCAATATTGTAAAATTGCGCATCATTGGGACAGCAGGTACCTACCCAGAATGGCCTTGTGCTGACGTTCATGGAGCGATCTGCCCTTTTCACCGTTATGCTCTGCACTGGCGCGCAACACACCCAGAGCGGCCTCGGTCTATATTGTCTCCCGACAGAACCCTACCGCCGGCACTGGTCGGCTGGGCTCGGCTGTGACAGGTCCCTCGCCCGGGGCCACGGTGGGGAACAGAGGTGCAAGCTTAGTGATGCAGCAGCCCGACATTTACCTGCTGGGAATGACCAAGGATCATATCGGTGGGCAAAAGATCCTGTCACCATTTGTCACAATCTCGCCTACCTGAGTCAAAAATAGCAATGTCCGAATATTGACCTTATATTACGAAACATAGGACGAGCATACCTACTCATGATGTATGTACGCAATTAAACATCTTATTTCCATTTTGTATTGCAATATTCAAGCTGAAAGTGAAGGAATCTGGACTAAATGAAGAGATCTTGAGATGGATCTGGACATACTAGCCATCCATAAATTACATTACACCACGAGGGGTACGGGTTTCGCTGCGGGATATTCTCCCATAGGAATCACTGTCAAGGAGCGTAGGTATTGTGATGGCAGAGGGTAAATGCAACTCACCAGTAATTATCGTTTAATTAATAAACAACCTATATACGTACTCCCAAACTTTCTGTTGAACCTTGATACAAGAAGACCTTTACCTGGCCCATTTTCCTTCCTCAGCAAATGCTTGATCTTAATCTGGATTTTACGTGTAGAGAAAATATACGACCTTCAATATACCGGGAGGTGCCATCGTCACTCCGGACGATGGCCCCTGGCCGAAACGTTGAGTAATAAAGTATAATCATTATCGTTACTTTTGATGTCAACTCAGCACCTCCTGGTATATTGAAGGTCATATATTTTATTTACACGCCATGTCTAAAACCCAGGAGCATCTAAGAGCCATTCTTTGTTGTGTTAATTAATCTGGATTATCATATCAATCTGCTTCTTATGCTGATGCCATTTTTACATTCTTCTTTCGGCCCTTGCAGTCACACTCGGGATAGCCGTACTTGAGCATCTCAAAACATGGCAGGACTTCTTTCACTCACCACTCCATCCATTGATACAACATAAGCACCTTAGGTTGTCTGTAGTGTCTCTATGACCTGGTCTCACACCGTTCAACCTACGCCGGTACTGGTGTAACTCCAGAATATGTTGAGCACCTATTTATCCCACTGCACTAATTAATGATAACGACAGGAACTCCCACTTGAAAAATCCCTTAATTCGTTCGGATACGTAGATGACGTATCCACCGTTCCATAGTAGGAATCTAAAGCCGCCTGGAATTCAAAATTTGCTCCCATGAAATAAGCGGAGTAAGTCGCATCATATCCGCTCGGATTTTCCCCATACATTCGCAATTATCATCAAATCCTTATACCGATCATCACTACCGCCAAAATCTGATTCCGCCAAAAGATTCAAGATTGCGTAATAATTGCGACCGGTCGTGGCAGTAAAACCACCAGGTGTGAACGAAAAAAAAACAATCAGCTGTTAATGTCATGATAATTTAAATTCACGTCAGGCAACCCTCTAACCGAGCAAAATGTTTGTTTTTCCTTCAAAGAAGTATTCTTCAAAAGTCGTCTTACTTCATCCCATTGATTTTGGCACGGTTCGTATTACGCCAACCTGGCCACCAGGAGGTAAGGCTTTTAGACCATGCGTTCGGCTGCTCTCGGGTAGCGGCTTCACCCACTAACGTATTTACCACGCTGAAAATAATCGATTCAGACTTACAATTCAATGTTCTTGGATGTCATATCCAGAGTCACTCACACACAAAAATGTGATCGATTTGCGTGGTGAATACCTCAGATACCAGATAGTATCAAGCATTTAGTGAACTCCCATCCGCAGACCTTGTCGCACACATCTGCCGACATGCAGGCATGCAAACCTACTGCCAAACTTACTGCCGAACTTACTGCCGACTCTCCTCTGTCACGCCGCCAAGGAGTGACAGTAGGCGTTGACGTAGGAGTAGGCGTTGACGGACGTAGATACTCCGCACGTACCTCCCCCCCTCCCCGTTTAAAGGGAACTATGGTTTTGTTTTTCTTTAGAGTGTACTTCAGGTGCACTGTGGTCTCCAAACCAACTGGCACCACACTCCCGCAGTCTTGATCAGATACATTTAGGCTTAGAAGTGCCGGCAGATCTACGGGACATCTTCAGGGCAGACAAGACAAGTACACGGGAAACTAAATCAATAACAACCGACAAAATAGGCGACAATTAGTCGCCTTCTTACATAAATCTGTACTTCCGGTTCTCCGTGTCACTTAGTAAGATGTGCAGTTAATCCATCTTCGAAAATCAAACCAAGAACTAAAATAAACAAACATATATTGATCCATAGCCATGTCTCGTCTAATGCTACACCACCTTCTATACGGTGGCTTTGTGGGTGCCTGATTTATCCAGCGATTATTTTCTGCATCGCAATGCACCTGGGCCATTCATGGACAACACAGTCATCTGTGGCGAGACATACAATTGCACGGCGTTTTCATCTATGTTTGAAGGTTATGTAATAACTGTGTATTGTTCGTCTTAATGGAGAGCAGTGGTGGTTAAAGGAACACGCTGCTTAAATCAGTACCAAGTACATAATGTGTGCGTTCTTTTGCCTCCGAGCATCCCCATACAAAAATATTTTTGGACCTGATAATCCTGACAAAATTCCTTCCTCAGGTAACTACACAACAAAGAAGAGCGTTCCCATCACGGCATTATTCCTCATTGTTTTTGTGGATTATGGCACCCTTGTTAGCAGTTGCTTTTCCTTAGCGAGAAAAGGAGCGATTTTCCTCATAGCATGCTCTGAAAACTGCATCTTTATACCACTGCGTCACGATTCTTCTTACCTACTAGGTGTTAACAATACCGGACAGCGAGCTGGGTGCGTGCTTCCGGGTTTGTCCTGCATGCGGAGGAGGTTCCCGTGTGAGCATGATTTCCAGATGCAGGTGCAACCGTATTCTGCCAACTGCGTGGGCGGGTTGAGGGGGTCCAGCAGCGGCAGGCGAGTTTAGCAAGAGTTGGCACCACCTCAGAACATCCGGGGGGGGTCCAGCAACGGCAGGCGAGTTTGGCAAGAGTTGGCATCGCCTCAGACCATCCGGGGGGTCCAGCAGCAGCAGGCGAGCTTGTCAGGAGTTGGTACCGCCTCAGACCATCCAAGGTCCAGCAGCAGCAGGCGAGTTTGGCAGGAGCTGGCGCCGCCTCGCATCATCGGGGGGGGTCCAGCAGCGGCAGGCGAGTTTGGCAGGAGCTGGCGCCGCCTCGCATCATCGGGGAGGGGGGTCCAGCAGCGGCAGGCGAGTTTTGCAGGAGCTGGCGCCGCCTCGCATCATCGGGGGAGGGGGTCCAGCAGCGGCAGGCGAGTTTGGCAGGAGCTGGCGCCGCCTCGCATCATCGGGGGAGGGGGGAGGGCTCCAGCGCGGCAGGCGAGTTTGGCAGGAGCTGGCGCCGCCTCGCATCATCGGGGGAGGGGGGGCCAGCAGCGGCAGGCGAGTTTGGCAGGAGCTGGCGCCGCCTCGCATCATCGGGGGAGAGGGGGGGTCCAGCAGCGGCAGGCGAGTTTGGCAGGAGCTGGCGCCGCCTCGCACCATCCGGGCGGAGCAGACGGCGGCGCAGGCTCGCCGGATGAAAGGGTGGCCGGAAGTGGCGAGCAACATCCCTGGCCCCGCTCCAAGTAGCCGACTGGATGAGCCATGTGTCTGGGATTGCCGGTGCGGTCCCCGTCGGCCTACCCGCACGGCGTCCGCGCGCGCCGCCTGGGATGGTGTGACGTCACTCCGCCGCGGCTCCGGAGAGCCGATCTGACGCCACCGTCTGTCGGCGACGTCAGACCGTCCGTGTGGAGTCGCGTCGACGACGTCGTCGTGGAGCTGTCACCAGAGCTGGAGCGCTGATCCACCACCTCAGAGTGGCGGCGTGGCACGCGACCCGGCTCGTGATTGAAACCAGCGTGGCAGAGCCGGTGTCTGACATTTGACCGGATCTCGGCACGTGCCGGGGAGCCGCCAGATGCGTGGTGGTGGTGGTTCTTGGTGGTGATGGTGGTGGTGGTGGCTTTGGTTTTGCGACACGTCGACCGCTGAGTCATATAGCGTCGCCAGTCTCTCACGCCGGTTGGCCGCGGGCGAAGAGTACGGACAGGCGAGACTCGAACCTACAATCTTTCGATTGTGAGACGGGTAACTTACCCCCAGACTACTCCCCCGCCAGATGCGTCAGCTGGCAGCTGGACACTGTGTTGGTGCACCATTGCACCCTTTCACGAGTCGTTCGGACAGTGCAGTGGTGTATTTGGAGCCGCGCCAGGAGGTGCGCTGCCCAAGTCGGACCAAAGCGCGCCGGCTGGTGCCCCGCCCCGCCCGTTTCTGCGGATGAGAGCTGTGTGTGTGTGTGTGTGTGTGTGTGTGTGAGTTTTACCAGCCTGCCACCGTATGGTGATGTCGGCTGTCTCCGGTAGTGTGTAGATGAACGTGGTGGTTCTTCGTCGCCCTGCCATATATACACGGTACAGCGTCGCAGAATTAGTGCAGCTGAAGGGGAGGAAGGAATGAGTTGACCCAGTTGAGCTAATTCAGCTCATTGGCAGATTTGTATTGCCCTTGAACACGAACGTTGCCGGCCTGTGATGCGTCGTCGGCATGAGCCTCCCTACCCTTTATCCCGAAGCCTACCCCAAGCCTTGACCTGTTCTCAAACAGACCGAGAAGTGAAAATCCAACATTGCATGCCAGTAGACTGGCTTGGTTTGGTCTGGTAAACTGGTTTCTAAACAGCGCCGGTCTCAAAAGCAACCTAAAAAAAACAACAACAAAAAAACACTACCCTCAGGGATCTATTCCCAACGCGTAACGTCGTCGATCACGTCGGACGCTTAAAAAAGGGTCGTTCCGTATTGTACCGCACTGGGCAAAGCGCCACCCAGTGTGGCATAACACTGACCCGGGAGGCCTTGCGAGGTGGCACGCTTGGAACGGCCCCCAGAGGGCCTGCTTCCAATGTGTAATCTCACATTGGGGCTTTCGAAATAAACTTTATTCTTTAAATTTATATTTTGTGTGGCTGGCCTTTGGGACCAAATCGATTCAGGAGCCGGCTTCACACTGCAAGCCAGGTGTTAACATGCAAGCCAGGTGTTAACATGCAAACCAGGTGTTAACATGCAAACCAGGTGTTAACATGCAAGCCAGGTGTTAACATGCAAGCCAGGCGTTAACATGCAAGCCAGGTGTTAACATGCAAGCCAGGTGTTAACATGCAAGCCAGGTGTTAACATGCAAACCCGGTGTTAACATGCAAGCCAGGTGTTAACATGCAAACCCGGTGTTAACATGCAAGCCAGGTGTTAACGTGCAAGCCAGGTGTTAACATGCAAGCCAGGTGTTAACGTGCAAGCCAGGTGTTAACATGCAAGCCAGGTGTTAACATGCAAGCCAGGTGTTAACATGCAAGCCAGGTGTTAACGTGCAAGCCAGGTGTTAACGTGCAAGCCAGGTGTTAACGTGCAAGCCAGGTGTTAACATGCAAGCCAGGTGTTAACGTGCAAGCCAGGTGTTAACGTGCAAGCCAGGTGTTAACGTGCAAGCCAGGTGTTAACGTGCAAGCCAGGTGTTAACATGCAAGCCAGGTGTTAACGTGCAAGCCAGGTGTTAACGTGCAAGCCAGGTGTTAACGTGCAAGCCAGGTGTTAACGTGCAAGCCAGGTGTTAACGTGCAAGCCAGGTGTTACTGCGAGAGCCGTCAGTTACACCCGACGTCATAGGCGGAGGACGCCCATGGCGGAGGACGCCCATGGGCACGGTGCGGCCGATGCCACACCAATGCGCTATAGGTCAGAAGCCCATTAAAAGCGGACTTTAATCGTAAAACCAAGTTGGATGGAACAATCCAGAGTACCCGTAATCCGACGTAGAATTGGCCATATAGTCAAAATACGGCACCTATTCCTGTGTATTGCATACTTTTTATCCCACATGAATAGTAAAACTTGAAAGATCTGTTTCATCTCGCTATCGTACTTGAAGCCTTCCTTGTAAGCTTTCTACTTTGTGCTTCAAATATTTTTAACCTGACAATGAGTTTACAAACGTTAGGATGCTTCAGCAATGTCGTTCCATGTAGAGTCTACATGCGTCCATATTTGATCACAACCTTCTTTGCATGTGCTTGTGGACTGTTTTATTCACCCATATGTTCAGCGACAACAGTCAAAAAATGTTCAGGAAGATAATTGAAAAAGTTCCACCGAGTTTCATGCTAAATGTATGATCGGCCCGACGATTTGGCTATGTACTATCATGAAGAACCAAATGTTGCTGCGAATACTTGCGCCAAATCGTTTTGTTCACTCCTACCCTGTATCCTTACCCGTCAGCGTGCCATCTAGCGGCAAAGAACGTAACTAGGTAGGTAACATTGCGGGCAGATGTCGGCACACAAATATCTAACTCCAGTGCTATGGGCAGCGCTCGCAGCATAAATGAATGTCTTCCAATCCAAGTGTCTTGATAACAGGCTTATCTCAATTCGTCTTCTCGAACTGAATGAGATTTTCAAACATGATGTGAATTGCCTACGTCGCCTGCATGTAACGGAAAAGAGATTCCATGTTGCTAATTGATGTTGAAAAAGCATGCATTATAAAATCGGTGTTTTGATCTGGCTTCAGTGCATTTACCGGTCCCCAACCGGGTTTAGTCACATCAGACCGGCCGGCCCCGGGCTTCGGTCCCAACATTGTAGGTATTTGCCAACCCTGGTGGTCGGTTGTGCCTGATCCGGAGCATTGAAAATGAACTGGAGATTGTTTCCTCACTCAATAATCGAACATGGCGGAATTGCCTGTGCAACCATCGACAAACTTAGAGAGCACTTGATAAGCTGTGGAATCAGAGAGGACAAGCTCATAGCGAGTAGCCGTGAGCTGAACGGGTTCATATGAGAACTGAAGGTCAAATGGAATACGTCTGGAAGACATGTCCGACGATTTCTTACAGAGAACGAGGAATGGTTGAAAGGCCTGGTGATAAATCGGAAGGAAGCCGAACCCGTGGTCTTCCCGCGGCCGATCTTCAATGGCACTCAATGGGAAGTGCGAAAGGGCTAAAAGACGAGCCAACGAATCGCCCACCAAACACACCCCAGAAAAGCTGGTGCACGTGACAAAAAAAGAGCACGATGCGAGGGCAGTATATTTGACCTTCGTCCTAAATCGCACCACAGAAACACCGTCTCGGCCGACGAAGGTGCGACGCTTGTTCCAGGCATGGCCAACCCAGCCCAATAAGTATACAAATGACGAAGCTGTTGTGCTTTTCGTTGACGGGCAATACACCAAGTCATCCTGGCAGCACGTGCGGCTGTCGGCAAAAGAGCGCAGAGCCGATATCTACCCGCCTTACAACAGCATAAGGACAGCTAAAGCGAAATGCTACCCGTCAGATACAACCATCACACCCACACGGGCCGATATTCCTCTCCAGTCGCTTTCGGGTCACAGTCACCAGACTCGTGCACATGCAGGAGCAGGTGATCCGCCAGGTGGCCGGTGAGCGGCAAACTGTCCAGCTGGAACGCGACTGTAAGTGGGGATTGCTGAACGGGGCAGATATGAGGAATAATATGACGCCGTCCTCTGCTCGCTTCTGCCGACCAATGAAGCTAGATTATTGCTGCAAGACATCAGAGATCGGCAAACATGAATCAATCTACTGGAATCGGAAGATCGATGACCTGGTGCTTCACAGCGTGCATATGGAGCAGCTCGACATCAGCGCCAAGTTCCGTCTCTATCAGACGGTGGTCGATGGAAGATTCGCCAGTGCCATCACCGACACCAGCTCGACACGACGCTGAACCTTTTGTCGTGCGACGCCCAAGCAGATGGACAACCCTGAAGAAGTGCGACAGCGTGCTGTGCACGCGCCAATGTTCTGCTCGGTCTCAGCTCCATGCACGCATGGATCCGCTTTTTCGAGTGCGTGGTTCACCTGGGTTACCGGCTGGACATCTGCAAATGGCAGGCGCGGTCCGCTGACGACAAGGCAAGTGTGCCGCCCAGCGCCAGCGGCCGACTCAGACGCTGTTCTGGGACAAGTAACACCTACGTGTCGACCAGCCAAGGTCAGGTGGCCGTCGCTTGTCCAACGCCGGAACTACTGCTCGGTTCCGTCTCTATCAGACGATCTCTTCAGCATTCGCTGAAGAGGCCCGCTGAAGAGGCCACCTTGGCTGTCGTAGCTGGAGTGGACGAGATATCATCCGCCGTCTCCATGTCATCCTTCAAGCAATGGCGTCTGTCTTCGCCATCGACGTAACGCAGTTTGATGAGCACTACAGCAGGGCCGAGGGACTGTTTGTTGGCCTGTATGGATGGTACCCTATGCCGGTGTCGGGGCATAAGGTGTTGGTTGCACGGTTCCGTGGTCAGTGAGTTCCCCGCCGCTTCCGCTCAGCATGCTGAACGAGGAAGTGCGACAGGAACGACACAAGGATGTATGGGCGTATCGTCCGAGGAACTCCGCAAATATTCCCAGTTCCACGACATAGCGGACCAGCTCGGATTCCTGATTGTGACGAGCGACCCTTCGATCAGCTCTTCTTTGACTTGCACACGCGCTACCTGAGAGCGGCACGTGAGAGAAAGGCTCTGTCGGTGAAGGTGAGGCCACTGCTTCGTGAGGAGGGAGGAAGCATGGGTGCAGCGACGGTCGGCGATGTCGAAGACGAGGACCAGCGCCAAGTTCCGTCTCTATCAGACGATAGAGACGAGGACTCTAACCTGTCCAAGCTTACCGCGTCCCTGGTTTGTCCCCCCCCCCCCCAATTTCGAAATCGTGGCTACACCCATGCTCCCAAGCCTCAGGAGCATCACAGTCCGGTCAGTTCTAGCTATCAGGGGACATCCCTAGTCCTCGATAGTCTTTCGGGATAGCAATGACATTCTAGCTCTGAAACTGGCTCTCAGTATTCCTCACAACCATCACTAGCCCTTAGGGACTCTCTTTGGATATCAGGGGGCGATTCTTCTCATAGGGACCCCGTCCAAACCTCTTGGGCATCCTATAGTCCAGTCCTCTCTAGCGCTCAGTGGCAATTTTAAATCGTCAGGGTCCTTTCCAGCTGTTAGGGGCCCTCCCAAATCATTGGCAGTCTTTCTAGCTTCAATGGCTTTATAGCTCTGACGTTGGTCCTCAGAATTTCTTACACCCATCGTTAGCCTTAGGGACTCTTCTTAGCTCTCAGGGGACTCTGTTTGCCCTCAAGGGCCCTCTCAAACTGCTATTGGCCCTTTCTAGTTATCGACCGTTCTTGTAATTTCATGAAAATTCTACCTCTGAGGCTGGCCCTCGGAATTCCTCAGCTGAATCGCCAGCCAACAGGGAATAATTTTTGCCTTTCAGGTTACCTTGTTCATCCATTAAGGGCCACTGTCAAGCTCAGAATAATCCCAGCAGTCCTCACTGACTATCACGAGATCCTCTTTATCCCTCAGGGCTCTCTCCTGCTTGTAAGGGCCCATCACAGCTCTCAATAGTCATGTCTAGCTCTCATCTCGGAGGAATTTCAGATCTGAAATGGGTCCTCACCATTCCTCTTTAGCTCTTAGGGATCCTGTTCATTCCTCAGGGGCCCTTTCAAACCCAAAGAGCATCCCAGTCTTATCTGACCCTCAGTTTATTCTTCAGCTGTTAGGGGCCAATTCCAGCTGAGACTGCTCTTTCCAGCTGGTATGGCTCTGCACGTCCGGCCCGGGCCCCCATCCATCGGCTCAGGGACTCTCTTTCACGGCTCAGGACACTCTCCGTCCGGCCGGAGTCCCCTCTTCAAAAGCATGGGCCTCCTCTATCGCGCAGGGGGCCCACTGTGTGGTTCCGGCCCTCGTCGGCCCAGGGGCCCTTCATACAGGCTCTAGACTCTCTCCGGCGGCTCGGGGTCCTCCCGGGGCTAGGGGTCCTCTCCGCCGGCGCAGAGGCCCTCCGTAACCATACAAGGCCTCCTCTGTCAGACCGGAGGCCCTCTTTCAACAGCTTAGGCCCCTCCATCATGCTAGGAGCTCTTGTACGGCTTGGGCCCCATCCATCAGCGCAAGTGCCCTTTCTGACGGCCGGAGGATCTCTCCGGCAACTAGGGCCCAATTCGTCGTTTCAGGGGCCCTGTTTCATGACCCAGAACCTTTTCAAGCAAGCCGGAGACCCATTTTCAAACGCTTGGACACTGTCAATCAGGTCCGGGGCCCTTCTCGACATGGGCTCCGGCAACAGCTCAGGGCCCATTCATATTGGCTCGGGCTCTTTCCGTCAGCCCAGGGACCCTTCCAACTATCCAGAGCCCCCTCAGTCGATCTAGAAGCCCTTCAGGTTAGCCCAGCCAAGGGCCCTCAACATCTTCTTGAGGGCACTCTCCGTTGACTCGGGCCATCTTCATCGGCCCAGGACCCCTTTCGTTAGCCCGGGGTCTCTTTCGTCGATCCAGGGGACCTAAACGTCGGCCCAGTGGGCCCTTATGGGCCGCCTAGAGGGTCTCCCCCGACCCACCAGGGGTCGGCTGTCCCCTGCCCTTCCCTGGCTACGCGACTGGTTTAGGGGACTTCTCGTCGGCCCAAGGGCCCTTCACGTTGGTCTAGGGGCCATTTACGTTGGTCCAGGTGCCTTTCAAGTCGGTAAAGAGGCCCTAAAGGTACGTCGGCCAAGGGGTCCTTCACGTTGGCCCAGGGGCCCTTCACGTCGTCTCAAGGGCCCTTCAAGTCGACCAAGAGGGCCCTTTTGGGCCCCTGCGCCTACGCCTTGAGGGGACCTGTGGGCCCCTCGGACCCTCCATGGGGAGGAGGCGGCTGCACCTTTCGCCCCTGGCTACGCCACTGGAGTAAATAGCTTTAAATAATCATCCGCAATCGATTGATTGATCCTGTCTGACGGCGAAGTGAAAAATGAAAGAGAATATATTGTCAGTTTCATTCTTCCCAAAGGTGCTTAGCTCACAAAAAGGTGACTTACGTTTACGTTGGAAGATTGGTCGACAAAATATGACATTCTTTGTTTTCGGGATGCTCGTGGATTTAGGCGCTGAAAGCGAATTCGGCGTCTGTGCTTACCTCAATGTACTAAATAGTGAGGGTATATGAACCCTAAGTTATTTAGAGGGAAAGAAGCCGTGCCAAGGGCCTGACCCGACCTAATCCAGCATTTATGGGTTCAAGGGAGAGATACGGTATCATTATAACCACAAGGGGGTACGAAACCTTATGATATACGTGTCGAAGCTGCAACAGCACATGTAGCAATAGCAATAGTTGAAGCACAACATTGGGATTTTTTACTTGACCTGGAAGGTAATTTATTAATATGGGGCGCTAAACACTTGAATAGCTTGATGGAGATTGTTCAGACCAACAGACCGGTGCCCGTCCCAGTATCAGGCTCTATCAGGGGCGAAGCAGCTCTCCTTGAGTTCCTACTTTATATTTTTGTGACAATACCTTCAAACACTATGAGCGACCTCTAAATATTATTGGAGCTCAGTTTTTTTTTAAAGTGACAGACAGCTTCTATTGAACCAAGTCATGGCAAAAAGACACGATCAGTCATATGTATGAAAATAATATGAACAGTCGTTTTTTCCCTTTTTTCTTTTGTTTTTAGCAGAGACAAAGTGCCATGCACTTGAATTTTGCTACGTTAATGAAAGGGTTACGTTAAAACCGGCTTATGTGGCACCCGGTAATATCAAACAAGCAAGAGAGGAAGGATGAGAGACGCCGGCAAACAAAGAACGTTGGCGTAAAAGGCCGGTACATATATTGCATACAGGTTCACATACAGACATACACACATACATACATATCAAACAGTAGAACATTTTGGAAGGTGGACAGCTTCATAGTGTGAACAGTCGGTCGCCTTAATGTGTAGGTGTACGTCCATGTGCATGTGCAGCCAAAACGGCTGGATCGATTTTGCCACCATAGAATTGATACGTGCCGCATCGGTTCCGTGTAGATACTACAGTGATGGCTGTCGGTCAAGCTGGCCACGTGCGCGTGTGTACGTGCCGCAACTGCTCCCGTGTTGAAAACGACTAGCCAGGGCCACAGGACATACCAGAAGACACACGATCCTGGTATTCCGTGAAAGTGTGCACTCCATAGAACCAGCCATGTATGGGGTCAGCGGCCGCATGGGCCCATCCTGGACCGTCAGGCGTCGGCATTTGCTTGGAAATGGGCGCCTCCAAATAGGAAACTGCACGTGCTGTTGCCACGAAATATGGACCACACGTAGCACGCCACGAGGGTTACCGGCATGTCCAACGTTTAAGGTTAGGTGTCGGTGTGTGAACGTACTGTACGTGCAAGTCTCCTGCGCCTCTCACATTTAGCCACCCAAGCAGCCTGCGCCAAAAGCCGTACGCCCTGAAGTTTGATAATATGTGCAAAAGGGGAGCCAAGCACTTTTCCAGTCGGTGGCCGTGTATCGGGTGTACAAGATAATGGTTTGCTACGTGGATCTGCCCTTACTGGGGTACCTCCCAAGTGCACAACAGCCCATGCTGCAGCCACCAAATTGTGGACCGTCAGCACGCCATTATATTTATTAAGACATAACCTGTTCAGACTATTGTAAGGGTGCGCACATGCTGGACGTGCATGTGTTCTGCACCCCCCCCCCCCTTCCATTGATCACCGCTACTGGTCATGTCGGATACGCCACAAACCTGTCATTTGGTCGGGGCATGCAGCTCGCGTCGAACTCGGCTTGTCGGTTTTTGGGACGCGCCGTGTTCTGGTCCAGCACGTGCACCTATTTTGGCGTGGGCACCTCAGACTGATTGAATATTTGGGTTTAAGGGCGCGCCGACTACAGGGTCATTTGGCGCCCATTTGGGCACCTCAGAGTTGACTCTGAAAGGTGTGCTACGGTCACAAGATTGAGTGGGCGGGTATCACCATGACTAAATATTCAGGCAGAGCTGATTTACAGTGGAAAGTCACGCGGTGTGCACACTCTGCACGTGCACACATGTCCACTCCAGGAAATGGAGGCACTGCCCACGTCCGATATCACAACCCGGAAGCCAGGTCAGGCATACATTCTACGGAGAACCAGCTGCCATTCGTGTCCATACTCGGGTGGAGTGTACAGCCTGCACTGTTCATACTCGGGTGGAGTGTACAGTCTGCACTGTTCATACTCGGGTGGAGTGTACAGTCTGCACCATAGGCGTAGGAACAGGGGGGGGCATGGCCCTCCCACTTTTCAAAGTGTGGGGGTGGGGGGCAACAATGGTAGCTGGCCCTCCCACTTTTGGGACATTTAAATTTAATAAAAGGCAGCATGCACACATTTGAATATGTGAAAAGTTCCTGAAATCCATAACTAAATAAAAGTTGCACATATCACATGGTAGCACTTCATTTTTAAAGTCATACACACATGGACATGACCTTACAACAACGCAACTAATTAAGGAGTTGGTGTAATGCAACAGATGTATGGATATTCAAACCTTACATTATGTTATGAAAAGACTATAAAGCAGATGATGTGCCAGCTAGTACCAAAGTACATTCATTCTAGAGTTCCACTGTGGTTCTTTTACTGTAAACATATTTAACATCGATTTAATTAATATTGCCTACAGTATAAAATTATAAAGGCTGAAGGCAGTAATGTAACACAATCAATGTAAGACGTACAATTTGCAAGTTCAAGTTCCTTGCCTTGATATTACATAACTATGTATTCTATATGGCCTTACTCCTAGCTGCCATATACTGCAACATTTACATGGATTTTGATCATTGAAACATAAAATTACTGCCACGATACATACATTGCGTGACTGTAGTATGAAATAGAACGGAAAAAATGTCACATTTCAATGGATTTTCACAGTTTGGCACAGCACACAAATATCCAACCTTTTCAGTGAGAAGCCTGGGTATTATCGGTGCTGGTATCCAACATAGCAAAATACATATTTCCACCATGTATTATGGTAGCATAGATACAATAATGAAGTCCACAACCTGTTACACCAACTTCAAGCGCGAGAACGCCTGTCAGAATCTTAGAATCCCCGAGAGGATTAGGCGCTCGTGGTGCTCGTGTGACAAGGTCACACGAGGAGTGATATGAAGAGTGATGATGTGACGAGTAACGAGCGATGCTTGTCATGTGGCCTGAGAAGGCAGCACATGACGAGCATGGCAACTGACGCGAGAGGATCTTCAGCTGGGTAACTGCGAAGTGGCATTGACAGCACGTTAAACATTTAATTCAAATTATGTCGTTAAACAGAAATGGTTCGGTAAGATGGTGGTGCCATGGTATATATAACAATCTCTGCTTAGCAAAGCCACTGATCCCAAAAACTATTCAATGAAGACATTTGGATTAAAAGTACAAAACACCGAATTACAACGGAGACTACTATCAAGGCTTTTCATCGTCCAGTGATGTGTACGTCCAGGCTGAGATTTAAGAACCCTGAAGATAATGAGATGAATTTAGGCCAATTGCAGGGTGTATATTTCTGAACACTATTTCTGGTGCAAGCAGTTAAATGGCCATGGAAAGTCGAGTTTGTGCGATGTACTCCATAGACGTCATGGTTAAGCTATGCAATCATTGGGGCATGCGCATTGGCGTATCGAAGGGAGGGGGCATTGGAGCAGTCCCCTCCCCATGAGAGGTTGTGGGCCCCAAATAATCCCGCCTGTGTTCGGAAAAATAGCGCGTCGCTCCCGAAAAAAATAATGCTGGTGTCCCCAACAATCGCACCGGGGCCCATAAAAACCACTTTGGAGCCGCCAAAAAGTCGCGCAAGGATCCCTGAAAATGAGGCTGGGGCCTCTCAAAATCACACCAAGGCCCTTGAAAATAACATTGAATGCCTAAAAATCGTCCTGGGACCCAAAAAATGACGCTGATGGCTCCAAAATGTGGGATCGGGTCCCTGAAAATACCGTTGGGCCTCCAAAAGTCGCTCTGGGACCCCGATAAGTCGCGCCAGGGCCCCATGAAATCACGCTAAGACCTTAAAAGGTCGGACCGTGCCCCTGTAAATCACCCTAGGGGCCAAAAAGTTTATCCGGCCCCCCCGAAAATGACGCTACGCCCGAAAACGACTAGCCGGGCCCTCAAAATCACACTGGGTCCCAAAAGGTCGGGCCGGAGCCCCTGATAATCGCGCTGCGGGCACAAGTTTGACCGGGGCCCCTGAAAACCACGCTGGGAGCAGAAAAAGTCGTGCCGTGGTCCTTGAAAATCACGATGGGGGCAGAAAGATTGTCTGGGCCGCAGAAAATCACGCCGGGGGCTCAAAAGTTCGCGCCTGGGCTCAGAAAATCACGCTGGGGGCCGAAAAAAGTCGTGCCGTGGTTCTTAAAAATCACAACGGGGACTCAAAATGTTGGGCCGAGGCCACTGAAAATCACGCTGAGCTTGAAGGTACCAAAACGTCGCACCCGGGCCTCTGAAAATCACGCTAGGGGCTTGACAGGTCGCATCGGGGCCCCAAAAGTCTCATCGGGAACACCCAATAAATGAAGCCGGGGCAACGAAAAAAACAATCTAGACATGAAAAATCACTTTGGGCTCCTAGCTGTCGATCCAAAAGAAACCAGAACGTGTTGGGCCCCCAAAGACGTGTCGAGGCCACTAAAACTCGCGATAGGCATCCCAACAAATGAAGACAAGGTCCAAAAATCGCACTTAGACCCAAAAACGTCGCGCCGCTGCCCTTGGAAATCACATTAGGGGCCCAAAAATCCCGCCGGAGCCCCACAAGTCGCAACTGGCTTCCCAAAAAAACAATTCCTACCCGAAATGTTACTCTACGGCCACAAAAATTGCGTTAAACCCCAAAACGCGTCTGGCCCTGGAAAAGAAGCTCCTTGAAGCACCGAAAAAAATGCACCGGGAGACCGAAGAATCGCACCGGGGCCCACAAATATCGCGCAAGAGGCCGTGGAAAATTCAGAGCATGCCCCGACAGAATGTTCTCCAAAGGGCCATTCTACTTTTAAGGGTGCAATCGACTGAAAAAAACTCGTTGAGCAGCCGCAGTGGCATACCAATGGCAAATCCCCCCCCCCCCACCCCCACATCCTGAAGAAGTGGACTTCCAAGAACCCAATAATAGCGTCGGGGTCCCCAAAAATGGTTCTGGGGTCCCATAAATTTGTGTCGGGTGCCCAGAATTAGGGGTTATAAATAAATGCAACTGGCACCAAAAAACTTGCACCGTACCCGCAAATTTGCGCCGCGGAACGCCAAATTCGCACTAGGGCTCAGACAAGTACAACACGCTCCTCGAACTAGCACCAAGCCCCCCAAATATCGCGCTTTGGATCCAAAATTCCTGTCAGTAGTCCCATAAATCCTGGTCGGGCATCACAAATTCCCTCGGGGCTCCCACAAATTGGCGTCGGTGGTCCCAGCTAAGCACAGCGTGGCCCCAAAATCGCATCAAAACCCGACAAGGATCACGTCGGAGCCCTTCAAATTAGAGATTCCGAAAAAAAATGTCTGAGCCAGGAAAATCGCTCCTTGGCTCAAACATACCACCAGATGCCTTAACAAATCGCATACGGCACCGAAAAACGTACCGGAGCTCGAAAAATCGTCGCAGGACACCAAAAGAAATGTCGTCTGGTGCCCGAAAAAATCAGGCCGTGGCTCAAACTTTACATAATTCAGGAGATGTCGACAAAAATTGCGTCGAGCCCAGAAAACTGGCGTCGGATCCCCCCGGAACCACGCTCCTGGGCCCGAAAAGTCGCGACGGGACTCCGATAAATTATACCGGAGCCCCCAATATCGTGCTGGGGTCCCACAAATCAGAGCGAGGAACCCCAAATAAACACAGGGGGATCCTAAGAGCACAACTGGAGGACGAAAATGCACCTGGCCCTCCAAAGCGTACCGACTCTGGGAAAAAGCGGCCGGGCCTTAAAAACCATACACATTTGTTTAAAAAAAAAAACACGAACGCCATACAATTCTGTTAGCCTGCCAATCTTGGTCTGCCACACACCGGATCAAATAATTTTCAACCAGCGATCACCCGTCTTTTCTGTTTCTCATCCTTTCCAACATCAATCATGAGACTTCTTTTGCCATGGGCCAGCAAGTAAGCTACGTTCTTGCTTATTCTTTCTCTTCACCAATATCGGTGACATTTAAAACGGGGGACATCTTAGAGACGTATAGTACTATATCATGGAAACTAGAGCACACCGCTTACTCATTATTCAGGCTGTAATAAGCTTACCTCTCCCCCCCCCCACCCTACACACATAGCGGAAGTTGAAGAAATTGTGGTTGAACAGCAATAGGTACTAATGGTTTCACTTGCACCAGGAAGATATACCTATTATTACAAAAGAATCCATCAGTCGTGAATAGAATTCGAAGTTCAGAGTAAGTGTGAATTTGAAAGTAGTTATACTGCAATGATAGTTCTTTTTCAGTACCACGTGTTGCTGTTAGTCATAGGCGCATCCAGGGGGCCTGTCCCATCTCCCTTGGCGGTGAATATTGTGTGTTCCCTATTAAAATTATCGGGTTCTCTATCCAAAAGTACTCGGCCATGGTACTTTGCTAAATCCTGGGTGCACCCCTGCTGTTGACCCTGCCCCCCCCCCCCACTTTTTCAGACGTTCCAACGCCTATGGTCTGCACCGTCCATACTCGGGTCTGCACCGCTCCGATTTATCGACTTTTCGGAGCCCAGGTCGATTTTGTAGCCCCTGGTGCGATATTTTTGGTCCCGATATATTTTATTTTTGGAGGGCTCAGCATATTTTGTTATGATTCCTATGTGGTTTGTTGGGGGCTGGGGCGCGATTTGTGGTGCTTTGGGACGATTTTGAAGGCCCGAATTGACATTAAGGCTTCTCTGCGTAATTTGTCCGGACTGCGGCTTGATTTTGTTGGGTCTCGGTTATTTATCTTGGGGAGGGGCAGCGCATCTTTTGGGGCTTATGCAGGAGCTTGAGGCCTGCCGTTGATATTTGGGACCCCCACGTGAATATTGTGGGACCTCGACGCGAATTATGGGGCACCAGCGCGATTTGCAGGCCTCGGTGGGAGTTTACGGGGTCTCGCTGCATTTATTTCGGGTATTAGATGCGAATTTTGCGGGGCTCCTAGAGGAATTTTGATGGCCTAGCGGGATTTTTGGTGCCCCCGGTGCACTGTTCGGTTCCGATGCGAGTTCTCGGGGTCGCGCTGTACTCACTTGGGGGTCACGGCGCTGATTTTTTAGAGCGCCAAGGGGAATTTTGAGGCCCAGCGCGACTTTCTGGGCCTTTGCGCATTTTTTGGGGAAACCTGGTGCAATTCTTGGGGTCAACCACCTCTCAGGAGGGCATTTTCCCATTCCCCTCTCCCTTTGGTACGCCACTATTGGGATGTACAGCTTGGTGGACGGTTCACTTGCATCTGCACATAGTACCATTATGAACCATGATCCTATGCTAATACGGCCATACCGGGGGTACCGTACCATAGGCTCGGAAACTGAACATACGAAGAAGAAAAATAAAATGGATTCTTTTCCTAATTTTGAAAATAAGCCCAGTTGCAGAAGTCGGAGTTGTTCTTAGTTTTGCCCTTCCCCTTAAGGAAATTCGTGCTACCCCCACAGGTCAGATCCTGGGGCCGCCAATCGATTTCATAAAACAATACCCCTGATCTAAAATAGGGGAGAAGTCGTTTTAAGTGGGAGGGATTGAGGTAGAAGTAATATATCCGGGGTGACGGTGTCGGAAGTCGGAGAAGGGCCGTCTAAAGTTCCTCGACTGTTGGGGGGACGATCCTCACGGGAGATGGCTGGGGGAAGCGTTCCCACATCCCTCACGTATTTAGCGACGGACTGGTGTAGTCCGAGTCCAACGAGGAAGCTCAGCTTGTCACATGTGTAGAAAGAGGCATGCTGGGAAATGCGAAATAAACAGGATCCTGCTCAACGCCGGCCTTTTGATACCATAAAGGCATTCATATTTCGCGCAATGGATGTCTGCCACGGTCACGTAATGCGGCTTGTATATGAGCAAGACATAAAACATGTTCCGTCCAGTGCTCAGTGCAAATTTGCAGGCCCCATGCACATGCATTGTACCATATACATTCGGGCATTTGAGACATCTCACTCATTTTCGTAAAACCACATCCTTGCGTTGTAGCCGAAATCCAGCGAGAAAAAAAATCAGCTCGTTGGCGTTGTATGAACTAGCAGTCGCTGCGGCTTGAAACCACAGTAATCAGTTTCAGGTGCCGACACAAAACAGAGAAAACTAGCAAAACCAATGTGACAGTGGCTGACCCTGACCGTCCCCTCCCCCCCCCCCCCCCACTAACCAGAACCACGTGGCGCCGCCCGCGATAGCGGCTACACTGCCTGCGGCATGCACGACATGCACGGGTAACAACCAATTGCATTGTATTTAGCAACCCACCGTGAATCGCAATAATGATAACATTATTATTGGTGACAACAGCTCTGCGCCACGGCTGTCTGCCAGTGTGCAGCAGGATCGGGTGTGATTCGCCCCAGTCACGGTCTTGTACATACCACTGGCGACGGGCTCAGGGCAGGGCGAAGGGGGGCTGCCTCTCCCCCCCCCCCCACATACCCACTGGCGGATCTAGGGGGGGGGGCATTCCGGCCATGCCCCCCCCAAAGCGCTTCAAATGGGGGGCAAAGTGTCTTTTGTCCCCCCCCTCAAACCAACAAAAGTAAACTAAATTAAAATGCAGTAACCTTTGCTGAGGTTAAAAAATAGCGTTCCGGGTGAAATAATCTCCAATTTTAAAGGTATTTTGTTATAATTGTTTGGAAGCACAATATGGTAGCATAGTAGATTCTGACACATCGAGGGTTCTATGCTGTTGAAGTTCTGCTTACAGCAAGAGATGACGAAATCAGCAGTTTCATTATTCCTTCGTCAGATAGGTTCATGAAGTTTGTTTAGCCTGTAACGTGCAAGCGGACCCAGTGAGCCAGATTTCGAAAGCGGAATTTGAACAGGATGTTTTGTGCGAGTGACCAGTTGAGCCGAGTTGAGCAGCATGTTTCGTATGTTGGTGTTGGGGCAAGGCCATATAGCCATATAGGTGTTGGAGTTGCTAAGATGAAGAGACAGGCTACATTGACTGATTTTTTCAAGAAGAATAGCAAGAGGAGGTATGTATTTATATCCTGAATAAGAGATAACTGGTGGGTTTGCATGTGGGGGAGATTCGGGTGGTAGGACCGGGCTATCAAAGTTTAATGGTATTATTGCAGTTTAAGGTATCTACGAGACAAGTTTTACACATACCCTCATGCACTGGCGGATCCAGGGAGGGGCCATTCCGGCCATGGCCCCCCGAAGCGCTTAAAAGGGGGACCATAGTGTCTTTTGGCCCCCCGAAACCAACAGAAGTCAGCTAAATTAAAATGCAGTAACCTTTGCCGAGGTTAAAAAATAGAGTCTGGATGAAAGAATCTCCAATTTTAAAGGATTTTTTATATATAATTGTTTGAAAGCCAGTATAGTAGCATAGTAGATTCTGACACACATCGAGGGTTCCATGCTGATCAAGTTCTGCTTACAGCAAGAGTTGACAAAATCGGATCCGCCAGTGTCCACGTGCACGAACGTTGACGTGGTACAAGACGTTGAACGTGAACGTGAACGTTTTGGTAAACAAGAACAAAAATCCGGTAACATAGAAACGGTGGAGGTAGGCTGGGCCCCTACACAGGAAATTATGTTGTCAATTATTATTTTACTTTTTATTTTATTTTAATTTTAATTATTATTTTAAAAATGTGCCTCTTTGCCAAATAGTGGGAGAATGGGCATCCTCCAAATCCGTTTGACCCCTCCCCTGATGCAATTCCTAGGTACGCCACTGGGGGAGGGGAGGGGGGGCTGACGCCGAAAACCGAAAGTTGGCCTCCCCCTAAACCGTTGGGCTAGATCCGCCAGTGCACATACCACGCGCTTTGCGCTCCGAAAGGTGCCGCTACGGGGGTGTGGCATCCCTCCAGGTAGAAAGCATCCCTCCGAGAAGGTCGATTGCCAACTTCCTTGCCACCCTTCCCTGATAAACAAAATTTGCAATCGAATGTCCGAGTACACCACTTCCCCATTTTCCTCCAACTGGAAGAGGCGTCAACATGAGAAGGTGGAGTGCACCACGCGCCACCCACGGGGAACGAATTTTGGAGCCGAAGGCACCCTCTCAAAATCTCACCCTCCTCCTGAGCGAAATCCCAAATCAGTCAGTGTGTAACATGCCAGCCACATTGTGCTCAAAGAGATCTCATATTCACGGTAAAGGACCGTCAGCTGCGAGCCCTCACTACAATCTAGTCTGGCGCCCTGCATGACTGAGCAGCCTGGTCCGTCGTGCCAGAGGGAAGCCGACACGTTGGCTGTACAAGCGTTGTGCCGTATGCCAGAGGTGGAACTAAGTTATTCGTGGTTGCATTTTGTTTTGCATGTTGCAATTCAACATGAAAACATCTGCAAGCGATCAGCTAGTGCGCATGTTTAGACAACGGCGTAGCAGATGTCGACAGGAGAGGCATATCCTCAATGTACATGTACACATGTCGCGAGTACGCGGTAAGAAACAAATGCAATCATGCAACATGTCATGCAAAGTCTCCACCTGTACCTCCTGCCCAGTTCAGTGCGCGAGCTCCGGCGACTGTGAGAGCGCCTCCCCCCCCCCCCGCACTGCCCACTGCTCCCCTCTCCTGCCCAAGGTCATGCAATGTGGCAGCGGCGTCGGGCAGCACTCGGCGCACCGCCGGCCAGGTCTCGGCGGGTGCCGTGCTGCAGACACGCTGGCGTCCATCTTCCAGCCCTGTGCACCATTGTCGGCTGGCGGCCAGCCACTCCTGCCGGAGCCACCCGACACGTCAGGTACGGCACGCAGGTCAACACGGCGGCCAGCCACTCCTGCCGGAGCCACCCGACACGTCAGGTACGGCACGCAGGTCAACACGGCGGCCAGCCACTCCTGCCGGAGCCACCACACTCAGGTCGCACGCAGTCAACGGCACACCGTCAGGTACGGCACGCAGGTCAACACGGCGGCCAGCCACTCCTGCCGGAGCCACCCGTCACATCAGGTACGGCACGCAGGTCAACACGGCGGCCAGCCACTCCTGCCGGAGCCACCCGACACGTCAGGTACGGCACGCAGGTCAACACGGCGGCCAGCCACTCCTGCCCGAGCCACCCGACACGTCAGGTACGGCACGCAGGTCAACACGGCGGCCAGCCACTCCTGCCGGAGCCACCCGACACGTCAGGTACGGCACGCAGGTCAACACGGCGGCCAGCCACTCCTGCCGGAGCCACCCGACACGTCAGGTACGGCACGCAGGTCAACACGGCGGCCAGCCACTCCTGCCGGAGCCACCCGACACGTCAGGTACGGCACGCAGGTCAACACGGCGGCCAGCCACTCCTGCCGGAGCCACCCGACACGTCAGGTACGGCACGCAGGTCAACACGGCGGCCAGCCACTCCTGCCGGAGCCACCCGGCACATCAGGTACGGCACGCAGGTCAACACGGCGGCCAGCCACTCCTGCCGGAGCCACCCGACACGTCAGGTACGGCACGCAGGTCAACACGGCGGCCAGCCACTCCTGCCGGAGCCACCCGACACGTCAGGTACGGCACGCAGGTCAACACGGCGGCCAGCCACTCCTGCCGGAGCCACCCGACACGTCAGGTACGGCACGCAGGTCAACACGGCGGCCAGCCACTCCTGCCGGAGCCACCCGACACGTCAGGTACGGCACGCAGGTCAACACGGCGGCCAGCCACTCCTGCCGGAGCCACCCGACACGTCAGGTACGGCACGCAGGTCAACACGGCGGCCAGCCACTCCTGCCGGAGCCACCCGACACGTCAGGTACGGCACGCAGGTCAACACGGCGGCCAGCCACTCCTGCCGGAGCCACCCGACACATCAGGTACGGCACGCAGGTCAACACGGCGGCCAGCCACTCCTGCCGGAGCCACCCGGCACATCAGGTACGGCACGCAGGTCAACACGGCGGCCAGCCACTCCTGCCGGAGCCACCCGACACATCAGGTACGGCACGCAGGTCAACACGGCGGCCAGCCACTCCTGCCGGAGCCACCCGACACGTCAGGTACGGCACGCAGGTCAACACGGCGGCCAGCCACTCCTGCCGGAGCCACCCGACACATCAGGTACGGCACGCAGGTCAACACGGCGGCCAGCCACTCCTGCCGGAGCCACCCGACACATCAGGTACGGCACGCAGGTCAACACGGCGGCCAGCCACTCCTGCCGGAGCCACCCGGCACATCAGGTACGGCACGCAGGTCAACACGGCGGCCAGCCACTCCTGCCGGAGCCACCCGACACGTCAGGTACGGCACGCAGGTCAACACGGCGGCCAGCCACTCCTGCCGGAGCCACCCGACACATCAGGTACGGCACGCAGGTCAACATGGCGGCCACCGCCGGCCGCCACGCTGTTGTAGCTCTGTGGACCGAGCCGAAGCTGCAGAGCTCGCCCAGTGACACCCAGCGACGCGCGTCGGTGGGATATCACTCGGCAGTAGATACCGGTATTGCATGCCAGTCCCCACCGATAATTCGTCATCGCTCCCGCGGAGTATTGGCGGGGAAGCTGTCTCCAGCTGTTGCAACGGTGGCTGCAAGTCGCATGGGTGTATTCTGTAGACGGGCTGGGGAGGGAACGCGCGGCTTGGATCTTTTTAAAGCATGCATTGGTTCCCACTCAATGGTTAGAAACAACAGGGTATATATTTTGTTTGTTCCTTTATTTTGAACGTTCGCCCTCCATAGATTTCTGAATTAAATTAAATACAAAATTGGCTGTCTCGCACATTCGACTTGTCCTCTTAATTTTGACAATGAGATTTGAAACCACCCATGGAAAATTCGGTATTATTGGAGATCAAGGTAAATGTGGATTCTTTGCAATTTTTTTTAATACAGACGATCTTAACGTGAAAATGACGATGCGACAACTCATTTTCTCCGCAAATTACTACTTTTCAGTTGGCAAAGAAATGCACGATCATAATCTTCACTCTGCAAATATAGCCCATCACGTATTGGGAATTATCCGTACCTGGTGTGTCACAGACGTGATAAAGAAGAAATTCAACACTTCAGGCACTCAATTCAATACTCATTAAGATTGAAAATCATATGTTTCTGGCTTAATTCCATATTCATTCCCGAAAACGAATATTTCCAGCCAGACGCGTCCGAAACCTGCGATCAAGGCCTGAAGTTCCTTGCGATGCTGTTAACGTTAACGGCAGCGCTAGCAATGTCCGCAAGCTTTGATGACGGTTGGTGGAAAAGTTTGTTTGGGAGGAATCTGGTTTTCCCGGTTAGGTTAGGTTAGGTTGGATTATATTATATTAAACTATAATATATTTTATATATCATGCTACATTATCATAGTCTAGGTTAGGTTAGGTTAGGTTAGGTTATTTTATTTATTCTATGATTTATTTATTTAGCAGTCGGTAGAAAAACCATACGCAGCCATGCGCACCACTCGTATTAATGTAAGCTTAGCATCGTGGTGCAACGGTTGTGCTCCAGTATCTCTGATAATTATTAAGCTTTCTTTTGAGGACAAACACGCAAGTTTATAATTTTTCCGACAACACAGTGCCGTTCCCAGCGGGGTAATTTGCTCAAATTGTTCCAAGGTCTGCCAGTGTTTGTTTTCCTAAGGAGTTTCACTGCCACGAGATTCAAAATTTCCTTCTCGAAGCATCGAGGTTATAAGCCGCAGACCTGTGCCTATGACGTCATCAATTGTATCGACCACCGTTGACTTAAAAGTAATCATTTGCGGAGAAAGTAAATGTTCGCATGTCTCAACCATGTCAAAAAACATCGTATTAAAAAAATTCAAAAGAATCAAATTCTACCTTGATCTCCACATTTACCGAAAATTCCATCCATTTTACGGCTTGACAGTAAATTGACATCAGCGTGTCCGAATTCGTTTAGTTAGTCGCCAGGATGTAAGTAAAGCAAATTATTCCCTGATAATTTACGATAGCCATTTGGAACGGATTCGTGGTTATATAAGGTGATCCAAACCATCTTACAAAAGGGGTATTACCGTACATGAAGGTCACATGTAGCCAGTCCAACTAGTTTTTCATCTCTTGCATCATTACTTGAGGTGAATGAATCGTGAAGCTAATAAGTTGTGCAGATGACCGGTACTGTATTTATTGCTTTCAACAGGATGGGTGATCTTTTTACTTGTCAGAAGCGATTAACGTTTCCTATCTATCCACCTTCTCACCCCTACACTTGTCCGGTGGTCAACTTAAGTTTTAGGCACGTCGATATCTACATTTATCCAATTAAGCATGTTCTTAGCTGAATGGCTTTCATGGCGTAGTTTCAGTTCGTCTGCAGAGCACATTGTGCATATTTGAGAAACCATTTCAGGACAAAAAGACGTTCCTGCTCCTTCAACCGTTCACTACCTTGTAGATGTATACATGGGGATTTCGCAACATCATGCTAGTGCCAGGAAATAAATGTGAATCTGAATATAAAATATTCAAAATGCATTTACTAAAAACAAAGAATGCCCTATGAATTTCCTTCATCGAATCAATGGCTAGCGACGATGCGGTACTTTCACAAACGTTCAGTGGACAATTGGCATGTCGCCGGATTATTTTTCACCACGTTATTTCTTATCTTATCCTTATCAGTGTTGTCTACGCATAACACAATGCGTACGTACCTAGCTCATGCCACCAGTAAACGCAAACAGATAGTAGTGGTGCGAAATGTTTGCTCCCAGTAAGCATAGGACCAAAATTGTCCCCTAAAGTGAGCAGAAGACCAAAGCATTTCAATCAAGGCCAGTGATGTAGCCAAAGGAGAGGGCGAAGGGGGCACCCCTCCCGTGTTGGCTTTGTGCTTTGTAATCCTTGATGTGGTGAGGGAAATTGTTTGGTAATCAATCACGGAGAATATATTTTTCTTCACAACTGTAACATGAGAATCTCAGTTTGCACTTTCTAGTGAATCTTGAACACTTTCACGGAGCAGTTCATTGTCAAACAGCACCACTAAACCTCCAAATGATAAAAATAAGATGATAATGTTGTGGATGACAAAAAGCCAGGAACACCCTATTTTTCCAACCGTGCAGACTTGCCCACATGTTGTCAGATCCTACAGTGGAGGTTACGATACGTAGCATTTACGTATGACGCCCCACACGAGGCGCAACCGAATTTATGAACCACGGAGGAAAGACAGCACTTGGGTAGCCTATCCTTGAAGCGAAGAAGTGAGCCGATTCTAAAGGAATTATCTAGGCTAATTTTTGGGTCCCGATAAGGATAGAATTTCTTCAGAACACTCACTATATCAGCTCTCATGCTTATCAGCTTGGTCAGGTCCAAAATATGGAAAAACGAAATACTTGCCCAGCTTCGGAACAGGACCTGCAAGGGTGGTCGGTTTAAATATACCGTACAAAAGTATTTTGGTGCCTGCATGAACTATCTGGATGGGAAATCTTTTTTTTAACGATATCAAGTATGCGACCTTTGTATGGAAACACTGGTCGGTTGAACTCAAGTGAAATGCCCGGAATGCAGATGGTTTGATGACACACTCTTTTAGCGACATTGTAATGAAACTAAAAAGAGCTCTGACGGAAAACTGGTGTCTGCAGTTTACTGGTAAGTTTTCGTACCCATATGTGAAGAAAGGGAAGTGAACCATCTTTTTCATCTTCCTTAGTGAACTTAATGCTTGGATGTTGGCCGTCCAGAAAATTGAGGAAAAGGTCGGAATGTGTCCAACCACGAAACAAACGAAGGCAATCATCGACATAGTGCAGATATAAAATGGGACGAAACGCTGGGGAGAAAGTGTGGAGCCAAATCTTTTCATGGTGGCACATGATGATGTTGGCAAATCTTGACCCTGATGGAAGGCCCATTCCCACACCCTCATTTTGCTTCTAGAACTTACCATCAAGAACGAAAAATGAGTTCAGGACAGATAGCTCCAACAGGAACTGGAAATAATTCGCGGTGATTCCAATCACCTCTCGGCTAGCACTCAGAAAGGGTGTTTGTGAAAGTATCCATTGGTTCCTTCAACGGGATATTTGTAAGCATACTCTACGCATAAAAATTGATGATGGAGACATTGTCAGACAATGACAAGCTTACTGATTTCATCGGCAAATTGATAAAAATTGGTTATTGTGACTTCATTTCATTTTGTCAGAGTAGCGAGAACAGGCACCCAGTACATTGCGAGCTTGTAAGCGGGGGGCCCCACAGGCTGCGACAATGGGGCAGGGAGGAACCACGGGCTTCTGGATTTTCGGTAGCCCGTATAATATTACAGGGGTGCTCCCAGTAAAATATAGGTCTGTGTGCGTCTCATCTCTAAGCATGTGGAGCCTTTTTAGCATGGCTAAGATCCTATTGAGTTTGTCTTCAACCTGTCGGATTACATTTGCTAGCATGGAGTCAAGAATGTGGATAACCTTTGAATGATCATTGACAATCCCCAGCATTTTTTTTAACGTGCGAGCTTCTATCAAGTATGGCCACATCCCTACCCTTGGCTGGCTGCGACACGATAATAGTTTTACCAAATACAAAGGTCTTCAGCAGCGAGATATCACCGGCCGACACAATAGGCGAAAACACTCTGGCTGACTTGAAACCCTGGAAACTTCTGCGACTAATGGCTGCTAGCTCTGCTTAACATCATCAAAACGATACCTGTCAGGGTGGGGTAAGTCATTTGCATAGTGTACATACCAGCTGTTCAATGCAGATAAAGAAGTTGGGGAAGCTTAGCTTCCGAACAGGCAGCTTAAAGCCCAAGCCAAATGCTAGGAGGGTCTTGACACGGCCAGGCACTGGATTACGGGATAGGTTGGAATGCACGCGGTCTGCATCACATGGGCGGAGCAGGCTGAACGCTTCAAGCTGATGCAGTTTCTTCGAGTGTGCTCTCTTGATATTTCCAGTGAAAGTATCCAGGCAATGCAGCTATGTAGTTGAAACATATGGAACTCAAACCAAAAATAATAATTAAACGCAGACGACACAGGAATGCTTCATGTTGATCACGAACATCAGAAAAACGACTCGCCTTAAATCTCAATTCTTCATGAGGTAATTCTGATTGCCAATATATGTACTGTTTTGACAGCTACAATGACTTCCGGCACAATTTAAATCCGAAAAATTTAGAAAATATACCATGTGCTTTGCATGTGGTGAAGAACTCTGTGAAGTTCGCATTTTGCTTTATTTTTCTGCACGTCAATAACACGGAAGACCTGACGAGGCACATGGGAGCCATGGTTCCTGGCGATGACGTCAAAAAAGGCTCTTCTGAATCTCAGCAGCAAAATAAGCTTGAGAACAAAGGCAGCAACAGAAAGGTGCATTTTGTTATGTGCCAGGTTTACACAATGTCTTCTTCTCTCCGGTCTTCTCAACAAATGCGATGTCTAGTCTGCTGTATGACATAATCGATGCGTTAATGGATATGCCCATATGTATATATATCCATATGTGCAGTGGGCAACAGCTGAACATATTGCAATCCGAGCTTCATTGTTCCGCTCGTCAATTCTCCGTACAGCTGTACCGGAATAATGCAATCCCGTTCCTAGATATCCTTATCGATGCATAAAATTTAACTTACGTCACTTCAGTATTTGGGAAGCCCACCGATACTAGACAATGTCTGAATGGTGACAGCGAGCGCCCTGATAGGTACTATTGGCGTCACAAATAGCTTGGCAGTCAGGCTGATTGTCCTGGCACCTCAATATCCTGCATAGGTGTGTTCCCACCACATTCTGCTTCCCACCACACCTATACCTATGCGGAACGTTCAGGCGTCAGGACGCCCAGCCTGACTGGCAAGCCATTTGTGACGCCAATTATACAAGGACAGCGTATTGCCAGCCTGCGTCCACCGAACAGTATCCACTGCTCAACATGGCCACCAGGAGCTAAAAAGGGTCAAGGAAATTTCTGTGAACAACAATTATAGGATAAGGGACGTGGACGATCATATTCTCCGAGAGCTACACAAACATTCCACAACAGGATGTAGAAGTAAAACTATGCCAGGAAAAGGAAATAACAGGCTGGGGGGGGGGGGGGAGTAGGGGGTGAACTGTGCACAAACATGACGAAAAAGCCGTGCTCAGCTTCATACAAATGTATGCCGGTTAAAGCAGAAGCTGAGATTATGCTCATCATTTACTTTTTATAAATGCCAGCGAATAGTATCATAGTGAAGAGCAAATTGGACCAACATCCGCCACCACTGAAAGCCACTAACCTAACATACGAGTACAAATGCACTATCGGTGACTGCACCCGCCGCTCCTGCTCATATATTGGTTACACTACGACCATACTAGCAAGGCGCATCGCCATGCCACTACAGGACGGTGGACCACAACACACCATATGAACGCATAGTGCATGTGACACGACTCCCGCAAGAGCTGAATTGGTGAACAAAACGTGGATTCTGTCGAAGTGCTCGAACAAGAAGCAAACTGAAGGTGCTATAAACTGAATGGCTGTCTTTGTTCGAGACCAAGATGCAGCGATTAATTGTCGAATGGATATGACATTTATTCTCTTTTGAAAACAACGTGCCCGAAATACGAGGAGTCTTGGAAAAGTGGGGACGGATGCCTCTTCAGATGACCACCCCCTGTACCAAATCCTGGCTACGCCACTCAATTCAAGGCCTGAATGTTGTGCGGGGAATTTTCCGACCCTAACTTTGGTACTTACTTTAACACAACACAGGGGGAGCGCGATGGCCGCACCCATATCGACTAATCAGAAGATCCGAATTTGACGTTATTCATAGCGCCCACCATGTACTCTTCCAGATCAGGGACAGGGTTTTTAAAAAGCATATGTGGTACTATTTTGGCCTGACATAACCTCCCCATCTCCCAAAAAATGCTTGGATTTAAGCCACCCGATTTTCCGTTCCTGATCTTTTAACTTCTTTGTGGCCATGCGCCTTTTCTACAACAAATATGTTGGTCGAGAACACCGAGCCACCTTGGGTTCGCATCTACGAGGAATATCTTTAATCAAATCCCTATCCATATGAATCGCTTAAAAAAGGAGCACAACGCACGTCGTCGAGCAAACCGTTATTAAGGCGCCAGCGACTGCTTTGGTGATGCTACCGTCGAGGAGGCTCCAGAACTGGGAGATCTCTCGAACCCAGAATGGAGACCAGGGGCGTCCAGTGATGCTACCGTCGAGGAGGCTCCAGAACTGGAGATCTCTCACGAAGCCAGGGGCGTCCAATGATGCTACCGTCGAGGAGGCTCCAGAACTGGAGATCTCTCACGAAGCCAGGGGCGTCCAATGATGCTACCGTCGAGGAGGCTCCAGAACTGGAGATCTCTCACGAAGCCAGGGGCGTCCAGTGATGCTACCGTCGAGGAGGCTCCAGAACTGGAGATCTCTCACGAAGCCAGGGGCGTCCAGTGATGCTACCGTCGAGGAGGCTCCAGAACTGGAGATCTCTCACGAAGCCAGGGGCGTCCAATGATGCTACCGCCGAGGAGGCTCCAGAACTGGAGATCTCACGAAGCCAGGGTCCATTTTACTACCGGAGAGGGCCCCAAAAGGAGAACTCTCACGAAGCCAGGGGCGTCCAATGATGCTACCGTCGAGGAAAAAGAGATATCTCCCGAAGCCCGGGGCTAGGCTCCAGAACTGGAGATCTCTCACGAAGCCAGGGGCGTCCAATGATGCTACCGCCGAGGAGGCTCCAGAACTGGAGATCTCTCACGAAGCCAGGGGCGTCCAAATCCTTATCTTCAAGACATACTTTCAGATTGAATAGGGGAAATGACAAATTAACATTGGCAGGGTACCAAACCAGGGGTCTAGACCCCAACCGACCCACCCGGGATCTCGAGCCATGCCCGGAGCCATGGTATTTGGGAGAATCGAGCCGTCGCCTATGCAAATAATGATACAGCTTTTTTCTTTCATGTTTGCACTTCAATACAACACGAGTACATGAGTCAGTGCCTTTTTGTCGAAGAACAAATGTCAAAAGCGGACAAATTTTACCGGGATACTAAAACATTTCGGATTGACGTGCTGTATAATCACCCTTCGCTTCGAACATGAAACTATCGGACTGATGTTAAACCTGGGCCGCATCACAGTGATGAAGCCGATGTTACCTACCTCACTGTTTCGCTTACGCACGGTAAGCGAAAACATGGAGGATAGCTGGGCAAATCTTGTGGATGCTATGTTCACTGTTCATGTTCCATCATTTTCAGCTCGACGCCCTCCCCAAAAAGATAATAGGATAACACAACTTTTAGCGGAATAAACACCTCGAAGGGAACTGTTCCACCATTTCATCATCTAACTGACGTGCCCGAGAGCGGTCACTTTTTGTCAAATGAAGGACAAACCAACGATGAAGGAAAGGCTATATTTTCTAGCAACCAGGTGACAATAAACAAAGAAGAGAATATAACTTTAAGGAGAGGGCATTGCTTTTCATCTGGCTGCGCCTGAAAAGCTGATTACAAATCAGCTTTTGTCTTTGCCAACCCGTTGGCGGATTCCGTAAGGCACACGCAACTCGTCTGTGAAAAAATTAAAAGAACATCATCCAAAAAGTGACTAGATTTGACAGCTGCGACCGTTAGGATCAATCCAAACTACACTAATCAATCCAATAATTGGTCTAAATTTCGAGAAATCATCTCACGTATGTAAATTTTGTAAAGTACATGAACCAATTTAGAAGTATTGCCTAAATGCACCCCCCCCCCCCTCCCCCTCCCACCATCTTAGGTTCGCCAGTAGCTGCCCAACCTGAGTCTTATTCGACAGGCAGAAATGGGGTACAGCGGGTGAATCCGGCAAAAATGTTCTGTCATGTCCTGTTCATATTTCATGGTCATTTCTGTAGGATACTGGTCACTTTGGGCGAGTCGTTCCACTCAAGCGAATGACGAACCCGCATTCGGCGTGGCAACGACACGACACGGTCGATGTTCGCCGCATCAAGGAGCTCGCGGCATTCCCAATCGTCGACATACACCTGATCCAGACCAACCTCATCCAGATCAGATCTGTCTGATGCACTGTTGCCAGATCGGGTCGACCCAATCCCTTACAAACTGCAGGCCAAGACTTCTAGAATCCTCTAGGCTTGGCGAGGGCGAACGCAATACCTGTAGATTGTCCTCGAAGCAGCTGATGAAACGGTAGAAAACACGATTTTTCGAAAGTGGGGTTCTGTTGGAAGAGGTAACTTCTTGAAGTTATCTTAGAAGGGATAAGTAGGGGCAGAAAATAGCGGCCCGCCACGTCTTATTCACTTCGTCTGCCATGGCTTTGACGATTTCCCCATTTCTTAACCTCAGCAGCTTCGGTTGGATGCGTCTTTCTACGCCCTCGCCTAAGGTCTTCCGCGGACAGTGAAAAAACTGCGCGCGGCAGCGCGCCGAAAATTGGCATACGTTTTCCGCGTCAATTTAATATGTCCTGTGCAAATTTTGGAGTCAGGTCATCGACAGCTACCGAGGTAGACAAGGTCAAGTGAGGTCACCTCCAAAAAAGTTCAACCGGTCGTCACGCTTCAACAGGTAAAGATATTTGCATGAAAGTTTCAGCGTTTGTTTATCTTTAGGGACGAAACAAAATGCACCAGGGAAGTTTTGAATCTTTGCGTTTTTGATGACCTTTTTTTGCATATTTAACCATTAGGGCAAAAATCGAAGATTCTGGCTAAAGTAAGCACTTTTATGAGGCTAACTTTACTTAAAACGACGGTTCTCCGTGCGCTCTGTCCATCAGCAAAAATACAACACAGAAAATCGAAAACTCAAGGTTTTTGCAATTCTGTTTTTATAACTTTTTTCTTTTTGGGTGGGCAAACATTTTGGGACCATGATCGATCGATTTCGCCTTCCTTTTGTAATTCTCGATAAGTTTTGTTTTTAAATGTCTTCCCCAGAATGAAGTCCCCAGAGCCAAAAACATGACCACGTCAGTCGTAACCCCATAAATCCCCTAGTGACGTCGCTTCTTGAGGGGAGAACATTTTGTTGTGGTTTCGGGCCCTACTCGTCGAGCGCTTTCCGATGACACCTCTTTTATTTTCGTGCGACGCTTAGTTGGATATTAAAGTGGGCATATAACGACCTCCCCCCTAGACGGGGTGAGGATCTGACCGGAAAGACCGGAAATAAGAGAAAGGGCCCATGAAATTATTACTCCGGTTTCTCCTCCCTCGCTCTTTTTCTCTCGTTTTATAGATCGCTACTTCGCAAAAAAAACATTTCGATTCATGAACAGGTTTAGGTATTCAAATGCATGACACTGATGTTGCGGCGACTCGTGCTACAGACCACCTGGCCGTTCACCTTCACAGACAAGGGGAGCTTCTGAACATGGTGACCATCATCTTCTCGGGGATGGTGTATGTGACGTAGTTCTTTCCAATACTGTGAAGGCTACTCAGCATCCACTGGATGACCTGTCATGCTTACTATTTACTAACACGCGTATCTTACCGAGAAATTGATCTCGCTCACTTCTCCAGAGCAATCTCTAGTCCTGCCTCCCAGGGGTGGATCCAGCCGGCTAATGGGGAGGGGCAGGGATGGGGTTGGAGCAGTGGCGCAACCAGGATTTCAGTTCGGGGGGCAAAGAAGGGGGCCCCCCCCAAAAGGGGCCCCCCATGTTTTTAAAAAGTCTGCGGAAAACATGCACTTACTTTGAGCGGGCTATGTTTGTAAAACTTCGCAGAAATAAAAGCACTTTTCCTTTATCAGGGGCCCGATTCGAGGCGGGCCCTGGTTAAAACGGGCCCCCAGATTTTCGCTTAAAGAAAGGGGTTCTTTTTAGGCCCACTTTTTTGTTGCGGGGGCCCTGGGGGGGGTTTTGGGGGGGGGTCCTGGGGGGGGGGGGGGGGGGGGGGGGGGGGCCGGGGGGGGGGGCCAAAAATTTTGGGGGGGGGGGGCCCGTCCCTTCCCCCTGTTGGTGGTTTGGGTGGGGAGGGGGGTTAAAAAAAAAATAATAGCAAGCTTATACCAAAAAAAATGTTTGGAAAGTGATGAAGAACTATGCAGCTTTTAACATCAAAGGTTGTTGGCAAAGTCTTATGACCAATGGAAACCCGCCAACAAGTTTCATTGCTTCATTTTATCCCCCCCCCCACCCCCCACCAACATGACCCTTGTCCCACCCAAACAAGTTGGCTCGAAATGCCATTTTGCAACCCACATCCTTTAAACACACTTTAGCAACATTTGGGCGTGGGGGTGATGGTGGGGAGGAGCTCCATTTTCCAAGCAAAGGGGAAAATCTACCCATGTGCCCTGCCCTCCCTTCTAGGTTTTCTCTTCCATCCGTTCTAGAAACATAAGTCCTGTAAAAAGTGAGGCGTGAGCAGAACCCTCAGGCATGAATCCCGAAGACAAGCTCATTTTATCCTGCGTTTTGTATTTTATTGGTGGGTAGTCATACTTTTGGGCTCAATTTAAACCCTCCAGATATCCCTATAGGCCCACGTCAGATGAATGCGCATCTATGGTCCCTAAAATGGCCTTGCCAACCCTCTAGATTTAGAGGGAAACCTTTTGATCTGACAACAGTGGTCTGGTGCATCAATCAGCCAGCATTTTCTCCGCTGTCGATGCGGCAAAGCCTGCCCCACGAACTTTCGCTGCAGCCTGCCCGCGCACTGCAGGGACTGCAGCCCTCTGACTCTGATCGGCCTGCCTGATGAATCATGCACGGCGGGCGACGTGCCGCCCAACGGCTCGGCAGATAGCGGCCGGGCGCCACAATCTGCCGGCCGCGGCGCCAAGCTTGGGCGGCAGCCCGGCCTTCCTGCCGGCGCGCCGACACAGGCGCCGCCGGCAGCGCCGCTCAGCGGACGGTGCCGGAAGCTCGCCCGGCCGGCCGATCCGGCCTCACGTTTCCGAGGATCCCACCGTTTGGCCGGCGGTTTCTCGGTCCCCCCCCCCCTCCGCCGGCCCCGGCAGGCGCTTGGCAGGCCTCTGCAACGGCTCTGGCTCCGGGAAAGTGACGTGCTTCGGGATGGAAGAGCGGTGCGGCCAACTGTTACCGTCATACTGGGGGCTCGGCACATGTTACCGTCATACTGGGGGCTCGACAAATGATACCGTCATACTGGGGGCTCGGCACATGTTACCGTCATACTGGGGGCTCGACAAATGATACCGTCATACTGGGAGGCTCGACACATGTTACCGTCATAATGGGGGCTCAACACATGGTACCGTCATACTGGGGGCTCAACACATGTTACAGTCATACTGGGGGGCTCGGCACATGTTAGTCATGTTGGGGAGACCGGCATTTGCTACCGTCATTCTGGGGCTGGACAAATGTTCCAGTCATCTTGGAGGGGGTGGGGGGCGGGCTCGACAAATGTTTCCGCCATACTGGGCGGCTCGGCAATTGCTACCGTCATACTGGAGGGCTCGGCAGATGTTACCGTCATACTGGGGGGGGGTCAACAGATGTTGCTATCACACTGGGTGTGTGGGGGGGAGGCTCGACAAATGTTATCGTCATGCTGGGGCTCGGCAAATGTAATCCAACGGAAGCCAAACGTCCAGACAGAATAGCAGTGCTTTCGGTGGCATTCTGGGAAACATGGGTGGAGCTACGGTTTTGAAGTTGGGGGACAAACCAGGGACGCTGGCAGCTTGGGCAGGATGAAGGTTGTGTTGCAGTAAATGTGGACTTACACTAACTTTTCCCATGCTTTCATGTTTTACGGGGACACATTTCAATGCAATAACAACCAGGGGCGGATACAGGGGCATGTGCCCCTCACATGTGCACTGGGGGCATGTGCCCCTCACATGGAAGGTGGCGTCCTTCCGGCCGGGAAAAGGCGTCGCCCCTCGGAGACGGTCCGGATGTACACCTTCAAACTTGTCAAGCAGAGGCGTCCCTCTGGGTGAAAAAGGGGCCCCATTGGAAGGAAAGGCACCCCTCCGGGAAGGTCCGAGTGCCCCCCCCCTGCTGCTGATTGCTGATTTACCACACGGAGATTTTGTGACGACCGACAGCCTGTGAAGCCCGTTGATTGGCTAGATCGGCTTCTGCTATTTTTGGTCATTCTCTTGTATAGATATGTTCACTATATAAATAATACGTATACTTTTTTTCGCGATCAACACATCAACATAGCTGGGGCTTAGGAGGATACGACAAAAAAGTTGAGGGGACAAATCACCACTATTCAAAACAAATTGCAAGGGCATGTCCCCCAGTCCCACAGAGATTACATCCTTGCTGGCAAACGTCTCCGATCGTCGGGTTGTCGTTTTTCCCAGCGAGTGACCTCGGTGTGGATCTGGTGGTCTGGTGCCTCGCGCAGCTCCCTGAGCCGCTTCTTTTGCGCCCTGGCCGCCGGGGTCGTCCTTGCCGGCGGATTGGGGTCACGGGGCGGGACTTCGTTCTTTCTCCACGCGCAACATTGAAATCAATAGCTGCCGCGGAGGTAAAAACTGACCTACTTTGCAAGCGCGCAGCTCGTGACGGACGGTAAAAACAGGGGAGCGCCAGTGGCGCCGCTCGGCGGCCGACGCACGCACCAGCCGCCATGGTTGGCGCACAGACGCGCAGAACGGGTTAGGGCGGGCGCACCCTCGCGGGCCTCCCGGCCAGGAAAACCGACCGGGAAAGAGTGGCGCCGGCAAAAAGGCTGACCTCGCGACGCGCTGCAACGGGAGAGCGGCGCGGCGAGTGTCGGTCCGAGTGCGGTGCGGCGCGGGCGTGCGGCGGCGAGCCGGCGCCGCCAGCACAGTGTCGGCGCGGCCGTGTCAGGCCGCACCAAGACTATGTCGGCGGCACAGCGACGGCCGGACGTCGACGGTTCGTCTGGGCGAGGTTTGTGACTGGGCTTGGTGTGCCGGAGGCCGGTATGGGTTCGGAGCCGGCGGCTGGTAAGTGCCGGCGAATCCAGCCACTTCCAAATTGTCGATCGTAACTTGGAAAGGAAGCTGGAGTATAATTTTACACAAAACGTATCAAGCCAAACAAAACTGGTTGAAAATTGAACGATATGAAGCATATACGTGTCTGACACTTTGTTGTACAACGAATTGATTGCAGTGTCGTTCATGCGTCGTGTAGCACCTCAGTGAATGGTCTGTCCGGTAACATCATGCGTCGTGTAGCACCTCGGTGAATGGTCTGTCCGGTAACATCATGCAAGCCGTGGGTGTTGTTTCGTATACTTTTGAGGGGCATGTGTTGGCTTTTCCTGGCTTTCCCCAAATAATTTGAACTTTTAAAATGAGACTATGGAGTATGCCCCCAATAAATTTGGGTGCGCCCATTGCCTCCATGTATTGTGCCCCCTCCAATAATTTTCAAAAACCGACGATCCTGATACAAGCTGCAAGCTCAGCTGTAATTATTTCAAAGAGAAAGCGACGTCTATTTAATGACTGTCTCGAATAGTTCGCACTTTTCAGGATATCCTACCGTTCTCATTTTGAATTTTAAAAATGGCTCCACTTCTTCGAAATGCCAGAATTTCCCAATTTCAATAATTGGTTTTAAGCGCCAGAATCCGGATCCACTTTGTACGTCATTCACGAGTTTTTCCGCTTGGACGATGTATATAGACCTTGCTACAACTCAGATGGGGTGTGCAGCTCGTCATTGTTTGTTTTCGCTTAGCACTCCAGCTATGCGTGCTGCATGGAAAGGGTGAACTTACAAACTCTCATACACCAAGTATTTTATCCCGGCGCAGCTCCTGGCAATGTAACAGCACACCAAGGGTTTACAAATTTGTCCCTGCAGGTACCAGTACTGCAGCCGCGAGCTGTAACACCAACTTTCGGGAGCCCCGGCTCTCCCATGATGTCGGTGACGTAGCCAAGGGGGAAGGCGGCTACCACCACTGTGGGGAGGCCCATCCCGAGATGGTCTTTCTTCACGACAGACCTTTTTAGGACGGCACCGGGCTCTTCAGACAGCATGAGACATCAAAGATCAGGCAGGGCCCTCCCGCAACACTTAAGCTTCCTGGAGCCTCTATCAGCCTTCTGGGACACTGCTTGTTCGGGGTCTCTTGGATCCCGATGGGGCCCTTGACACTGAAAGACCCCTTGAAGCTGGGCCCTGGTAGCACATGTATGGGACCCCTTTCAGCTCGATGGAGGAGTCCCGGGAGTTCTCGAGGTTCGACTCGGAACAGGAGCGCCCTCTGGCAGCTTGAAGGGCCCCTTGCAGCTGGATGACTCATGTAGGAACTAGATGTTCGCTGGGAGGATTTGTGCCCCTGCGATTTGGAGGACCCTGGGAGCTAAAGAACCCTGGAAAATGTTTGGAATTTGAGAGACTTCTGGGAATTCGGGAACGCCCGAGAGCTGGGGAAGTCCCGAGAGTTTGATGACCAGCGAGGAGAGGATATATTGGAGAACTCCAGGAGGGGGTATATTGGCACGGACCCTCTTGATGATTTTTTTTCTCAGAAAAGACAACTTAATGTCAAATGCGCACCGTTGAAAAAAGTGGAGGAATCACGGAGCCTTTACAATTTCGGGGTTAGGCTTGGCATCCATGACACGAGCCACCTCTCCCGTGACCGATTCCTGGCTACGTCTCTGCACAATGTAGATTACTTCGCATGCTTGTAAAAAAACAATCAGCTCCGTTTGCATATTAGCGCTAAATTAACATGCAAGTAGCGTCGACGCAGAGCGTTAGACGAGCAAAACCGTATGTGGCATGATGTGTTTGAATCTCTTATATTCAGGGTCGTTTAGGTCCGGTTGGCAATCGCACAAGGCGAGTCGTGGCTACCTGAGTAGTGCCGGTGTATTGAAGGAGTCCTTCATTTTCGGTTAAAATTATGCTGATTCGCCGTAATTTCCCGGTCGGGCGGTGGTACCGATGCAGCAAGCTTTGCTTAGCATGGATCATGTCCTTTGTTTTGTCCTCGTAAGACTATCCCAGCAAACTTTCGGATGAAATGTATTTACAGCATGACAAAAAGCAATAACTTTGTTGGCAATCTTCCAGTTATATGCTACCCATGGCCATAGTACAACATACATTAAATCAAGGCTGGACATCTGCCACCAAGCCAGGGGGTCCACGTCTTTATTTTCAGGACACATCTTCAGATTGAATATGGAAAATGACAACTTAATATTAGCAGGGTGCCAAACTAGGGGCCCAGAACCCCGCCTCACCCGGGATCTCCAGCCATGCATGACACACAACTGTGTCACATCGCTGTGCCATATCCAGCTTCTAGTTGTCAATACCGGGGTGTAGACCTTCGTGTTTCGCCCTCATTCGCAGTTAGACCGCAGGCGTTGCTTTGCATCTTTTTGGCAATGTTCAACCGTTACAATGATTGTTGAAACATTACCAATTATGTGTAATGCCACCAATACTTTTTTAACTTAGATACCAAAGTAAAGACACGCCCTTAAACTCCAGAACTCGGAGACGTGCACTCGCATTTCCCAGTGTAGTGGCTCATTTTCTGAGACCAGTGAACCAGACAATTGAAAAACGCCTCAAAGGTCCAGAATAAATGGTCTATTGACGGCAAATTAATCTACTAGAGCACTACCAAGAAAATTAACAAAACGATACCCGTATATAATATATATTCGTGCTATTTACTTTTTTGGTCCAAAATTGCACCGATTGATTGTTTTGTGCTTTGCAATCCTGGATGTACAGAGGAACATTTCGGAGTGAGAGAATATGGAAAGGATATGTTTCTTCAAACATGTGGCATCCCAATCTCAGTTCGCACTTGCCAGCGAATCTTGAGCACTTCATCGCAGAGCAGTTAGTTGTCAAATGGTACCATTCAATCTCCAAATGCAAATAAGTTAGAGGATAATATTCTGGAGATAATAATCCTCCTAATGCCGAAAATTCAGGAATGGTTCAATTCTCCAACCCTGTATTCTTTCAAGACTTCATTTGGTGTCATCCCCTTGCTTCTTGCCTTGCCTCTAATTATTATTAATCAGCATGTTCCCATTGTCAAAGTGTGACACTCGTGTAGCAAAGCTAGTTACATACGAAATGTACACAACTAAAAATACGCATTCTTTTTTGATGACACCAGTACTAAGGCGGATCGATATATTTTTCCAAATTCGTACCCACACAGCACGCGACAAAAAATATCTTGCAGCTGGCTGTCTGATGGAAATATCTCTTGAAGGGCGGGGGGGATGGCTTTCACCGACTGAGAACTCACTTTTACTCCCGTCCAGGATATTCATATATATATACATATATATATATATATATATATATATATATATATATATATATATATATATATATATATATATATATATATATTACATATACCTATCTGTATTTCTCTATTTATATTTGCATGCACAAAAGTGGAAAGTAAGTTTCTAGAAGTTGCCGTTTGTAGTGCGTCAGGGTTTTTCTTTTTCATCGGACTTAAAAAATAGTTATAGCACGGGAACCAGGAGGTGAAAGTGCCCACAAATCTAACCATGAATTATCAAGGTAAAGAATCAACTATTGGTGGATAGCTTACTGTACAATAATTCTTGCTTTGATAGCAGCGTTCATAGCTTTTATTTCTGAAAATGATTTGGGGAGGGTCAAAATGCATGAAAGCAATGGGCAGGCCCATCGCCTTCAAAAGTGTAGAAAACATCACATGCTTGATGGTTCTTGGTGAAGGGAGTCTACGTTCAGACCAACAGCTGTTAGGTGAGTAGCCATGTTTCTTTTTCTCGTGAGGAGGCAAGCATTTCGGAAATCGCCAAAGAGCTCGAGGAATTTTTGCTGATCTTGCATGATGTAAATGTAATAGCCAAGTTTAAGCAGGGCCTTTTTTGGATAAGCGTTTCGAAAAGCACTAAACGAGCAGGTATTCTACCAGAAAACGCACAAATGCATGCTTTCAAAATTCCACCAGCTTGTCCGGTTCTAAGCTGGATTTTTTAACCCGGCAGCTGGCTCGAAACATTTTGGGCCTTCAAGCCAGGTTAACGATATTGTTTGTGTTTGATTTTTCGATACAGCCATTTTAGAAAACACTTGTTTTCACCATGCGCATTCATTTTTTTGTAAAATCTGACATGAAAAGGGGGCCAGTTCCATCCCTCCCCGTTTGTCTGCGTTACTACTGGCTGTGGCAGACTGATTCACCGATCGCCAGCTGAGCTGCCGATCCCTGGGCCAGCAAGTTGTTAGCTGAGCTGCCGATATCCGTACGAATTTCGGCTGAACTGGCAATCTGCCGGCCGTGTCAGCCGAACCGGTGATCTCTGGGTGAGCCAGGCGTCAGCTGAGATGGTGATCTCTGGGTGAGCCAGGCGTCAGCTGAGCTGGTGATCTCTGGGTGAGCCAGGCGTCAGCTGAGCTGGTGATCTCTGGGTGAGCCAGGCGTCAGCTGAGATGGTGATCTCTGGGTGAGCCAGGCGTCAGCTGAGCTGGTGATCTCTGGGTGAGCCAGGCGTTAGCTGAGATGGTGATCTCTGGGTGAGCCAGGCGTCAGCTGAGCTGGTGATCTCTGGGTGAGCCAGGCGTCAGCTCCACTGCCGACGTCTGTGAGCCGAGGGTCAGCGGCGCCGGCGGTCTGCCTCCGCCACACATGGGGGCCGAGTGAGCGGCGCCGGTCCGACGTCACCTGGCCGGTCGGCGCGGCCGTGCTGGGCCGGCGCAGTGAACTCGGCTCCAGGTGGACTCCCCTCCGTCACGCCCTGTTTTTGTCCGCCAGCGGCGTTTTTGCGTCGGAGCGGCGTTTTTGTGTCGGGTGGCTAGGTCGCAGCTCGGCCGGCCGTTGCTCCGTCGCGCCGAGCCGCGCGCCGACACCGGTCCAGTTGCGGCCGTGGCCCGCCGCCCCGCACCGGCCAGCGGCGCTTTTTGCGCGTCCCCGCTCCAAAGCGGCGCGTCGCGCGTCTGTTTTTGTTTACCGCGCCGTGAATGCCGCGCCGGCGCGCGACTGCCTGCCGGCCGGCCCACCGTTTCCACGGGGAAGTCGGGACAAGGCGGCCTGCGAGCTAGACGCACCCGGCTCGACGGGAGAAAAACGCACCTATCGATCCCATTGTTTTTGCCGGCGGCCGACAAAAAGCGGCGCACCGCGGCGTTGTCGGCGCGGCCGGTCAGCGCTCTCGTCGCGCTCGACCCGCTGTCGTCGCGCCGTCCGAGTCGCCGGCCCGCCGGTCCGCCGGGCGGCCGGCCCCCTTTCTCGCCTTCAGTTGAAATATTGATTTTAGCGTGGCGCCCAGGGCGCTGGCCGGCCTTCTCCCGGGCGGCGGGTGCAACGGCCGCCAGTGAGGCGCGCCGTCTTGGCCGAGCCCGGCGCGTGTCTGTGGCCGACTTCGGCGCACGTGTCGGCAGGTCTCCGATCCCGTCCGCCGCGCTCTCGCGCAAATGGCGGCGCCCGCGACGGCCACCGACCGTCGGCGCCGACTAGTTGCGTGCTGTCGGCCGGCGGTTGCAGCCGGGCCCTCGCTGGTGTGCCACTCGCCAACAGGTTCGGTCTCGGCCGTGTGCAGGACGTGAGTGAAACATCCACTTCAGCTGTGTGCATGGTGAGGATGGATTAGAGTGTTCGCGATGTGCAAGAAGAGAGTGGGTTCGTGTTTCGGTGGTGGGCGCCTGATAGTGAGGAGCCTGCGACCTTCAGTGATGTGCAAGACAAGTGTGGATTCAAGTCGCAGTGTTGCGTAAAAAGCGATCGGATCCAGCGGAGTCCCGGTGACATGCGATCGATGCCACGACAATCAGCCGATCGTGCAGAAGAGGAGGATCGCCACACGCCTGTGTACAGCCCGACCGCGACGTGCACCCCTGACAACGCGACGTGTCCATCTCCCCTTCCCTGAGACCCTTACTTGTGAGCACACTGACGTCACAACTAAGGCGTTCGGGACTGGGTGACGGGCGCTGACTACGGTGGGCCTCCGCCTCAGCTTGTGGGCCTCCGCCGCAGCAGATCAGCACGGCCGGCGGGAGCAGGACGCGCTCGGTGTCCGCACCGCCGGCCGACACACGCCACCGCCGGCCTGCCGTGCGTCAGGCGGCTGAAATGCCGGCCGTGATGGAAGTCCCACGTCAGTTCCGTTCGGCGCCAGAAAGGTGGTTCGCAGACGCCGGTACACGCGAAGGCAGAGTACGAGGTACAGATACAGGGAAGAAAGAAGAAGAGACGCAGTCGCTGAGGTACAGTGCCAGAGACGGACACAACGACAGATGTCCTTGGTGGGTAGGGATGGAAACGTTCCCCATCGTTTCGCCATTGTTACCCAATTGTTTAAATTTTACATGATTAAACTACATGTGGAACTACATAGAAAGCATCGACCGGAAGATGCATCGTTCCCCTACCGGAAACCCGTTTCAACGCTTTTGATAGAGACAGGGACAGGATGGACAAAAACGGGGACGGAGACAAAGGCAGAGACAAAGGCAGATGCTGAGGCAGAAACGGAGACGAGGGTAGAAACAGAAACACGTAGAGATCGACAGATACAACTAGGGACAACAAAGACAGATAACAGACAGAAAACAGAAAGAGAGTTAGAGGGAGGGAGAGGGAGGGAGAGAGGGAGAGAGAGGGATATGGGGACAGGGGGAGACAAAGGAGAAGACTAAAAGCGAAACCGACATGCAGAAATACAGATAGTGGCAGAGACAGAGACGGAAAGATGCAGATACCTATCCTGTTCCTGCAATGAGAACTGACATAGGGATATAAATGAGGAGAGCTAGGGATTGGGGAAGACAAAGGCTGAGGAAGATGGAGGAACGTGATTGAGACAAAGACGGATCGAGACGAAGACAAATATAAATAACAGCCAGTGACTAACAGATAGAAACATGAATGAGATGGAAACAGAGACAGAGCCAGAAACAGAGATGACACATTTGTGGCCGCTTACCTTCGTTAAAAGGACTTACTGCACTTGGATTTCACTTTTTCCTTTTTCAACATAATGTACGGAGACATTTTCTCAAGCTTCTCAAGTTTATGGAAATGCATGCAGAGTCCAGATAGAAAACAACAGCTTGAGGTGTAGAATTTCGGCTTCTGGAACATACGAATAGTAGCTGCGATCCAAGCGCATGTAAGTGTCAAAAGCAACTGAAAAAGCAACTGAAATAACAATTCAGTTCAAAAGCAACTGAACTGACCCGTCAAATTATAATACCTGTGGAGCTAAGCTACTAGGTAAATACTTTGACGAGTGGCTCCAATGGTATTTACTGAAGCGCACCAGTTAAAAAAGGTGTAAACAAAGAAGCTAATAACTGTAGCAACAAAACGAAACAAACAACCACTGGGGCAAATGCATCATCATTGACCGATGCCAAAAAAACAACTGGAGGAAACATTTTCAAAATGAAGACAGCACGTTTCGCAGCATTAGCATAAAGTAGAATATATCCTTGTGCAGAGGGCAAGAGCTTGAAACCTTTCTAAGAGTTAAAGCCAAGTCATTATCTTCTCTCCCTGCAATGTCCATAGGAACATAATGAAATGCATCCAAAGTTGGGGTAGGGGCGGAGCACGGGGCTGACCTACAGCTGATCTGCACCTCGTGTTCACGTCTACGAGCCAGGGAATCACCACTGAAGAAAACAAACTGCAAAGGCTAATGTATTTTGCATGCAATCGTGGGGTACGTTACCCATTCAAAGCACGCTGCCAAGTTCATTTCATGACATTGGCTATCGGGAACACGTGTGCTGACTAGGAAGTGGCTATGTTGACCTAAGATCTCATCTGAATGCGTAAACAGAGGCCTTCGTATGTTCCCGGTCTCTTATTTGGTGCCTCATAGGTCAAGTGATTGTATGGTGCGATCGGAAGTGAACTCTGGAAAGCTTGTGTTACTGGGAAGGAAGGATCAGACTCGATACCAATCCTCTCCCCCCGAACAGAGTGCGATTGACCCAGTCAACAGTCGCCCAACATGGCCAGTGTTTGAAGAAAATAAGTGCTTTGGGGAATCGGGCACCTATGTACTGACTTCCATACTTCTAGACATTAAACGTACGCTGGGTAGCCTAACTCATCGCCTTTGGTTTACTTCTGGATTCGATTTATACTTTCAGATCCTGGATTCAAGGAGGTTTTTTTTCAGGCATTGGAATCGGAGAGGATATATTTGCAAAGTATTTCAATTGACAATAATCATTTTCAACCTGCTTGTTGCCTTTCGTTAGCATTTTTGCCTCGGAACTGATGAACCACAATTTTAGGTACAGCTGAGGGAACCATAAAGGGAGAGAACCACCATCATAGCCGGACCTTCACATCAGACCCGGTACCAACTCCCTCACACTAAACAGCGTGTAATTGACACCCTCAGCAGTGGCCCATCGTGTGGCTAAAGCTAAAAAACATCAAAATCTGGGAGCAATGAGTATGTATTGGTTTCACACGCTTAGATATGAAGGATAGGTTGAATAACTTAAACCATCATCTGTGGTCTACCTCTGGTCCTGGATTCAAAGGATAATTTTTATTTAAGCCATTGAAATCAGAGGATTAATTTTTGAAGTGTTTAAATTAGACAGCATAAAGTTCAACCTGTTCGTTTTAGATAGCACATGCGGTGTTGGGTTGCTGGAGCATGCTTTTTATGCAACTGAGGGAAACATGAAGAAAGAACCACCATTATAGCAGGTCAATACACATATTTGTGAAATACGGTGGTATATGCCACTTCCTGAACACGACGATCTTCCGTGCAACGAGGTATCGAAATCGAGCTTCTTGAGACGTATTTATGAGGTATTCATGCTTCCTTTCTAACAGTATCTCGCTTTTAAGCATCATGCTTATGCTCACCATAACGGGTCGTGATACAGGAACAACTCGTAGCGCAACTCCAGGTAAATGGATTACCTATGATGTGGTCTGTGGTACAATACCAGTTTACAGTATAGGTATTTATTAGTTATCGTTATTATAGGTGTCCATAAATTAAAGGTATGAAATGTATATCCCACAGCAGACGAAAATAGTACAACCATAAGCACGTCGATCGGCTCAAATTTGGTTGGAAGGACTTAGAAAAGATTTTAGAGGACCATGGCGAAGTTTGACATCCTACTGTACTCGTTTCGACATCTCACACCCAACGAGACACCATTGGTTTAACAATATAGCAGGTCGCTGATCATGCTTCCTGTGCTCTATTAGCAACGCGGCCATCTTTTGCTGTATTACAGAACTGATCAGGAAAAACAAAATGTCGAGGTTAGTTCACTGATGAGCAATCTGATCTCAGCATGCACAAACAGTCTCCGGGGAGGATAATGTTCCGGATGAGACAAATCCAGAACTGGGCTATTCTCCAACCCTAGTCTAATACTTTTCACCCTGCTACTCCCAGCCGTGGCAACCTCGACGACGGCTCTACCACTGTCTACCACTGACTACCACTGTCTACCAATGGAGGTCTGTGGATTTTAACACGACGCGTGGAATGCAGCACTGAACACACCCAAGGACCGGGTATCGAAGAACTGGATACCCGAAAAATGGCGTTCGGGAGGAAAAGGCGCGGAAAACCCGGTGACTTATGGGTATGGCCATTTGCCGGTCGCTCAGCACGGAACAAAACGCACAATTGTTCACGTAGACCGGGCTGGAAACTCCTCTTGATCCACGCCAGCATCCCGCCGCGATTCCTTGTATAACCTCAGTCCAGGCGTACCTATTTACGCTCACTGGCGCAGTCATGTCGGAGGCCCGACCCGCGGCGCGCGCCGCTTCCTGCACCTCCTGCCGGACAACAAAGCAATCGCACGCCGACCGGCTGCTGCAACCGCCTTTGTCGGCGCGCCGGGCGGCCGGCCGGCCGGCGGGCGGCGGGCGGCCTGGCGGTGGGATCGATGACCTGTGCCTGCACGTCACGCGCGACACACGCAGTCGGCCGTGGTCACGTGGGCCGCGCACGCTGGCCCCGCCCGGCCGTGTCGACACCGCCGCCACGTCGGATGCCGCTCCGCCGCCACACTGAACTGAGGCCACCGAGCGGCGGCAGCACGCTGCAGGGCAGGCGGGGTAGAGGTTGCCGCGTCACAAACACACGGGTCGTTGTCTCACGTTAGGCTGGGTTAGCATGGGGAGCTTCACCTTGCTTGGTTGTTGTGGTTGCACGTATCCCACCCACTGGCGGATCTAGCCCACCGGTTTGGGGGGGGGGGCAACTTTCGGTTTTCGGCATCAGCCCCCCCTCCCCTCCCCCCAGTGGCGTACCTAGGAATTGCATCAGGGGAGGGGTTGAACGGGTTTGGAGGATGCCCATTCTCCCACTATTTTTGGTTAAAAGCACCGGATTTCGACCACTATTTGGCAAAGGGGCCCATTTTAAAAATAATAATTAAAATTACAATAAAATAAAAAGTAAATAATAATTGACAACATAATTTCCTGTGTAGGGGCCCCAGCCTACTTCCACCGTTTCTATGTTACCGGATTTTTGTTCTTGTTTGCCAAAACGTTCACGTTCACGTTCAACGTCTTGTACCACGTCAACGTTCGTGCGCGTGGACACTGGCGGATCCGATTTTGTCAACTCTTGCTGTAAGCAGAACTTGATCAGCATGGAGCCCTAGATGTGTGTCAGAATCTACTATGCTACTATACGGGCTTCCAAACAATTATATATATTAAAAAGAAGTCCTTTAAAATTGGAGATTCTTTCATCCAGACGCTATTTTTTAGCCTCGGCAAAGGTTACTGCATTTTAATTTAGTTGACTTCTGTTGGTTTCGGGGGGGGGCCAAAAGACACTATGCCCCCCCCTTTAAGCGCTTCGGGGCGGGGGGGCATGGCCGGAATGGCCCCTCCCTGGATCTGCCAGTGATCCCACCCGTAGGTTGGGATATGTGTTGGTGGCCTTGTTGGTGCGATTCGCCAGGTGGTGAGAGCTGATAATGAGGTCGCGTTGCGGGTTGTTGCAAAATACAATGGATTTAGAGAAAGCTGACATTCCAGTTATACACGCTTTTTCCCGCAATGCTTGTGGTTCCACAATGGACTTTATAATCCAGCTCACGATCGAATTGCTGCAATTCGGCCGATGAAAAATCCTCAGGATATTTCCCAACGTTTTCATCCCAACTAAGAGAGCTCAGAACACGTGCCATGGGGAACTATGATGCGATTCTTATTCGATATGGACATTTTCGAATCACACAGGCGGTGCAATCCTACAATATAAAACACTGGTTGATCCAAACGACAAGGACAAAAGACACTCCCTCTGATTTGGAGTCGCACACAAAGCTATGTTTTCTATTTCAATATCTAAAAGCAATGCCATTCATGATTATGGAAATAGAAGCAGCATGCAAAGTATTCATCCCTAAAGCTTCTTCGGTTCATAATTTGTATCCGTCATTCATTCAATTTACGGAATAAAATATACTGCTTTCTCATTCAATCTACTGCCATCTCATTCAATCTACTGCCATCTCATTCAATCTACTGCCATCTCATTCAATCTACTGCCGGCTTCGGAAACTATGGTACTGATTTGATGCGAGAATGTTAGCTTTTTGTCAAGAATAACTCCAAAAACACGGATAGAAGACATTTACCAGCGCGATCTGACGAATTTGGTGCGATGACTGAGTAGGATTTCGCAACAGATTTCGAACGAGCTGCGTTTGAAGTCATTTCAATCAAGTATCCAGTTGCTCAACATGTTACTGCATCAGTTGTTTGCATTGTTCTTTAATGCGACCGTGTCTTCTTCCAGGCACAGTTCCCATGCCTCTACTCTGCCTAGCCAGGATTCAATGAAGCCGGTGACGTCAAACTTCTTGACTTCTAAGTTCGCTCGAAACACGCGCGAGCTTCTTTCTGATCATCCGCGTGCTGTTGAGTACGACCGTGAGCGTGGATTGCTGACGGTCTGTTCCCTCGTCTTGACCATTGACTCTCGGTTCCCTCGTTTTGACCATTCACAGGTAATTTCAGGTCCTGGACTCATCCAGACTTCCTCAGACATAAGGCCTGACATCTGGAATGTCGCCGAGGAGCATGTGCCGTTCCGTTAACGACCGCCGTTGAAGAGGTCCCCCCCCCGGTAAACCGGTAATGCAAGTTAGATGTTTCGGCGGAAGGGAGCAGCTCTTTAACTGATATCCGGCCCCTAAAGCAACAGAGGACGAAGATGACAAGAATGCCGTCTGTGCTCTCCTCGTCCTGTCTGCTTCGTATCAGCATAACCCCCGGGACAGGTCTATCTCCGCGCCAGCCGAAACTCGACTGTGCGGTCGAAGCGGCTTCATGTGATGTCACAGGCTGGGCGGCAACCAATCAATCTCGTTGAGTGAGTCACTATGTCGTCATACCCGAGGCTGCAGTGGCATGGCCACGGGGTTCAGCTAACTATCTCCCTTCCTACCACTAACGAACTTGTATTCCAAACTAACTTCCTTTGTGTCGCCGTTAGCCACACTACTGGCCACACTACTGGCCACTAAAGTCGGGGTTATATTTTTTCCATGCAGGTGTCATCAAATTCGGGTAAAGTATTTGCAAAGCTCTTGCCTCGAGGTCATTTATTCTGTGAAGTTCAGAGCGCTATTGCACATGGACAACAGGCACCAGCCACCAGGATGCACCTACCAGCTTCGGACACGTTTGCCATCACTGGTATGTCTTGTAAGTGTGAAAATTAAAACCTTAAAGGGGCATATTTGACCACACAACCAAGTTCTTAATAGCCTTAAACATAAATCGGTAGATTTGCAGCACATCCTTATGCCATGTGGAGATTGCGTCTATTGTGTATGCTCGCTCCATGTGTTTGCTCGATCCTCGCTGCCTTTCTTTACGACATTGCTCATAATAGGCATAGGAATGCAGGGAGACAATGGCTCCCTACGCCTACCATCTATCTCTCCATTTTTTTTGTGGCATGAGACAAAATGAGCTTGGACCTGTGGAGCTGTGTCATACGGCAGTGTACTGAAATTTCAAAATGTTGGTCGAATTCGACACTTCAGACATGCATGGGTCCTGAACTTGCTGCTGTTAAATTATATACCATTCAACTCTAGTAGTCATTAGTTCCACCACGCTCAATTTTTGTGTTAATGGCATGAAAAAGGTGTGGTGTCAATCATCATTTTTCATATATGAATGTGATTTTACACCAGTCATATTTTCGACATATTTGAGTCATTGCAGGTATTACGCCTTTGCGGACACCTTCCACTCTAACACAAATACATGTCTGGACCCTGTCTTATGCCGAGTATGAATGCAAAATGGTAACTTTTATCCGCATAAAATCACTTCTCATTACATTTCCTTCATTATCATGAGGGGTGCAACCAGGAACTCATCCAGGGGGCCCGGCGCTCAAAAACACTATTGGAACGATACCGTTTTGGGCGGAAATGTGTGGCTTGTCGTGGTGCAAATCCCCAAGTTTCTTGTTTGATCTAGTGTAAATTATTCGTTCGGGGGAGGTGGGCCGAACCTCCGGCCCCCTTAGTTGCGCCTCTAATTCCCATCGTAGTTTTCTGGGTAAATTTTACCTTCGCCATTTGGACTGCCCTTCCTAGTCTTACACCTCTATGCAGGTACCTGACAGTTGTCAATTATTGGAATAAAAATGGATATGGTTAGTGGAAGTTGAAGTTTACATTTCATGTTAGGGATGCGCCTGCATATACAACTGTATATCCGTGTGTTCCGTATGTGGAAAGCGAGACCATCGCTTCATCTCGAGATAACCTCGCGTTGTCGCTATGGTAACCTCGCGTTGTCGCTATGGTAACCTCGCGTTGTGGGTGTAGTCGCTACGTGGCACGGTGGCACGATTCGGTCTTCAGAGATGAAGGCATAATAATTACTATGATTATATATTGTTTTGGATTTTCAGAGTGAAAATGTTCCTACCTCTTCTGAATGATGCCCAACTTCGATGGTAAATTCGGATATTACAAAACTTACAAATTCACGCGAAATGTATGGCGATCCCGTGCTAGTAATTGCGAGCGAGGGTGAAACCTGGGCGAATCTACTCCCGTGTGTTTGGCACAACAGTCCATCTGAGTGGCCAAGCACGATCCGGCCCGATCCACAATATTTCTGCTGAAGTACTACGGGCGTGGGAACAGGGGACAGAGGAGGCAGCGTCCCCCAGCTTCGGACAAGCTCGACATCGGCCCCATGTGACTCGATACCTAATGGGTGTGTCATGGAATTAACCGATTTAAAATTGGCTCTTGTCCTCCCCCTCCTCCAACTGTGGAGTGTTCTTGCTTCTCTGTGAAGTACTCTCAATTTCTGTTCAAAGATCGCAACTTACGGCGGCATTCCCGCTCGCGGGAAGGTTACCATGCACCTCGCGCCGAAGCCGAAATTGGCTTAAAACTTGGATTGCATCTCGGGGTCTCGAGTTCAATCCATGCCTCCATGTGACTTTTTTTCATTGGAGCTTTTATTTCTGCTTTTAATTATGCAATATAATGCATTGCATTTGAATTCACTGTGGCACTGCATACCTGCTTGAAGACGTGTGACTGTAGAAACACTCAAAGCAATGCGCCTACGACTGACAGACACGGGAATTCGATTCCACTTTCCCCACCCAAGTGCCCCTGTAGGCGTCTTATACTGGTATATTTTGCGTAGATCACGGTAGCAGTGCATGCATTTCCTATAATCAACGCTGTACGATATAGCAGCTTACGGATGGACTTAGACCGCAACGGGAATACCGTTCGCGGGTTCGACTCCCACTGGCAGGGACACCGTTCGCCCAGCAGTAATTTGCCATCATAGCACTGTATCGCTCCATTACAAGTTACAGCCACAGCAACTGCTCGCTCATCCGATTATTTGATAAAACCCACCCGTATTCCGACACCGAACCGGCGCTAGAATTCAGTGCAAGGACGCTACCACGAACGGGCGTCGTGAAACGTCCGGCTGCAGTGACACTCGCGCCGAGCTGCGATAGCCGGCCAGGTGCGCTTTTTTCTGGGAAATTTCGGCGCCCAACGCGGCGCATGGTAACCTGGCCGGGCACCGCTGATCCGCCCGGCACGCCGGCCGCCAATGATAGCGCCTGGCGCCATGAGGTCGGCGACAGTCCACCAATAGGCGCGCCGAGCGCGCCGGCGGAAAAAATCGACTTCCCTCCAAGGCCTAGCGGCCATAGCGGCGCGGCTGGCACTCGGCGGCAGCATGGCGGCTGCGTGCACTGGGCAGGTCCGGCCGCCGCCGGTTCCAGGAAACGCCGCTCCCTGGTGTCCACACCAGGCGCGCAGCTGGGATTCGGAACGGATGACGTCAGAGTTGGTCTTTGTCCCAGTTGGACGCGCGCGCCATTCGGAATGTGGCAAAGGTGAACACCATGGACGTCCGTGGTTTTCTCCCGTGAATGGGTTCCCCGGAAAGCGAGCCCGTGTCCCTGTACATACCGAACGCTCAGCACTCACAGCCCTCGCCTGGTTACGCCGCTGGTTTACGGTGCGCCCGTTGGGCGATTTGATCCTCAGCAGCTCAAGCCAGGTTTTGGTAAGTATGTAAGGCCGGATATGCAGCACCACAGGCATCTGCGCCATGGGCGGATCCAGGATTCTTAACCGGGGGGGGGGAGGTCACTCTTCTGAAGGGGCGTCATCTCCTGGGAGCAGAGTCACCGATTGAGACAGTTTCGAAGGGGTGCACTTGGGTGACCCTGGAGGGGTGCCTTCAGCTGAAAAAAAATCAAGGAGGGGAGAGGGTGCACCCAAAGCGTTCCTGGAGGGATACCGCTTGTCCATGGGGGAACATGCCCCTGTGCCACATCCACCTTGGATCCACCTCTGCTCTGCGCTGAGGCTGGCGGCAATATTCCTCATGGACGACACCAGGGCGTTGAAGCACATTTCCTGTGCAACGCTCACAGACAGGCAATAATAAATGTCTTGAAATATTTATACTCTGAATCCTTCTTCATGGGGCCGGTGAGGCGCGCTGAGTTCATGGCATTCACCCTGCTTCCAATGTACACACCTGACAGAGAAAACTACCTGGTACTCTTCGAAAGGCTTTAATAAACCGCGCTAGTGGAAAGGATTGACTGGACGTCAGCCTGTTTTGTTTTCAACTGCACAGTAGTCATTTGCGTTCTTTTCATCAAGTATGATAGAAGCGTGGATTGTCTCCCATGCCCCAGCACCTCATTGACAGGGGATCAATACCCGAGAGGGGGACCAACTGCAAATATCTGAATGTTCCGGTCGGAAATTCGAACATGAACATGGGGAATAAATATTTTCCGTCATGCAAAAACACAAATTGCATTGCATTGTGCACCTCTGAAAAGTCGGTTTTGAGTTGTTTGGTACGGCCAAGTAAAAACTAATTCTCACAAATTTTCAAATTCATTGGATTTGGAAAGTTTAGTAGGTGCCTAACTAACTAAGCATGAGCTCAGAGCAACATTGGTTCATAAAATGCTATTAGGTTTCGTATAATTTGAGATTGAAGAACAAGCTTGTTCCAAATCGGACTGTTTTTTTGTTGGCTAGACTGACATGTCCGTCCTGGAAATACTAGTGAATGCATGAAATTTAAAAAGCTGACTAAGCATCACATCAAAGCCCAGTAAGAGCCTACCGGTCACGAGCAGACTTCTTCGTTGGGCTTTCGGTTCTAGTAGTTGCTACCCCTCGTACCTACCTAAGTGGGTGGGTAGGTAACTTGTTCCAGTCCCACAATTCCGCACATTCCCTTATTTTTACGAATCAATGGGAACATTTTTGTGCAAAACATGGCCCGATGTACTTCAGAAATGTCCCTTACACAACGATCTCCATAAAGAGTACAATGGACTCAACTCCAAAAAGGCCGCACACCCTGCGCTTGTTATGAAGCGAAAGCGCAATATATTGGCGATATCTGCTAGAGGCTTGCCTTTGCTGACCGGCGATAGAGCTGTTTTGAAGCTAAGATGTAAATTTGAACTTCAATTTTCACTATAATTATGAGTCACCAATGCATATTTGTTTCCAGTTTTTTTCTTCAACTTTGCTATTTTCCAGTGGATTAAAGCATCATTTGTACGAAAATAACATACAAAAGTACTTCCCAGCTCTACTCAGATGAAGCACCTTAGTATGTCTTAGTACCTTAGTATGCCTTAGTATCTTAATACTTAATACTACCTTAATACTAGCATACTAAGTACCATAGTATGCCTTAGCACCTTAATGGACCGACCGCCCCTGGGTTCTAAGTATTCTTTAGTACTGGTGGTGACGGTCCTCTTTGATAAATTGAAATAGTACAAGCGATCCTATTTTAAGTTTTCTCCAAACCGATAATCACGCTGCCCATTTAACATTGATCGCAATGTGGAATTTGCTATGGTGGTTACATGTTGTTCATTTTCGTACTGTTTTTAATCCGTTTTAATCGACGAAAATTCGAAGCAACCTACATGTTTCATGCTGCTGCTTGCTAGTTTCATGGAAAACTGGAAAAAAGGAAAAAATATTTATGGATTCTTTTTTCATGATTGCAAAATAAAGTGTCCCAAATCCGGATAGAAATTGGTATTTGGGAGTATCCCAGGTTGATCGACCCAGAGCTGAGCCCCCTCCAACTGATCTTGCAATCCTGCACCCCTGGTCCCATGCACCTGGCTTCTCCTCGCCATGTCAGGACGGTATGTAGAGCCGGTATCCTAATTCACAGCGTGTTTTCCTCGTAACCGGAAGGTGTCCGATTCAAGTTGTGATGACCGCGGTCTCTGTCACATGGAAAGGAGAGAGAACAAATGGATTCACAAGAACATCCTCCAATCTTGACGGAGTGGGCGATTGGGACGGAGTGGACGGAGTGGACGATTGGGACGGAGTGGACGGAGTGTGCGATTGGGACGGAGTGGGCGGAGTGGGCGATTGGGACGGGTGGACGGAGTGGGCGATTGGGACGGAGTGGACGGAGTGGACGGAGTGGGCGATTGTAGTCTGTCCGTTCAACTTTGACAGAAACGGTGTTGTTTAGCAGAGTGAAAAAGCTGGTGAAACCAACGGCACGCCACGCCACGGCACGGCACGGCACGCCACGCCACGGTACGACACGACACGCCATGGCACGCCACGACACGCCACGGCACGCCACGCCACGCCACGCCACGCCACGCCACGCCACGCCACGCCACGCCACGCCACGCCACGCCACGCCATGCCACGCCACGCCACGCCACATCATCCCACGCCACGGCACGCCACGGCACGCCACGCCACGCCACGGCACGCCACGCCATGCCACGCCACATCATCCCACGCCACGGCACGCCACGCCACATGTAATACTATACCAAATGCAATACCAAATGCAGCACTATGGACAAAATCAGTCCAAATGTCCAACATTTTCGGAATGTGAAAAGCAAATCGTGTATTATTCGTCGTTTGAGGCGATTTGGCCGCTCCCAAACAGGTTTCGTCGCACCCCAAGATGGCGGCTAGATTTTCCGGTGTCAGAAGACAGCATTGAGATTCGTGTTCTTGGTACCTTTGAGTAAGAGCGACAACCGGAATATAATTTCCGAAGGGGCCAAGGTGAACTTCTTTAATAAGACAGACCTACGGCATGGCACGCTCCGCCACGACAAGATGGTTCAGGCGAATATCCGGGTCTGCAAAACCAACGTTGCCCTGAATTTATGTCACCCAGAAAATTGCTCTCCCGACAAAATTGTCGTCTCTTTTATCGCTGGAAGATTGAATGGTGCGGATTGGCAAAGAAATGGTGTAGACATATCCTTCTTTAGCATAATAACTAAATTTGTGGGTTTGCCCGGATGTTCATTTTAATTGGAGTACCCTGTATGGATGTGAAAGATAACTGAGCACCCATCTCACATTCCCGGATTTATTTCAGACCACTTGTCATTCCCTTACCCAATTATTTCTCAATTATAAACTAAAACTATGGAACCCAAATTTGATTGGTTTGCAAAAATGAGTTTGAGATGTAAAAAACAAATTGTTATATTCGAATTTTACGGCCAAAATTATCCCCTCCAAATCCGGGATTTCAAGGCACAAATCCAGCCGTGGGATTTCTGGTTCATACCTTTCATGCAAGGCCATAGACCGATGTTAAATTGAAAATTATTGCGGGAATCTATCCACCTCAACTCTGATGGTGGCAGGGCCCATGCAAACCGCATTATCTATGAAGTTGAAACACGTGTATGACGTTGTGACAATAGTCGCGGCATATTTTATATCAGCGACGACAGAACTCAGTTTTAAGCAGGACGCAAATTACATCTCGTCATGCCTACATCTCGCCTTAATAGATATAGATATAGATATAGACTCGCCTCCTCTGATGTCACGGTCTGACCGTGGCTTCATGTCAAAACATGCCGTATTGATGTAAGGCCAGACGAATCTAGCGATTCGCTGCAGTAGGCCTACATCAAGGGCATTGCAGCCAGCCTTAGTCACTTTTAACGTCCGGCAGCAGGACCAAAGGTCAGCTGTGCGAATCGTCGGAGTGGACCTACATCACGGGCCTTAGAACCAGCCGTAACCACATTTAACATCTGATTCCAAGATCATAATTTGACCATGACCTCAGGTAAAAATATGTGGTACTGATGCAAGACCAAGATTGCGAATAGTCACAGTGAGTATATATCAAGGGCATTCCGACCGGCCTTCCGCCATTTGCAATGCACATGTCATTGTTGAACTCCGCAAGGTTATAGCTTGACGTTAACAGCTCAGAATACATGGTGTCGATTTAAGGCCATGAGATGGATGCTGCAAATCATTGTAGTGGGCCTATATCAAAGGCCTTGTAATAGCTTTCGTCACCATTAACGCTTCCCTCCTCACGATCGTAGATTTACCTTGACTTTAGTTCAGAATACATGCCCTCCTGTTGTAAGCTACAAAATTTATTTTCTGACCTCAATCGGTACCGGATGATTTTTAGCTCAAGGTAAGTTCAAACTAGAATCACGAGATTAAAATCTTCGTGTGACATGTCTGGTCCAATATCTTTAGTTAGTTATTTGAGTTTTAGGACGCCTCGACCAAAATTGTGATCATTTAGCGCCCATTTAGGTCCAATATCTTTAGCATAGGTACATACCTAAGATGCAAAGCATAGGTACATACCTAAAATGCTCGGCGAACACCTCAGGACACTGCGACCAATCGACGCCATCCAACGCACCAAACTATTCGCCGGAAACTGAAGATAGCGGAACCACGGAGAACGTGCAGCAAAAATGTGCAACTGCTGCGTGAACGCATTCGCTGCTTTGGCATGAGGACCGTCCCCTGGAAGAAACTGTTAATGGCCAGGGGCGGTCGGCCCATCTAGGCACTAAGGCAGTGCCTCACCTGAGTAGAGCTGGGAAGTATTTTTGTATATTATTTTGTACAAAGGGATGCTTTCATCCATTGCAAAATAGCAAAGTTGAACAAAAAATTGGAAGCAAACATGCATTGATGACTCGTAATTATAGTGAAAATGTAGGTTCACATTTACATCTTAACTTCAAAACAGCTCTATCACTGGTCGACAGAGGAAAGCCTCTGGCAGATATTGCCATATATTGCGCTTACGTTTCACAACAAGCGCAGGGAATGCGGCCTTTTTGGAGTGGAGTCCATTGTACTCTCAGTGGAGATTGATGTGTGGACTCTTTTGACGTACATCGGGCAATGTTTTACCCCAAAATATTCCCATTGATTCGTGAAATTAAGGGAACGTGCGGCATTGTGGGGCAGAAGCAAGTTACCTCTACCCACCCACTTAGGTAGATACGGGAGGTGGCAGACGCTAGAACCGCTAGGAAGTCTGTTCGGGATCAGTGGGCTCTTATTGGGTTTTGATGTGATGCTTAGTCAACTCTGTAAATTCCATGCATTCACTTGTGTGTCCAGGAGGGAGATCTTAGCCCAGCCAACAAAAGAAACAGCCTGATTTGGAGCAAGCTGATTCTTCAATCGCAAAGTATGCAAGACCTAGTAGCATTTTATGACACAATGTTGCTCTACGCTCATGCCTAGGTACCTAGGTAGGCACCTACTAAGCTTTCCAAATCCAAGGAATTAGAAAATATGTGAGAACTAGCTTTAACTTGGCCGTACCAAATTACTCAACACCAACTTTCAGGATCTGTACAATGCTAGCAATTTGGGTAAATATCTAGAAGCCCCGAGGGCACGTTTCGTGAAAAATGTGCTTTTCCAGTGTCTTGATGTAATTTGAAATAATTTTAAATTCATATCTTTGGGAAATAAGAACCGATTTTTGCACAAGCATTTCAAGTTGCGCTTGTGTCTCAATAAGCAGTCATTTAACCAAGACAAGAACATCAAAATCAATCAAATGAAATTTTAGCAACCATAGAAATATTGTGACAATGAAGATGCATATTACACCCACTCATTTCAACAAAATACAGGAAGTATATAGAAGGATTATTTTGCGTGGGGATAATATATTGAAGGACAATGTAATATCACAACAAAAACCTAACCTAACCCAACCTAATCTACTGATGTTAGATCACCTAAGCCTACTGATATTGAATCACCTAAACCTACCGATGTTGGATCATCTAATATCATTACATCACTAGGATTATGTATCATTTGCAATATCAAGGCTAGGTGACATGATTTTAAGTAACGAAAATCTTGCTCATTTGTGATTTCCCAAAGGAATGGCACATAAAGAAGTTGCTGCGAATGCTTCAACAAGTCCAGTCCATGCATTATTGTTTATGATTTTTTCCCAGGGGCGTCTAAATCAATACCAAAAAAAAAGTTTTTGTTTGAGCAGGAAAACGGATTGGATTTTCCTTAATTACCTCTTTTTGGTGTGCTTTGCTTGTGTAGAAGAATGTGCAGAAGTAGTCATGACTATATTAAGAAAAATTATTGACAGTCCATGCAGTATATTTTGTTTGTATGAAGAAGTAGTCATGTAAAGACCCTGATGTAAAAATACCTTGCTTCATGTTTATGAAAGTGCATACACAACTTTGCATGACTATGTGAATTGTGGTTTTTCAAACAATTGTGATCAGACACTTTTGTATTTTAGCCGACATTATCCTGGATCTGACCCTGTATGTACATAATTCACGTGCTGACTATATATATATATATATCATATATATATATATATAATATATATATATATATATATATATATATATATATATATATATATATATATATACATTTTATATATATATATATATATATATATATATATATATATATATATATATATATATATGGTATGTATAGATGTATATATATATATATATATATATATATATATTTAGCATACATATTTGTTATCCATAGCAGCCTCACATATATAGGCCATCATCAAACATCAGAAATTTCACTGATAAATCCTTGAAGCACCGTTTTCTTATCTATCACATGAGGACAAATTTCACGTCATGAAGAATGGACCAGGGAGGCCGGCGCTACTTTGGGAATCCCAGGCAGGGGCGGATACAGGGGGATCTGGAGGCATGGATCCCTCATGGAAGGCGGTGCCCCTCCGGCCGGGAAAAGACTCCCCTCTGGGAAGGCTCAAGTGCATCCTTACCTCAAAATTTTCAGTCAGAGGCACCCCCTGAGGGAAACAGTTGTGAATTTTGTGAACCAAATAAATATAATGGGGAAAATTCGAGGACATTTTTTATAGGGAGGGGGTGGGGTGCAGTCGCGTTTTTCTGCCTCACCTCACTTGGGTTCCCCGGACTGCCCCTGCTGATGACCGAGTCGTGTCTGAAAGTGTTCGTGCTCACGTTGTCGGTCATGTCAAAGACGTGACCTACACAAGGAGGTAGGTTCATGCATCCTGCAGTAATTTTGCATTGCAACTGAATGGGTGTTGCATGGGAAGGCTTGACCGAAAACGGCTGACAGCCGTTCTTAGCTTCTTGGTCCTACAGGAGGGCAAGGAAGCAGGTGCATCTTTGTATGCTTTTGGGAGTGCACTTGCCCCCCCCCCCCATGTTGGCTGTACCTCACGCTGAATAATTTCAAGTTGTATCATGGGACCAGATGTGAAATCACCCCATCCCCAATTGCCTTCATGTATTGTGCCCTCCCAATAATTTTCAGAAAGCTACACCCATGCAAGGAAGACCTACTTTGCCTTGTATTTATGTTTTACGTAGCATGTATACTAACTTCATGGGACATCCAATGAGGGATTAATACTCATTATTGTGCTTAGAAAGATACCGCAGGCGTGGGTTCAGGGACGTAAGTGTGCGCCATTTATTTAAACGAAAGTTCTGGTTGCTCTGATAAATGGCGTTAAGTTAAAAGAAACATCTATTTAAAGCACTGCCATCTTAATTCCATAGCCCAAGTATACGCATCTCCATCTGCTGTATATTGCCAATATACAGCAGATCCAGAAGCAGTTAGAATAGCCAGTCTGACTCCCTGACTTCTGCCTCCCTTCGTCAATGTTATTATTTGTTCGCTAATTACCTATTTGTGAATTCCTGAAGCCTCAGCAGAAAGGTCATAAACGACGACACTTTTCCGTGTGGTATCATACTTGCAATGTTTGTGTTCAGCTATGATATTCCTTCGCGATGATTACGTCCGATTATGATTACATGATTAAATGATTACGTCGAATTGCGATCATATGATTACGATTTGGATAGGAAAGGTGTCCCCAAAAACCTTGGCATCTCCCCACGTGTGAAGAATGTCATGTACACAAATTTGGTTGTGGGTGCATGTGCACCAACAAAGATATGTAAAGTGGATCGAGGAGATGAGGACAAATTCCGGTACCATGACACGTTGGACGAAGAGCGGCGATGGTTTCAGGATTTAGCCAAGGGAGATGTCATGTTGGTAGTGGTGCTCCTGCTGTGGCGTGGCGCTCATAGAGCATATTCGAGAGGTGTCCCGAAGGTTCAAGTGTCCCAGATCATATTTTGATATATCTGTTATATAACACTTTGCTGCATTTGTGATTGAACATTGACGGATAAAAGCGTGCCTTGGCGCATGTTTCTTTTATTGTTGGACGAATCAACTTGCAAATTGTGTTGCTATTTCAAGTTTCCAGTTATCATTGAGAGCATTGACCCTCTCCGAAGTAATTACTCATTTGGCATGTACCCATATTGACCGCTCTGTAATTATTTTGCTGAGTGTGCGTCTGTCAGGTCCACCAGTGCGTCGTGCGTAGCTCCGCCCACATCCGGGGAGTCCCTCCCGCCAGGCAGGACGGGCCCCCGACTGAGTGGACACTGCAGGCGTGGCGACCGACGCCAGCGGCTCGCCTAAATCGATGACCTACTTGTGTCGGCCCCGAGCTGGCGTGGCACGCCGTCGTACGCAGCTAAAGCGGTCGTCGGCGGAGCGAGTACGCCACTAGGCGCGGTGCCCGCCACCGGCGCGTCGGCGATCTCAACCCCCGACCATCTCTCTCGGCAGCGTACACCCTTCTCCAGCCGTTGCGACTTAAGCGCGAGTTCATTCGCAAGTGTACGTGCGCAATACTGCACTGGAACTCATGGATCAGGTGGTGGGGTCAGGGTTCACGCAACAAGCTCTGCTTAGCAATAAGACCCTGGTTCATAAAGCCACCCCAACAAGAATTCGGACTATCTATATATAAAAACGTTCATTATGGCGATCCGTCGAAAGTTGGCTCCGAAGCACCATAATCTCACACCCCACCCACTCATGTTAGCTTACAAACACTGCAGGAAACGTCCGCACATGATAAATAGACTGTCTCGTCGAGGGCGTCTGTAATGGCGTCCTATGTAAACTGGTGTAGATATGAGAAACTCCGACCCGAACTAATTGTAACGCTGTGGAAGCCTTACATTTCGCTACAATGTGTCAGGTCTTGGTTTATTACTGTCGAATTATGCCTACTCAAGGTTTTCACCGTTTTCTCATCATAACGATCCCTCTGTTGTGCCCGAGAGTCTTTGTCCAAACTAAAGGTTTCCATGACGACAGCATTTCCACGCCCATACGGCACCTGGCACCTCGCCAACTCACGGCCCGACACTGTATCGGGGGCATGGACATTAGTGTAGGTACCGGGGGGACGGGGCACAGGGTGCCCTCCCGCGAACATTGAGCGAGCTTAACATTGGCCCCATGGGCGTTGCATGGGAAGAGTCGACTTCAAAATGGGTCTTGCCCCCTGCCCCCTCCCAACTTCTGCCAGTTCTGCGCCACTGGCAGGGGTGAGCACTCCTGGTGTGGGGTGGGGTGGGTAGTTGAGCATCCCCTGCTAAAAAGCTGAACATTAGGCACATGGCGTACACTGGATATTCTAAACTTGACATACATTCTGGGTCCCCTTTCCCAAGTTCGAACAGAGATATCCACTGGATGCCTCCACCGTGCCCACGGATTTCCACAGGTAACATTTCAATGCATACTAAGTGGATATCGAGAGAAATTCTTATCCAGTTAAAAAGAGGAGGGTTAAAGCACACCTTTTCACTCAATTCCCTATCAAGTGATGCATGCTCAGATGTCGGAGATTTGCGTTCATGAGCGCTTCATGCCATAGCGCATTTTTGGTGTTTAGTGTGTAGCATTCAAGAACACGAATCCCGTCTGATGGAAGAAACTTCGCATGTCCATCTTCGGATCTTCCGGATTTCATGCGGCACTGGGCGTGTGTGCGCGTGTAGATTGCGATTTGCCGGGAACCGCATGTCAATATCAAGGAGGCCAGTAAAACTTAAGGTACGTCCATTGGCAGGGGCGCAGCTAGGATTTTCATAAGGGGGCCCGACCAAAGGAAAATGTGATGGAACAGAGATCGCTCTCGGCGATCTTCACGCGTCGAAAATTTATGGTTTTTCGTGGTGAAAATGTTACAATAAATATTGTTTGATCTTGTGTATTTTCCGTTTCTAAGGGTGGGCGGGACCTGTAGTGGTTGAGTTAGCCACCAATTCTTAAGCTTCGAAAACAAATATCATGGGTATGATCCTGTATCTTGACCATCCAGCAGTCGACGCGCCCGAAAGCCCAAAAGTGACTTTCCAGGTCCGGCGGAAGCGAACAACGGTTGCCGGCCAGCGGGCCGCCGCGCCAGAACATGTAGGTACTGTGCCATACCTGTCTACAAGAACTGACCAATCACGCTTCGAGTAGAGCAGAATAATGATACTCTATAAATCGGTAGACTTTGACGACACTAGAAACGGACAGACCTATGGCGGCTGATTGGGTGATGCCCCTGATGAACATGGCGCAAGCGGCTGTTTGCAGGGGCCACGGTAGCTCAGTTGGTAGAGCGTCGGACTCTTTATCGCAAGATTGTGGGTTCGAATCTCGCAACCGACGGCATTTACCGAGTTCGCCCACAACCAATCGGCGTGAGAGGTTGGCGACGCTATATAACCTTAGCGGTTGAATGCGTCGTAAATGAACCCAAGGCGGCTGTTTGCACAAGCCACATAAAACATGAACAGCGTTCGGACCAAGTTGACAGCGTGGCTGTCAACATCGCCAACGCGGCCTTCGGCCAATCAGAGATCGAAATGTGATGTCATGCTTGACAATATAACGGTCGCCTAAAACCTGCTCCTGTGATTGGCCTGACGTTGTGTTGACGGCAGCCATTCCAAATAGGTCGACACCTGGCGATGTGGCCTTGAATAACTGCCTGAATACACATGTTTTCTTAGTATCAACAAGGCTTCCATTTACTGGCATATCTGACAGAGCGAAGGAAGAGTATCAAGAAACTTTTCCACCATACCTAACTGCAACATACGCTGTTCATGCATAAACAGTGTACCATACGCTAGACAATGATTGGGGGATATAATCCCCCAATTTGACGATTGAGGGGATGCGTCCCTTTCATCCCCCCTCCTGTGGTGGAGCCCATGCTAGTGACTAAGTGCGGCATGTGAGCTGCATAACATAACATAGGTCATGCTTGCCTGGCAAACCTTGCCTGCCACCGCCTCCAGTGTGTTCCCATTTCTCATCCAATCGATGTCTCCTCGTTGTTCTTTGTACTCCTTCCCAAGTTGTGGAGGTCATGCTCCCGCCGGTTCGAAGTTATGTTGGTTGTTTCCTTACTACTCTCACGGTTCCCACGCGACCACGAGAGTCTAATAATAGCATGAGCTTTGTCAGGACCAAGAAGTCAGGGCACGGGTGCCAATGGACGTCTTGGATCGATTAAACAAAAACTGTTTCCACGCAACTATTTAACAAGAAAGTCCACTGGTAGAATCCACTGGTAGAATGAGACCCAGTTGGGTCTCACTGCATTCTACTAGGTCGCATCGGACTTCGCAGAACAGTACCGGGATCCAGTGCATCCCATTAGGTATCACTAGATCCGACCGAACCCAACTGGACTCTACCAGGCAACATGTAGGGCCGGATCGGACCCGGCGGATCCCCACCCGGCCCAATCGGACCCGTCTGGAACCCAGCAGATCCCGCTGTAGGGCCGGATCGGACCCGGCGGATCCCCACCCGGCCCCATCGGACCCGTCTGGAACCCAGCAGATCCCGCTGTATCCCGCTGTTCAGCATCATCCAGCCAAAACCCGTCGACTCAACCAGTCATCGCAAGACAACATCCTATACGGGCGTCACTTTGTGAACTTGGCTCCTATTTGGAGGAGGAGATAAACTACCTTTTTGATGGCCGAACTCGCCTTGAAAGCCATTTCTATCTAGTGTGCAGAGGCCCAGCCAATGGGGCCCGAGGCGCCTACCCCTCCCCGGAAAAAAATTACACTAGATCAAGGAAGAAATTTGGAGAACGCCGAAAGCATTCTCCATAAAATTATAGCTTGGGGGCTCGCACCCCCTAAGAAACAATTTCCTGGCTGTGCCACTACTAGTGTGCATCCATAGCTCGATGGTAAAACTTCAGTCTAATTGGAGCGGGTTAGCAAATCGATGATGGACTGCATGGGTGTAAAAACTATTTTAAAATGGGGGGGGGGACAAACCATGGACGCGGGGAATTTGTCCAGGATAGAGGTATGACCATTTCCTCCCCCCACTAAAATTAACCTCGGATTTTAACCACTTTATTTTCAATATCTGGTTTTCAGTCTTACCATTGTTAAATTTGATATTTTGGGAACAAAAAGTTCTGCAAAAAATTAGCAAGTTCCACTGCTTATCACTGCCTTTGAACATCTAGCTTTATGTCGTATCGTATGTGCTGGGCCCGATTTCACTATCATCATGAAGCAATGCTGTAATTACGTGAAACATTGCCCTCTTGCAACAGGACAACAGAACATATTGGGAATGGTTTTGTTGTAGCAAATATGGACTTACACTAACCTTTCCCATGATTTCCTGTTTTATGGGGACAATTTCAATGCAATAACAACCAAGGCACTGAAGGTATGTACCCCCACATGGAAGGTGGCGTCCCACCGGCCGGGAAAAGTCCCCCTCCGAGAAGATTTGAGTGTATCCCATCGAATTTTTCAGCCAGATGCTCCTCTCTGAGAGAAAAAGGCGCCCCTTGGAAGGAAAAGCACCCATCCGGGAATGCACGAGTGCGTGTCCCCCCGTCGCATTTTTTCAACCAGAGGCGCCCATCCAGGTACTTTCAAAGTGGTGCCCATCAAAAGAAATGGTGCTCCTGCAGACAAATGCCCCCCCCCCCCCCCCAATTGACAATTCCCGGATCCAGCCCTGATTACAACATTGCTCTCTCGCTGTTATGAATAGTCCGGTTGGTTTTAAAATCGTGCGAATTTACGTGTGACTTCTCTTATAAACCTGATAACTTCCCTTGAGCCATTAAGACAAAAGTGGACGACTTCAGAAAACCGCTTCTATATTTAATACATCCGGAACAGCAATGTGGCAATGTAAATTAAAAGCAACCAATGAGAGCAGTGTCCGAGCAGGATATAGACGGATTTATTGGGGGAGCTACTGGTCAAATAGGATATGAGTGCCTGTTATCCCAGGGACTGCAAATAAGAGAGATCTGCTCCTCCTATTACAATATTACATTCAATCATCATTGTGCATACACCGGACTTTCGACACCTTCGAAATTATTTAGATTTCTCAACTTCTTTCTGATACCGTGCGGCAAGCCACGTCGAATGATACCCACTTGATTGAAAATGAAGCCATAGCGGCGAAGCTCAAGGCTTATCAAAATTCAAACTAACCTTTGACTTTGAGCTTTGACTTGACATGACCCGGTTTAAAATATTATTTGAGGATTGACCGCAGGCTATTACTTGATACCAAATTTCGGTAGCTTTTGGAGAAAACGAAGAAACGCGGAGCGACCGAGGAAATATGTTCGACCTTTGACCTGCTTTTTATTCCAGGTCCAGATGCGCTTTGAAGGGCACCGGTGGGGATTGGGGCTCTTGGTGTGGCTTTTGTGTCCGGGTACTGCATTTGGACATGGACTTGAATGTTTGGGTCACCCCTTGCATTTTTGATGCCCCAGCGTTTTTCAGCGCTCCGACGATATTTGTTTGGGCTTCGGTGCGATTGTCCTGACTTAGTGAAAACTTTCAGTACCCAAACGGGAGCTTTCTAGGCCCAACGCGATTTTTTGGGATATTTTTCCATCTTCGGAAATGTTCGAGGCTCGGGTCACTTTTTCAAGTAGCGTCGTGATTGATATCTCGTTTATTCTTTAACCTCCCACGCGATATTTTCTTATCCATTTCGATTTGTGTTCGCCCAGCTGTAATATTTCGAAGACCCGGCAATCATTTTGTGGCCCATGCGCATTTTTAGGCCTCTGTCCGATTTCAGGGATTCCAGAGTATTTTTGCCGGACTCTGGTTGATTTTTCAGCGGTTACTGCGTAATTTTTCGGGACTCCGCCTTGATTTGATGAGCTCCTGGCGTGGTTATTGGTTTCCCTTGATATTTATTTCGAACCCCGACGCGAATCTTGTTTGTCCTTGACCGGACGTTTTATATGCTATCAGTGCGACTCTTTGAGTCCCAGCCGATTTCTCGGAACTTTTTCGGATTTTTATTTCGGAGTCCTGGTGGGTTGCCCCGGTATAATTTTCTTGCCCTTGGTTCGATTTTTTTTTGTGTTCCTGGCACAATATTGCTGATCCACGGTGCAATTTTGTGGCCTGGTGCATAATTTTTCTGGAACCTGGCACGTTTTTTTCAGGACACAAAGCATTTTGAGGAGTCCTTGGTGCGATTTTGTGGTCCCCAAAGTGTCCTTCCGGGTCCTGATTGATTCTTATAGGCCCCGGCTTCATTGGGAGGGGAGGGGGGGGGGGGCGCTATGCATTTGATGGGACCCCTTTCCGTGATTCCGTGATTTTTGGAGGGTTCCACCCAGCACAGTATCTATGGGCCACAGCGCAATTTTTTTCGGGCCTTGACGCGACTCGTTGGGGGCCACTAACTTTCAAAGGGAGGGAAATTTCCCCTCCTCTTTGTTACGGCACTGGTCTAGGATATGTATTTTACTACGTTATTATGCTGTACGACAGAGCCGGAAATTAATATGCCGCGAACACAAATTTCTATCATATATTGCGAATGACAAGCGGCCATCGGTCTCCGCTAATGAACGCTATGCTTTTATATTTCAGATTGCATAGAGTGGCTCCATTTTCGAGCAGTTTGCCAGCCTGCATGACGTCATAGAGTTGAAGAATGTTGGATATCGGATGTTCTTATGTGCGCCAGTAAGCCTTCAGTGCGCCATTTCTGTTTTGTTTACTGTAATACCATTTTGGTCGTGTTTTGTGCTCTTCTTGAAGGAAAAACGCCCGTGGTGCCAGTGGTTTTCAGACTCCTGACGTATTTTGTTCTGCGGGTAAAAGAGTAGGCGTGCAGATATACAGATTGAAATATTTAGAAGAATGTCGCACTGGTTCCACAGATGTGGCCTGAAGGCAACAGGCCATGTTAACTTTGATTTAAAACTTTTTGCATCTGAACCGGAATCGTTGAAAATCTGCAGGTAGGTTATAGCAGTTCTATCGGTGTTAGTAGGCAAGGTGGGAAACTTACTTTCCGGGTTGGGAGTCGGAGTGCATATCAATTTCTTCCGAAGTACATTTGCATGGACATTATTTTTTTAATGCATGGAATCTGTTTACCAGTAACTGACTGGAAAAACCTAAATCAGTACCTACATAATATGCATACGTAATGTCACTATCATTCTTGGTCAAATAAAATGTCAAAACATAGGAACAAAGAAGTAAACAATGGATGGCACTGCCCAGCAGTGACTCGTAATAATTAGCACTGTTTCATTTCTCAACTCACAGAAGCAATGCGCTTTCTTTTCACTTTTGGTCTCAGTACGGTAATCTTTACCTTTCGGCCGACACATACTGCCAAGGTTAGTGATTTGTAAAGAGGTGTATAGTGGGGAACAGTGATGTCACAGGAGTCAGGGAAGTGACGTCACAGGAGTCCGGTGTCGGTAAAGATTACCACCTAACCTAGACTAAGATAATGTAGCATAATATACAAAATATATCATGGCATAATATAATCTAACCTAACCTAACCGGAAAACCAGAATCCTCCGAAGCACTTGTGACGTAGTGACGTCACTTCCCTGACTCCTGTGACGTCACTGTTCCCCACTTTACACCTCTTTACAAATCACTAACCTTGGCAGTATGTGTCGGCCGTAAGGTAAAGATTACCCTCAGTACAAGGCTAGCCATATAAAAAACAAACAAAAATACTTCACACTTCACCCTCAGCTCAGAGCACAGGTAATCTTTACCTTTTGGCCGACACATACTGCCAAGGTTAGTGATTTGAAAAGAGGTATACAGTGGGGAACAGTGACATCACAGAAGTCAGGGAAGTGACGTCACAGGGGTCGGGTGTCGGTAAAGATTACCACCTGACCAAGACTAAGATAATGTAGCATAATATAGAAAATGTATCATAGCATAATCCGAAGCACTTGTGACGTCGTGACGTCACTTCCCTGACTCCTGTGATGTCACTGTTCCCCACTGTACACCTCTACAAATCACTAACCTTGGAAGTATGTGTCGGTCGAAAGGTAAAGATTACCCAGAGCACATACCTATGCAGCCAATTTCCTACGTAATACGAACGCAACTCAGCTACTGCACATGCCACAGTTGGATGTGATCAAAACAAAGAATCAGTCAAGGTCTTGTGTTTGCAGTGTGACACCGTTAACATATGTTCAAAGTTGCTAATGGTTATGACGTCATATAAAAACTACCTTGCATTGATTGGCTGACGGACAAATTTCGGAACAGAAAACGCTAACGCAGCCAATTCTGATCGGTGGCCTCCGGGACTCCGGAGAACGTCTCTTAAAACTGTCAAACTTTCCCACTATATGGGTGGCAGGAACACAGGTTTTCGAGACACGGCTCCAAAGCAGGAGAACAGTACTCAGTGCGCATGTGCATCATCTTGCAAGTTGCTGCTGGCACACTGTTTTCGACAATTCCGGTGGTTGAGATTGATGGAGTGTGGGAGGATGTGGTCCAGCTGCTGACTGCTACAAAAAGTGGTTAGTTTGAGTGGTGACCATAAGTGGAATAACCAGCATTTTTTGGGTGTCGTTCTGTGCTTGTTTTTATTGATATCTTTGTTCCCACATTTGTGTCGGAGTACATGTGAAGCCCATCATATCCAGTATGAACCCGGAGTGCAAAAATGTTTTCAGAGATTGAATCTCTTAAGAAGTGCCTTAATTCCCACCCTGTTAGTATGTATCATCAGTATGCTGGCTTAAGCTTGTGCTGTCATTGTCTGAAGCAACCCTAGATCAAAAGTACTTAGGTATGTCAGCATCAGTTTTCTTGTACTGCATCAAGGAAGTCTTGTGGACTCAGGTAAAGTTGTGCTTGAAGGTGATTTTATAATTTTTTGATGTAGGTACTTTTTGGAATACATATCACGTTTATGAATGTGATTCAGAAGTCATAGTCATAAAGTCATAAAGTGTTAAGGCTTAATAAGAACCACAGGGGCCCATCTGGGTTAAGCCTATCTAGAAAAGGTACTAGAAATGTACATATTCTCACCCCAATCAATCCCTTATCCCAAGTTCCTAGGAAGCTATATATCCCAGCCTATCTAGCATCATCCACTTGCTATTGCATAACACACTCAACAACCAAGCTCCTCCCATCACACCCATTGTGCTACCATAGCCCCTGCTTAAATGGGTCCGTGCCGTGCACATTTAACGTAAATATCACCCCATCCATCCAAATTAGAACTCAAAAACAAGATTTTCCTGTCTAAAAAATTTGTCCACCCTACCTTTAAATACATTCAATGAGGAACTTCCCACAACATCAGCAGGCAGCCCATTCCACTGATCAACAACCCTTTGACTGAAGACCTGCTGTCGCTTAACTGTCCTACACCTCAACTTGTCTAACCTGAGTTGGTGACCCCTGTGTGATACTTTAAACTGAAGAGCACCATTTAAATTGACCTGATCTAGTCCTTTAACAATTTTGTACATTTCAATCATGTCCCCCTTAATCTCCTATACTTGAGTGAGTACATATCTAATGCCACAAGCCTTTCTCCATATTCTAAGCTACCTAGTCCACTGATGAGTTTAGTTGCTTTGTGTTGCACTCTTTCTAACTTGTCTATATCTTTTTCTAGGTAGGGGCTCCAAGCTTGCACAGAATATTCCAAGTGGGGTTGCACATATGCTAAGTACAGTTTTTTCATGACTTCCTTGCTCTTATACATCACACTTCTATTAGTGAGTCCCAGCATTCTGAGTGCCCTGTTCCTAGCCGAGCTACATTGTTTCTCAGAAGATGTGACCACTTGTTTCCTCTGATCGTGCTTACTTTTCTGTTCATGATTGCGAACATTCCATTGCTGTCATCCATGCAGCACTGCTGTCCTCTGCTCTATAATGTATACCTCCTTAACCTAGCATTTATCAGACATGATGGAGAAATTTAACACTCCTTGTTGAAAATGCAGTTAATTTGTGCTTTAAGGTATTTTATAAATTCTTGGAATTTATCATTACAATGCAGTGTTTGTGAATAAAGTCATAAAGTGTTTAGACTTAACAAGAGCCACAAGGGCCCATCCAGTTAAGTATGTAAATGGAAGATACCATAAGCCTGGTAAAAAGACCACCCCAACCATCGCCACATCCTAAGGAAGCCATCCACCAACATCCCACACACCTATCAATGCCTATCTACCATATCTATCCAGCCTTATTCCCTTGATCCCTACACATGTGGATTGAATGCCTTACCAGTAATTTTCAAACTGCATCCATGTCTGCTTAAAAGGGTCTGTGCCATGTACACTTACTTAGCATAAATCTCACCCCATCCATAACTAATTAGAACTCAAAAACAAGATTTTTATGTCTAAAAAATTTGCCCACCCTACTGTTAAAAACATTCCATGAGGAACTCCCCACAACATCAGCAAGCAGCCTATTCCACTGATCAACAATCCTTTGACTGAACACTTGATGTCACTTAGCTGTCCTACACCTCAACTTGTCTAATCTGAATTTATGACTCCTATGTGATACTCTAAACTGAAGAGCATCATTCAAATTGACCTGATCTAGCCCTTTAACAATTTTGTACATTTCAATCATGTCCCTCCTTAATCTCCTATACTTGAGTGAGTACATATGCAATGCCATAAGCATTTCTCCATGTTCTAAGTTACCTATTCCACTGATGAGTCTAGTGGCTTTGTGCTGCACTCTTTCTAACATGTCTATACCTTCTTATAGGTAGGGGCTCCATGCTTGTACAGAATATTCCAAGTGGGGTCACACATATGCTAAGTACAGTTTTTTTTTGTCATGGCTTCCTTGCTCTTATATCTCACATTCATATTAATGAGTCCCAGCATTCTGAGTGCCCTGTTCCTAGCTGAGATACATTGTTTTTCTGCCTTTTGAAACCAACACACCTAAGTCACTTTCCTCTTCAATAACATCCAGTTCCCTCCCTCCCATGGTATATCTGAAAGTCTCACCTCCAGACCCCAGATGCATAACCTTACACTTATCTTAGTTGAAAGACATATGCCATTGATCAGCCCACTTTTTTAGGTCCTCCAAGTCTAGTTGAATATTACTAGATTGATCACTACTGTTAGCCACTCCTACCAGCTTGACGTCATCAGCAAATTTGAACACTATTCCTTAGCCCTACCTCAATGTTATTCACAAAGATGATACAGAGAAGTGGCCCTAGAACAGAGCCCTGTGGTACTGTGCTCAGAGCATCCTTCCAATCAGATTTACATCCATTTAACACTACCCTTTGTTTCCTTCCCCTCAACCATGCTTGAATCCAACCTATAACTTTTCCAACAATCCCATGCTGCCATAGTTGATGAATTACCCTTCCATGTGGAACTTTATCAAAAGCTTTGTTAAAGTCTAAGTACACAACATCCATCCTGCTTTGATTGTCTACTTCTTTAGTAATATACTCCATGAACTCCAATAGGTTAGTTAAACAAGACCTTCAAGATCAAAATCCATGTTGAGTATCCCTTAAAAGGTTGTGCCTATCAATACGGATCTGAACATTCTGTTTAACCAGATTTTCTAGTACCTTGCAAACTATTGAGGTCAAACTGACTTGCCTGTAGTTTCCCACATACTTCATACTTCCCTTTTTGAAAATTCATACCATATTTGCATTTCTCCAATCTTCAGGTACTTCAGAATACTCCATAGACTGCCTGAAAATGATACCTATGGGAACTGCTAGAGTTATAGTACACTGTACTAAGATCCTAGCATATATATCATCTGGTCCATAAGCTTTATTAGGTTGTATATTCTGAAACTGCTTTTCTACAGCTGTAGTTATTGTAAGATCCTCCAGCCTTTCACCTGTCATGGCATAACCTTCAGTTGCTTTTATTGTACCAGAATTATCTTTAGTAAATACTGATGAGAATCGCTTGCATAGGGATTTCACTATATCAGAATGATCAATGACTATTTCCCCATCTACCTCCAGTGGTCCTACACTACACTTTTTAGCATCAAATTTGTAGAAGCTAAATAATCTCTTAGCATTACCTGCTGAACATTCTCAAGCTGATTTTATTTCAGCCAGTCTTTTAGATGCCCTAACACATCTATCTTTATTTCTAGCTATTTGATATGATTTGAGGGTTACCTCAGAGTTAGCATCTTTTAGTTTCCGGAATGCCTGTTTCTTTGACTCCAGTAAATGCTTTACTTCCCTGGTCAGCCATGAAGGGTGCTTAATCTTGGTTAATCTAATTTGCCTATTCGGAATGAACCTATCCCAACCTTGAAATAGTTTATCTTTTATCATTCTCCACATTTCATAAGCATCTAAGCCCATCAATAAGTCTTGCCAATGAATTGCATTCAGGAAGATCCTGAACTCATTGTAAATCCATTTAGCAATTTTGAATCAATGTTTTATTGGTTCCTACACTTCCAACATACAATGAGAAGCATATAATGTTGTGATCACTATTACCAAAGGTCTCCCCTATGTTCACATTTTGTACACAATTTGTCAAAACGTTGTCTAACTTAAAAAACTAAACCTAACCTAACCCATTTGTTTGCTTTATGGAGGAAAATGCATGTAAAAACTTGTCTTGTTACCACCTTAAAGCACAATAATACCAAAAATGTTTAGTTTCTAGCTTCATTCCACATACATAATGCACAGAAGACTTAAGTCATGTATCAGTATCATCAGAACCAAAATACCAACAGTATCATCAGAACAAAAATGGAGCTGGTTAGGAAATGACCAACTGATGACATCATCACAGGGCTATTGCCTTTTCCATTTAGGACTGGTTTGATTTTCAAGGCCTGCAATGAGAAATAAGAAATAAATTGAAAACCCTAACCTAGGCTAATCTCATGTAATCCTATCTCATATTTTCTAATCTAACCAATAGTTCCAAATAATTCCAAATACTTTTTACAGTGTGATTAGATTTCCAAAAACTAATGCAAGAAATAATGGATATATACAACAATGTATCTCAACCTAACTTATTCTACTTTAATTTAATCTAGCCTAAGGGGACGAGTGGTCTAGGGGTAAGATGCTCTTCTCACAATCGAAAGGTCAAAGGTTGTGGGTTCGAGTCTCACCTGTCGCTACTCTTCGCCCGCGACCAATCGGCGTGAGAGATTGGCGACGCTACATGACTCAACGGTCGACGTGTCGTAAAACCAATAACCAACCAACCAATCCTGAATGTCCGAGCAGCTGAACCTGCTTATATCTTTTTTTTCGCTCAGCACAGAATCCAATGCGTTAAGTGGACCACATGCACAGGGAACCCTCTTCAAGAGTCTTGGTTCAATCCTGGAAACTTGCTAGTTGCATTAGGCAAAATAATTTTGGGCGAAATCTGCACTGATATCTTGGAGAGAAGAGAGAACATGAACTTGCTAGAACAGCAATCCGAATGTAGGGTGAATTCTGCATGCTAAAATGAATATATTTGTAACAGATGGCTCGCCCATTTTGCTTTTTTTGTCTACTCTGCTTTAAGTTGTTCATGTGAAGAACTTGTGATTGACGTTCAGTGGCCAGGCCACACCTGCCAGACTAGACCTACCACCTGACTAGACCTGCCACCTGCCAAACCTGCCACCTGACGACAAACTATCCGTTCAGAGTAACGTCAGCGACGACTGTCTGCGGCAGCGAACTGCGTCAGGCGCGACATCGGCTGCTGGAGCTGCTGCCGGACGCCGGCCACGAGTCGTCTGAGCTGGAGCTGGCGCTCAACAGCTACCTGGCGCTGCTGACCGGGTTCCTGCAGGCGCCAGACCAGCCGGGCACCGACAGCAAGCTGCGCCACCTGCTGCGCTGGCGCTGGACACACACCCTGCTGGGCGACACCCCCGAGTGAGTGGGGGATACGCTGGGGCGGGGCGCCACCTGCTGCACTGGACACACACCCTGCTGGGCGACACCCCCGAGTGAGTGGGGGATACGCTGGGGCGGGGCGCCACCTGCTGCACTGGACACACACCCTGCTGGGCAACACTCCCGAATCAGTGTGGGATACGCTGGGGTGGGGCACCACCTGTTACGTTGGACACATGCCCTGCTGGGCAACGCCCCATATTGAGTGGGGGACACGCTGGGGCTGGGCGTCACCTGCTGCGCTGGCGCTGGACATACCTTACTGGGCAACATCCCAGAGTGATTGGGTGGGACGCCAGTGCGGTTGAGGGACATGTCAGACTGAGTGTGCAACTTCACAGAGGAACGGGCAGCGTGCCTGACTGGGTGGGCAACACACCCGAGTGATGCATAGCTGTAAGCCAGCATTGTAACTTGTAGCTAAGTCAGGAATGGGCGCTGTATAACCTAGGCAGTTGATGCGCCCCTAAACCCCAATAACAACAACAACTAGCTAAGTCAGGATTATATTAATGATGAGGTGTGGGAGATCTTCCAATCTAAAATAGTTTCACCTGATCGATAACCTCAACAACTAGGCGCAAGTCCAACCTCCCTTTCCCTGCTCAGAGTTGTCTTGTTATAATTTCCCCATGTTAGCCAGTGCCAGAATCATAACGGAAGTTAGTAGTCTTGTCAGTTACCAGTGGTGTGCATTGGTCGCTACGTGGCACTGGCATGATGTACTAATGTACTTCAGTATGATGGAGAAATGCTTGTGCTAGGCGCTATGTGACTACTTGCAACGGACCCTCCTTTGGGAACAAATGGCCAATTAAGTGGTAACAATGAGTACCATAGTTTGCTGCATGAGTTGCTTGTAATATGTGTTTGCATTTGCGTGTGACTCTTCGTGACCACTGATCAGTGCCTCTATTTTGCCACCCCTCCCCAATTGTAGTGCTCCTGCCTCACGTCCCTACCCCGTCTTTCGTTGGGATGGTCTGTTGATGCCGCCGCGATCGTTTCTACGTCAGCCAGATCACTGCTTTCTGACCATGCCCAGGGTCCAGAAGGATGCTGTGTTCGAGGTCATCTGTATGTGCCAGAACGTGGCGCTCTGGTACATGAAGCGGGCATCGAGAATCGCCGGCAAGGACGAGTGAGTGGTGCCATTGTTGTATTGTTGCGTTGTTGTTTGCGTAGCATGTTATATTATTTCGGCATTAACTTGGGCATTCTAGACAAGGGGAAATGGAATGGAAAGTGGAACTGGGGAGATGGACAAGAGAAAGCAAGCCTGAAGGCTCGTAGGGACTGTTTCAGTTGTGAGCGAGGCTCTAAAAACACATTCCGAAGGTTATGTGACACTGGAAAAGGTTGTTCACGGCAATAGAATGGTGCATTTTTGGTCTCGAACATCAATAGTTCACGTTTCTGATTTTGTTTGTCGTTGTCCACCTGGTGTCGACACTGGGACTCACGACAATTCAACACTAGCATGAACAGGGAATCCAGCCGTACAGAATGGTCTGCTGACGGAGGGTTATACGATAACCAACGCAGCAAAGACAAATAGGCACAATAGGCTGAAGAGGCGGAGTATCTTACAGTATATCACGTCTGCTAGTACCTCGTCTACATATCAACAACTATGAATGTCTCACAGGGCAACTGGAGATTTCACCTTGTTTCAGAAGGAAATTATCGAATGATATTCGGTATGCACCATCAATATGGCAGACGCTGCTGGGCGTCAACATGGTCACGTAGTGCTAGTGTGGTGAGACCGATTCGAAGCTGATTGGCCAACACTGGCGAACGATAGCAGTGCTATGAAAGTGAACTGAAATAACCCAACAAGAAGCCTGCTGACATCCTGGGAACTGGGATAAGCAAATTGCGAGTTAACCGAACCGAGTTGTCAACAAATATGTATGCCGGTCGAAAGAGGCTAACTTCCTCCATAGTTCCACGTGTTCAGCTGAAATTTGACTATGCATCTGGGATAGTTCCTTAGGTCACTCAAGTAGGCCAAACTTCTCAGTAATTGGGGTGGCAGTAAGTAAATTATCCTTATTTCATCAGTGATGATATGCTCAGGATCCACTGGTTCAAAATGCATACTTTTCTTGAAAAGTGGATTGTAGTCTGCACATAGTTGTAGAGTGTTGGAATTATTGTCAGAATGGAGGATGTTCAGTATATAATAAACGTTTTTCTCTGTGCAGTATCAACAATATAAACCTGAATGTAAGTGGAATAAAGGGTAACTGTATCTGATGTTTGGTGGATATCTAGCTTTCAATTGATATGGAGCAGACAAGGATCAAACACATTTCCAATGAAATAATGTTTTGTACCAAAACTTGTGAATTATATATTTATATATATATTTATATATATATATATATATATATATATGTGTGTGTGTGTGTGTGTGTGTGTGTGTGTATAATTAATTCACAAGTTTTTGCTGCAAAACATTTCATTCATCACGAAAAATATGCATCCTTGCCTGCTCCATATCAATTCAATCAAGAAAGCTAGATATCCACAAAACATCAGCTACCCTTTATTCCACTTACATTCAGGTTTATGTTGTTGATACTGCACATAGCAAAACGTTTATTTTATATTGAACATCCTCCATTCTGACAATAATTCCAACACTCTATAGCTATGTGCAAACTACAATCCACTGCTCAAGGAAGTATGCATTTTGAACCAGTGGATCCTGAACACATCATCGCTGAAGAAATAAGGATAATTTACGTACTGCCATCCAAATTACTGAGAAGTTATGTATGTATATATATATATATATATTTTTTTTTTTTTTTTTTTTTTTTTTTTTTTTTTTTTTTTTTTTAAAAAAAAAAAAAAAAAAAAAAAAAAAAATTAATAATTTTATATTTTTTTTTCCCCCTCCCCTTTCAAAACGTTATAAAAGCGTGAAAGGAAATTTTTAAAATAATTTTATCCTCCTATTTCTTTTTTTTTTCACACACACACACACACACACACATATATACATATATATATATATGAATATTTATCAAGACGTTAGATACAAGCAAATTTAGCCGTACCAACCTGAGCTCGTTAACTGCAGTACAGCAGACAATGGCTACGATTTCAGTAAGAGTGCGTCAAACGTGCCTCCACAAATAACGTCGGAGCCCAGTGACCTGACATGAACCGACCACACAAACTCTGAATAGAAGACCTGCAGGGATGTGTCATCAGTCATGCCAAATAGAAGACCTGACAGGGATGTGTCATCAGTCATGCCAAATAGAAGACCTGACCAGGGATGTGTCATCAGTCATGCCAAATAGAAGACCTGGACCAGGGATGTGTCATCAGTCATGCCAAATAGAAGACCTGGACCAGGGATGTGTCATCAGTCATGCCAAATAGAAGACCTGGACCAGGGATGTGTCATCAGTCATGCCAAATAGAAGACCTGCAGGGATGTGTCATCAGTCATGCCTAATAGCGGCGTTCTGCCGCGCGCTGTTTTCCGCTGGTCGATGAGACGAGGTGCTTGAAGACTTCCCACCTCCCGGCTCGTGCACACTAACACCCTGCACACCTTATTTCCAGCATCACCATGGAAGATGGCAAGGCCGTGCATAGCAGTCTGCGCAAGGCTGCTGGACTCTTCAAAGCCGTTCACGATCGATATATTGGTAGGTCTGATCCGTATACGCTAATGTACTTGAAGACTATGACCACACACTACACTGTTTTACAATGCTGTGAGAATGCTCGAAGCTATTTTACCTTAACAGTGTCAGTTACGTGTTGAGATGTAGCTGAAGATCAACATGCTGCAGATGTCAATTTTGATGCAAAGAAACCACTGATGATTTTGTGATATTTCAAGCTCCAAAAGTGGAGGGTATTTTGTTCCAAATTATTCCGTTTTGTGTTTTTTTTTGGCAGTATGCTTCTTGATTTATCTTGATGCTTGTCTGTGATAATCGATAAATATCCCTCTGATGTTATTCCCTGTTTTGGTACGTGGGAATTAATCATGTTTATATAGATGCAAGAACTTTCAATACTTGCTTAGACCATTTTAAGGCACGATGTTTTCGATCCGTTAATGTGCTTCCATATCGGTAAATGGACGAGTTCGTCAGGGAAGGTGACCGACACCTATATTGACGCTCGTAGGTCAGCTGATGGAGGGGAGTGTCAGGGAGGGTGACTGTGACACCTCTATTGATCCCCACAGGTCAGCTGATGGAGGAGAGTGTGACTGTGACACCTCTATTGACCCCCACAGGTCAGCTGATGGAGGGGAGTGTCAGGGAGGGTGACCGTGACACCTCTATTGACCCCCACAGGTCAGCTGATGGAGGAGAGTGTAAGGGAGGGTGACCGTGACACCTCTATTGACACCCACAGGTCAGCTGATGGAGGGGAGGGTGACTGTGACACCTCTATTGACCCCCACAGGTCAGCTGATGGAGGAGAGGGTGACTGTGACACCTCTATTGACCCCCACAGGTCAGCTGATGGAGGGGAGTGTCAGGGAGGGTGACCGTGACACCTCTATTGACCCCCACAGGTCAGCTGATGGAGGAGAGTGTCAAGGAGGGTGACTGCGACACCCGCGTCATCACCGCCTTCATCAGCCAGTGCACCGCGGAGGCTCAGGAAGGTATGCTGTCTGGTTCATCGGTCGCGCTTCAGGATGTTGGCGCCGTGCCATAGCAGATCGACCTCAATGCCCCGGTCTGATCAGTGTTGGAAGCATGACCATGTATTGGATGTTTCTTATCTAGGACATTATCCACCGAGGAATGTTATCCACTGTTTTTTTCCCATCAAGATTTTGAATGGAGTTGTTTTAAAATGACTGCACACTTTTTGCTGTTTCATGGAAATGCAGGTAGCTGACCAGAATGTATGAAAATAAGTTGTTTTTTATGTCAGAGAAGAGAAAGGTTATTTTCTCGAATTCGAATGCCCGCAAAATTGTCCTTTCCAAATCCAGGATTCCAAAACATAAATCCCCCTGGGTCCGATCGATGATTGCTACACACATGGCTGGTCCCGATCACTACATTCCAGTCACATGATATTCTGCTGTTTTTAGATAGGGAATATGTTGCACTTTTCAGTATATGGTATATGGTGAACAGGGACTGAGCCAAGCGAGTCATTCAATATAACGCAACATTCAATTCATCATGTGCTGTCAATATGTGTCGTTTCCGATAATGCCAATGTTATTGCGCAGTTCTTAGCGCCGTTGGTTCGATCGGAAATATTTAAAAATCGTGCGATGCCATTCGAAAGCTGAGCATGAACTGGTTACGAATATGATGCTATCGGATAAACTGCAATATATGATAAAAATATGTCTAGTTTTTTTCTTCAAAATGTACTTTTGTGTGATTTCGCAATTGTTTCATTTGACCCGGTCGGTTGCTTAAGCTACAGTATTCAGCTGTCTTATTTCGTATCTATCAACTCCTCGACTTCTAAGCAACAATGCCCATTAGGCTGCACTGCTTTGAAGCTGCACCCACGGTTATTGCACCCACGGTGGGTGCAATAATAAGTATAACCCTGGTCTTCCATGTATTGGCACTAAATCTTACTTTCGCTCGCATATGCGCTGGACGTCAGCCGTACGTTGTTACGGTTGAACGGAGACGATGTCTGATCAAATATCTAACGTATGGTAATGTATAAGATAAATGGATGGATGTAAGGTAAAACTAACGGAACTAATTTCCATTTGGTATGTCAGTCAAGCCTCTATGACGGCTCTCCGAACTTCAGAGCCGTTTGAGGGATCTGGAATGTGTATAGTTTGTTCTTTGTTGGCGCCTAGTTTGTGATGTTTAACCAATGCCGGGGCCTATGTAAAATATCTGACAGGAGCTGCGATGTCGGAGAGTGCACTATGACAATGTGCAGAGGCCATCCCCAGCTGCTTCTCCGTCACCACTGACGTCCCTCACAAGCTGGAGTCGCACCTGTCGCACAGCACACGGCCAGTATACACTCCGGCACTGCAACCCTTGTCTGATATAGTATGAGGGCCCGGGAAATGGCCAGATAGCATGAACTGGGTGAAACCGGTTATCGGCTATTGGTTTTTACGACACGTCGACCGTTGAGTCATGTAGCGTCGCCAATCTCTCGCGCCGATTGGTCGCGGGCGAAGAGTAGCGACAGGTGAGACTCGAACCCACAATCTTTCGATCGTGAGACGGACAACTTACCTCTTCACCACTCGTCCCCGAACTGGGTGCAAAGAACGCGCAAAACATATGCACTGCAGAGTTCTCAAACGGGTCTGGGCTTCTCAGTGCTTTCATGGGGACTAGACTCGAATGTCTATGACAAATTGACGTTTTGAGATTTTATCATCCATCAGATGTTTGATCAGATATCGTCTCCCTAGGCTAGGGCCCTCGCGGTGAATTATCAGCTAGCGTTTCGTTACGGGCGATTTCTTACGCACATGCGCCCGAAAGTAAGACGTAGTGCAGGTACATGAAGGACCAGCGTTTTATTAGCTGTTGCACGCACTGTGAGAGGCCAAAAGCAGTGCAACGCGCTGGATATTGTGGCTTTCTGTTTGAGGAGTTTAAGGATACCAAATAAAACAACTGAATAACCATGGCTTCAGCAGCCAAGCCCGTCGATTGAAACAATCACACAATTTAACAAACGTACGCTTTGAAAAAGGTGATCGATAAGGTTTGATCAGTTACATATTCGTATCAACATATACTCAGCTTTCGAATGGTATGTGTCTCGTCATTCGAACATTCTGAGCCCTTCCAAGAATTTGTGTGCTAGAATTGGGAAGATTGTGTCACCGAACAGTAAAATTGCCGGCCGGCAAATCCGCCTTCACCGATCCGGAGGGGGCTCTTAAAAGCGCCCTCTAACTTCCTATCTACATATACTAGGATTAAATGCAAAACACCGTTTGAACGCTCTGGTCATGGAGAGCTAGAAGCATGCCTTATATTTGCATTTGAACTAATAATGTGATCACCAGAGGTCGTTTGAGGCCAATATACTAACCTCGACTTAAATACCTAGAAATCGTTTAGGAAGGTAGAGCTCGCTTTCTTCCCACATTGGTTGTTTTCTCAAGAATTAACATGGGTTAATGTATTTGTATTGATCATGGTTGGAAACACAGGACAAATGTCATTGGTAAGCCAATGTATCCCAGAGCTCATATCACGTCTCATTTCTCATTTTCGCCATGCTGAGGTCGCTAAGGGTGTCTCGAGTTCTTTCAACAGACCCATTCAAACAAAATGTGCGTGTATTTTGCATTCAAACATTTTAAGGTCAGATCAGGCCACGCCGTATGGTCAGGTCATTTAATTTCAAGATCTCCGGAACGTCCCTTTTGAAGTATCAAACATTTGTTCCAATACGAACTGGTATGATACTGAAACAGCTTTGTAAACTGTGCAGCTTGTGACCTCAGGTCACGCTGGGTTACGCACGCAAGTTACGCATATGTTGCCAAAACGATATCTTCATCCTCTGCCTAAGGAAGGCTAAAGTACACTTGTTGGAAAGTAATTTCCAAGGAAAGGTCAAATCAGGTCAGGTCACAAGAGGTCAGATGATCTCCGTTCATTCATTGACCATTCAGTGTCATGTCGCACGGCGCAGGCTGCGCTGAAACGGAATTCAGATATCATTCGCTCAAATCCGCTCCTCCAGGGACTTTCACAGTGGGCGCTACATGACCAATGAAGTCGATGCGCCCTAAAGCCCTAATAACTAACAGGGACTTCCACAGTGACGCCCCGCCAGACGAGTGCTCCCACCCCAGTTAATATTCCGGGATCCGCCGTGGTCGCCATCCTTGTGACCTGTGACCTGTCACAGTGGCGCCCCGCCAGACGAGTGCTCCCACCCCCGTGAATATTCCAGGATCCGCCCGCGGTCACCATCCCTTTATCAGTGATGACCGTGGTGGTCATGTCGCAGTGATGATGACGGTGACGTTGCCGCAGTGACAATTGCGCGCGCCATTGAGCTGAAGCACGCGCCGAGCCTGGTGTCGGCGCTGGCGCACGAGACGTCCAGCATGTTCACGACAGCGGCCGACTCGCTGCGCACACTGGAGCCGGGCCGCGTGCAGCGCTGGAGCCGCTACCTGCAGCTGAAGGCGGCCGTCTACCACGCCTACGTGAGTCCAGTGCACTCCGCCAGCGGTGCTGCGACTGTGCTGCACCCTGGGCTGGTGCTGTTACAATTGGTGCGTTCTGGGCGCGTGCTGTGGAGATGGTGCACCTGGGCTGGTGTTGTTGAAGTGGTACATTCTAGCTGGTGAGGAACTATTATCTGTAGTGCTTCCCACCGGTTTGTTTCTGTGTCTCAGATGTCATGTCCGTGCGATAATGATTGGCGCGACCGGATGTCACGTCTCCCATGGATGTCTCGGCAGTAATTGTATCGCGACCGGATGTCACATCTCCCATGGATGCCTCGGCAGTAATTGTATCGCGACCGGATGTCACATCTCCCATGGATGCCTCGGCAGTAATTGTATCGCGACCGGATGTCATATCTCCCATGGATGCCTCGGCAGTAATTGTATCGCGACCGGATGTCACATCTCCCATGGATGCCTCGGCAGTAATTGTATCGCGACCGGATGTCACATCTCCCATCGATGCCTCGGCAGTAATTGTATCGCGACCGGATGTCACGTCTCCCATGGATGCCTCGGCAGTAATTGTATCGCAACCGGATGTCACATCTCCCATGGATGCCTCGGCAGTAATTGTATCGCGACCGGATGTCACATCTCCCATCGATGCCTCGGCAGTAATTGTATCGCGACCGGATGCCACGTCTCATGGATTCTCGGCAGTAATTGTATCGTCTCCCATGGGTGTCTCGGCAGTAATTGTATCGTCTCCCATGGATGTCTCGGCAGTAATTGTATCGTATCCCATGGATGTCTCGGCAGTAATTGTATCGTCTCCCATGGATGTCTCGGCAGTAATTGTATCGTCTCCCATGGATGTCTCGGCAGTAATTGTATCGTCTCCCATGGATGTCTCGGCAGTAATTGTATCGTCTCCCATGGGTGTCTCGGCAGTAATTGTATCGTCTCCCATGGATGTCTCGGCAGTAATTGTATCGTATCCCATGGATGTCTCGGCAGTAATTGTATCGTCTCCCATGGATGTCTCGGCAGTAATTGTATCGTCTCCCATGGATGTCTCGGCAGTAATTGTATCGTTTCCCATGGATGTCTCGGCAGTAATTGTATCGTTTCCCATGGATGTCTCGGCAGTAATTGTATCGTTTCCCATGGATGTCTCGGCAGTAATTGTATCGTTTCCCATGGATGTCTCGGCAGTAATTGTATCGTCTCCCATGGATGTCTCGGTAGTAATTGTATCGCGGCCAATCAGAAACTGCCGCACATTCTCAAAGCACGGCGATAGGCAGTGCGGGCTTGAGCTGTTCTGAATACGCTTCATGTTTGATCACAGTTGGCGTGACATGGATTTGTTTTCAGGCGTACAATTATATGGGCGAGAACATGCTGGTCGACGATAAGTGCGGCGATGCTATACGTTGTCTGCAAGAGAGCAAAAAGTGTAAGTGCTCGTTTGTTGGTGGTCTAGGTTTTATAGTCGATCCCGGCTCTGAAGTAACTGGTGCTAAAGCGTCACTAGGGACTGAATCAAAGTGCGTCATGCTCCTCCATTTTTATCTTCTGATATTCGAAGATATCCTGAGTGAGAATTCGTGATTCAACTTTTGCACTCTTGTCTTATTTACAATTAATGGTCATTTATTTTTGTATATTCTAGGAGATATGTACACTCAGGCAGCTTTGTATTTACTCATACTGTCAAAGCAGCATTGCATGTTGAATGGCCTATTCTAGGATGCAGAATAAGAGTGTGGAAAAATGTTATCCTGGACTCCCGCTCGGCATCATCCAGTAAGGCTCTTCGATTATATTGTCTATTAATTACACTTCGTTCTCGTCCCTTATGTTCAAGAACGTCTTCCACATTACTACCTTCATGCAAGCTTATCAAAACTATAACAAATGCCGAAAAACAAACGATTACTGACGAGCGCATTGCTTTCTGGATCGAGTTCGCTTTCAACTGTGTTTATTAATTATGTTCTTGAACTGAAGAAACCCAGTCTGATAAATATATTAATTTCTTATGTTTAGTAGTTGCGTGATTGCCTTGAAATAATATTGAGTATGCGGTTATATTTTATATCGGATATACAGCTATGCTACTCACTTAGCATAGCATGAATCATCATTGTTTGTGACTTGATAAATAACCATGAAGAAATGACAATCAGACTAAAAATGTCGAAGAACAAGCGATTACTGACGACCGCAATAATTTCTTGGCCGAGTTTGCTTTGCGATTGCATTTCTTTTGCGTTACTTGAACTGAAGAAGGCCGTTGGACGAAATATATTAAATTTGTGGTATTTTGTATGATTATATTGAAATAATTTCGAGCATACAGTTGCATTTCTATGGGAAATACAACAATGCTGCTCACTTTCGCAATACGAACCTTCATTAATTACTACCTTGAGAACATTACGGCTCATCCCGAGAAGTGTTCCTTTGAAACCTAGGCTTTTCGCTTCAGGTGCCAATCGGTTGAAACAATGCTGTATCTTGTATTGCCTTCCTCTGTTGTGGTTTCCTTAATTACTTCGGCAGCGAGATTTTACAGATTTGAACATGGTCGTCACGATTATCATCAACCAAGTCGCTGATAATATCAGTAGCGAAGGAAAAAGCTAGGTCTATGCAGTTCATTCATTGTAGTTAAGCAGGGGACGAGTGGTCTAGGGGTAAGATGCTCGTCTCGCAATCGAAAGATTGTGGGTTCGAATCTCACCTGTCGCTACTCTTCGCCCGCGACCAATCGAACGGTCGACGTGTTGTAAAACCAATAACCAACCAATAACCAATTGTAGTTAAGCAAGCGACTGTATGAGAAATACATTACCAAGGCCCGAAATGAACTGCACTGGACCTTCGGTCTCGTTCAAAGTGTTGTTTTTTTAGGATCTCGAGAACAAAATCCTTTTCCAGCACCGTTTAGTAATATATATTCTCTGCACTTGTGTTTCTATTATCTGTTTCTTGGCGTTTGACAGATATTACCACGTGCTATTAAGCCGCTATGTGAATAAGGGCGACTGTTGCCTGCTCCAAATGGAGGTTTATTGTTCAAGCCAGACTGGAGCTAAAAACATGATGTTCTTGTTCGTGTTGGCTTCCTGCTAGCCACCCAAACGGTAGCGATGGATGTGCTCCCGGCTCTCATCCATTGTCCCAATACGTCATTGATCAGGGTTGGAAAAATAGCCTGGTCCCGGTTTTGTTATTATCCAGAACATTGTTCTTTCCAGAATGCTATCCTTTCTCCCGTTAGAAGCTTGCTGTCGACAATTACTCTGAACCTATTCATAACAGCTTCCAAAATCGACCGAACAGTAGAAAAATGGAGTGACTGATATCACACAGGAAATGAGTATTATTTCCAAATTGGCTGGTCCCCGAAAAGCCTCTAAATTTAGGATTTCAAAGTATAACCCCAACCATGTCATTGATTCAATTTGGTGAAGATTGTCGGTGCCAAAGTAGTCAACCTACTGTAGCTAGGATATAGTGGTCTAGAGTTTGAAACTCACTTGCAGATTGCCGACCTACCTGCGACGATGAGCGTCTGGGGGCGGTGACATGAAATATCATCGAATATGCTGCAAGAAGAATCTAAGTTTCCCCTCCCTTCTTTGGCTCAGTACCATTGCCGACACGCTCACAAAATAATGTAGCTTTTAATATTTCATTGCAATGAATTAAAAAGTGCGATGTGGTGTGTAGGATATGTTGAATGCTGGAGAGGGTGTCTTGAAATTCGCTGACTTGGTCTGTATGTCCAGCGTATGCTGAGGCCGAGGAGCTCTGCAAGCACTACGCGGACGCAAAGGGCACCGGGCCCAAGGCCAAGCCGGAGAAGCACCTCTTCTTCAGGAAACTCGGCCCCATCCTGAACAGGACCCTGGAGAAGTGCGAGCGTGAGAATGGCTTCATGTGAGTGTACCTCCAGACTGGCTTTAGGGTGATTTTAAGCCATAATACTGGCAACTGTTCGTTCCTAGGATGCAGGAGCGTCATGCGTTCTGGCACGGTAGTCCCGGCAGATTGGACAGAACTGGGACAATGGGGCACACTGGGCTTACAAGCAATAGAAGGCTGTGGTGAAAACATGATACATTGGGCAAACGAATGGAAGGGGTCGTGGGCACGAAAGCGTGGTTGTGCGATGAAATACATCTTGCAGCTCCCTTTGTGTAAACGTGCAATTATGAAGTTCTCTAGGACGAATTTGATGCATTTCACAGTGATATTCATGGTTGTAGATGGTATTTAGTCCCTCCTCATAATGAGGCTGCGAATTGATAGTTGTCGACGCGCCCCGAAGCCCAGATAACTAACTAACGAGGCTGCGAATTCTGAACCCCATTCCACCTCTGCTTTGCCCAATGAGCCAGGTTACCTTGTTTATATACCAGAGCCATCTTGTGAGCGCATTCATAAACTAAACCTGCAGATTCCTCCCCGGTCCCTACCTTGGCACATTTACGATTTTTATTGGCCTTGTGGCCGATGGCATTGCCCACGTGATCAACCCCAAACTGAATTGGCTCCTTGAAGTAATTGCACGCGCAGCCAGGACTATTTTTCCAGGCGAAGGCACCGGAGGAGCGCCCCTTCCCTAGGATGTCTCGTTCTTTCCGCCAAGGAGCCTTCTACCTAGGTGTTTACTGCCTACCATGGGTGTAGGAATGCAGGGTTGGCAAGGTTCTGGCATTAGGTGGTTAATATCAGGCACATGGCAGACACATTTGCTGTGAAGACACATCAACCTTGTGATGGAGACCATGATATGTTCGTGATTCTGGATCAGGAGTTTCTCCGGATGCCATAGATATAAGCCCGTTGTGGTCTGCAGCATGGCTAACAAGTTTTTCCTCTAAATGTAACTGGTAAATTACCAATGGTATGGAAAAAATCCAGCATTTTGTCAACCCTTTAGAAAAGTAATCGAAGTCGGGTCTGCATCATGACATTTTGTCAAGTTTGATAAATGATTTCTCAGATGTGTTGCAGGACATAGCTTTAACATAAAGCATGATATATCTTCTTTTTTTTAAACCGTTTGCGCGCATGTTTCGGTATCAACCAAAACCGTTAAAAACGAGTAATCTTGGCAATTACAGAAATACTGATGTAAAATTTGTAATATAGGTTGATGGGGGAGGGCGTTTTGCACCCCTTGCATCTGTAACCAATCGCCTGATTTCATTGACAGAAATAGCAATGAAAAGCTCGGAGCTCGATATCGGGTAAATTATTTTGTTCACCCAGTGCTCACTTATACCATTACTTGAATGCGATATGCTCTTAATATTGCTATTGCAATTTGATGTTAATATTGATGTGATGTGATTATAATATATATGTTTTATCATCAGAAGAATTTATTTCAGCCGTTGTGGAGTCGTTCGGTTCCAGAAAAGAAAGATAGGGCCAAGCAAATGAACAAATCCTGACTTGCTCGGCGTGGATTATAATACAGGTCTACATGTTAAAGAACATTGTTTCGGGATGATCAAGGAGGCAATTAGCCCTTGCATTTGATTGATGATTGATGATTTTCACACATGGGCCGACGCGCCGCCGGCTTCCGATACCGAGCACCGTCCAGCCGTCACTCGCGAGATTCGATTACGCCGCCTACATAATGTACAAAGTTGGCCGTTCTCGACGGCCGGCCAGAGGCGGGTGGGGGGGGGGGGGCGGTTGTCCGGTTGTCCGGTTGTCCGGTTGTCCGGTTGTCCGGGCCGTCTGGCCGGCGGCGGCCGCCACCGCCACTCCCCCTGCGAAATGTTGCCGCGCCGGAAATGCGCAAATGCCGGCCGGTCGGCTGAGCGTCGCCGCGTCGGCACCGTTGCGCGGCTGCGACGGTGCCGACGCGGAGCGAGCGACGAGCTCGGATGGCGCGGCGCGCGGTCAAATAGGCGTTAGCTACGGCAAGATGTGGGCCGGCGGGGTTGGGGAGGGGTCGTCTGTCGGCATGGTTATGGTTCGAGGATATTAATTCGGATACAGTCAGGCACGGGCAACGCCATCGCTGGGGCCAGGGAGGGAACGCGTGCCCCGAACTTCGTGAAGTTCAACATTGTAGTTATGACACTGCATACAATCAATCGACTTAACTGCTTTCTCTCCTCCCCCCGCCCTCCCCACCCCCCATATTCAAGTTCATGCAGTCAGGTGCAAGTGCTATCGAAATCAATGTCATCGGAATGGCAGATAGCTGAATCAGATGTGGCAGGATGTTGCCGACGTCGAAATCAGATGTGACCAGCAACTCAGTCTGCTGTGCAGGTAGACAAAATAATGTAAGTCGGCTAGGAACAGGACAATCATAATGCTAAGGGTCATTAATAGCGGTGTGAAATATAAAAGCAAGGAAGTTGCGAAAAACAAATTGTATTTAGACTATATACGACCCCACTTGGAGGGGACGAGTGGTCTAGGGGTAAGATGCTCGTCTCACAATCGAAAGGCTGTGGGTTCGAGTCTCACCTGTCGCTACTCTTCGCCCGCGACCAATCGGCGTGAGAGATTGGCGACGCTATACGGTCGACGTGTCGTACCGTTGACAACGGTCGACGTGTCGTAAAAAACAATAACCAACCGATCACACATGGGTTAAAATTAATTCAATATGAATATATGAGAGCAGAAATTATCTTGACAATCACGGTCACATATAAAGGAAAATGCAGACCAATTTAAGCCAGTGGAAACACCACCGGTAATGCCAGGCTCCAGCTATAATGAAATCCTCCTTACTTTCAAAAGACATGCTTTTGGGTGGAAATGACGTTGGATGGCATAAACATAAGAATAGATAGACGTTCATTTGGCAGATCTCATCCGCCATAACGAAAAATAATTAAGACATTGACATATATAATGGTGGGGTGTACAACAATATTTTTACCAGACCAGGAATACGTTTCACATTCCCAGGATCAGATGCATGATTACAGGACACAAATCTGGGGGATATTGTCATTTTTCGAGTGTATCTCCCGGGCCTCCCATCCTGGCTGCACCGCTACTTGTCACACCAAAGTTTATTTTCCAGACGTCTGCACGGTCCTCTTAAGACCTCCGTAGCATGAAAACCACAAGAATGTCGATGTGCTGCAACAACTCATTGTAAAAGTGAATAGAGGAAGGAAAAAACGACGAGCTATTTACAAGGCTCCCATGTACAGGGAGGTTTGGGGAGTGGGGAATTTCATAGGGTTCCCTGTTAAATCTGGAAGATATTCGCCGGAGAAGGGAGGGGCCATGGATGAGTTGCAAGTGGTATTGATTTCAATTAGAGATTTTATTCACTTTTAGAAATTAGTCTATGGTATGTTCAAATTGAATATTAAAAAGTATTCTACTGCTACCAGAACTAAAAACCTATTTTAATATATGTTTTTATTGCCCACTTGCATGCAACATGAATGAGCTTTACTTGATCATTTGGTTCTGTATGCATTTGTTTGGTTTAGTACCCTCAATTGAAATGGTAACATTTTGGAAAAGTTGGTTTGGCTTCCATGCAACCGCAACTTCCCTAATTGGGTACATAATAATGACTCATGCATATAGGAATATATGCATATGGTGCCTATGTCACTTCCACAGATTGTAATGTTGGGAGGGAAGTCACTCCCTTATGCATTTATTTTTATCCATTTAACCACTACCATTTCAGCGTCAATTGGATCATCTCACCAAATTATATATCTTATTTGCATTAAGATAACGTCTTTGATTACGATGGCACCATATCAATGGACATGGGTGTTGAATTTTCAAAATTTTTGGGAGTGGCAAAATACATGAAGGCAATGGGCAAGCCCAAGTGGATTGGGGGCACACCCCATAGGGTCCCACGTTAATTAAAAGCTGAAATTAGTGGTAGGAAGCGAAGTGAACATTGAGGGGACACTTCTCCCTTCAAAAGTATATAAAACCGTCCAAGGATATTCTGGAATCAGGTCAGCATTGTTGAAATGTGCTTACTTAAAAATCTTCAATGCTACAGATGGTTCGTCAATAGGCGTGCCCAAAGCTATCACCAGAAGGTGCCCTTCCTTCCGCCTCCCGCATGGTCTAGTGGTTAGGATACACGGCTCTCACCCGTGAGGCCCGGGTTCGATTCCCGGTGCGGGAATTGCTTTTGGAGGGCCGGCACGCGTTTGTTCCCCGACCAGGTCGTGGTTTGGATCTCGCTGACTACAGACTTCCGGCTGTTCTCGCCAATCCGGGTGGAAGAATAAAGACGGGGTATAACAGGCCGGCTGTGGTGCTCTTTTCCAGCTCCCGCAATGCTGCTCGTGTTCCCCTGGCACTGCCTGCCGCGCTCCCCTTAAACCAGTGGTTCTCAAACTAGGGGTCGCGGGTCCCTTCTGGTGGGGTCGCGAGCAATCATCGACTGTGAATTGACCCGACACATCTGGTCCGTTGCGCTCTGATAACACCGCGCTGTTGTGGATACCGCATGAATTTATGGCGCTGTCGCCATAAATTCATGCACTACCTGTAAATTTATGACTGATGCTTCGCAAGTAACAAAATACAGAACACTATAATAAAAAATACAGAATGTGGGGTCGCGGCGCGACGCTCCGGGTACACAGGGGTCGCCACATCAAAAAGTTTGAGAACCACTGCCTTAAACCGTCCCTGCTCTTCTGACGCCGTCCTGTTTAGCTGGTACGGATCTTTGTCCTCCGACACCACCCTGCTGTTCTGAAATCGCCTCAGCTCTTAGGGTACCACGATGAGGTGTGAAGGCCCTCAGCCCATGGCCCTGTCCACCCCATCCCATCCTCACCCATATCCTGTTCCTGATGCTCTTTCTACCCCTGAGCAATGGTTTGCGCCCCCCTGACTTTAACCCTGCTCTCCGGAGCCCTCCCACGCTAGCTTGGCCCCTCTCTGACCCTTGACCGGACCCGCCGGTTCCTATCACCGGACCCCGCCCATGCCCCCCTGCCACCGCCCTGCTCGTTTGACAGTATCCTCTGCCCGGCAGCTACCACCAGAAGGTGCCGTACGACGCGCCGCCGCTGGAGCTGCGCGACAGCACCTACGGCCTGGTGGCGCCCGAGGAGTTCAGCATGCCGGCGCCGGCCGCGCTCTGGACGCCCGTCAGCTTCGCCGCCTTCGACGTCAGCAAGCTCGGCACCCAGCCCAGCAGCTCGGTAGGAGCTGCCGTACAGCTGGGATGCGATACTCGAGGCGATGAGCGCCGAAAAGCCCGGAGGGTCGGGGGGAGGGGGGCGACCGGCACCGAAGACAGCCAGATTGAGAGGCCGGATTATGAACAACGGAGAGTTGCGAGGGTAGTCGAGGCTGCGTTGATGGTGGCTGAGCGGGTCCCGGTGAAGCCAGCGTAGTGGTGTCACCAGGCGGCTCGACAGCATCAGCGACTCTGGCCGGCTGGCTACTGCTGGCAACGGTGCTGGGCAGTCTGGGACAACTGCGACGAGAAAGACGGACCGCTCTTGAGCAGTGTCACAATACTTTTAGATTTGGGTGGCAAAATTGAAACCAGCTGGGAATAATTTTCCTCTCCTACTTATCAATATTCATCTGCTTCCATCTCCATCGCCAAACGCAACCAATATCAATCCGACTGAAAACATGAGAGATCGTAAAAGGTTCAAATTTTATGTTGCCCTCGTATATTTTAAGGTACGCTAGATCTTGTCTAGTTAATCATATTTTCTTAAATCATGTATCCAACATTGTTCCTAACCTTAATTTTCCACCTTTTTGCTACCCTTTTAAGAGCGCGTTTCCACTCTGACCTGCAAGCTCAAAATTGATTCTGGGACGCTGCTCAGGGTGGCTGAGGCTGGGCGAGGCTGGGCTGGGCTGGGCAGCCTGAGGTGGCTGGGCGAGGAAGCCAGCCAGGTAGTTGAGTGCCGCTGGGGGCCATCTGCCGGTGGTAGCCAGGAATTAGAGGAGTAACTGGTGGGGTGGGGGGGGGGGGGGCTGGGGTCAGTCAAGTGACGGACACGAGCAGCCTGTTTAAACATTACCCGTCCTGCATGTTCCCTCGTCTGCCGAGCGGACCTCGACAGCCTTCTCTGCTACCCATGTAGCTAACCCTCCAGCCTTGCCATCAGCTGGATGTGGTTGATATGATTTCATTGTCATTTCGTATCTGCTTGACAAAAAGCCACAGGACAACAACCAGCGCGTTGCATGTCACGAGGCGAATCCAGTGGCGTTCGATCTTCGATCAAGCGATGACCTTTGGGGCAAGTTATTAATATAAATGATCGGTGTATCAGGTACCACAAACTCAGACAGGTTGTGCAATACATTTGGATTAAACACCAGTGTTCACGAAGTATATTGACTTCTCACTAAACTCGCAACTAGCATGTTAGATTAGGGATGTTGTTTTGTATACTTTTAAGGAGGCAAATGCCCCCTGAATATTGGCTCCCCCCCCCTCCCCCACACAAATAATTTAAACCTTTAGCACGGGATCCTATGGAGTATGCCCCCAATCTATTTCGGGCTGTCCATTGCCATCATGTGTTTTGCGCCCCCCCAATAGTTTTCCGAAATCAACACCGGTGTGTCAGATCAAGTCCTGACAGGTGACAGGTCACACCATTTTTTATGTGCAGTGGCTGGTAAAAGTTTATAGCCTTTTCTGTTTTAAATTTCGATCGGTAAAAACTGAACTTGAATTGAAGGTATAAAATATGGAAGAATATATTTTGTCATGAAGGTCAACCGAGACAAGCGAGGTCATTGACCTCATTTGCTCTTGAGAGGGTGTGGTCTGAGAACGCCCAAAAGTGTGATATCAAGCAGCTGACTTACTAACTGCTGCCAGACCCCCCTCACAAGCCCCCTAAAAAAACTGCAAGTTCAGCAAATTCTGCCGAAAGTGCTTCGAAATGGCAGTGACGTCACAACCAGGTGACGGGACTTGGTTTAGCAAACAATTATGCAAAGGTAGAAACAGCGCGTGGGTGGTGTTCATCCTCCTTCGGATGGCGAGGGTTAAAAATGCATGTAAAACACAAAAACACATGTATATATTTGTGCTACGACCGTATGGTATGGGCTGGTTTAAGTGCGACCACCTGGGTGGTGCAGTGGGAGTATGCGTCTGTTTCAAAAGTCCTTGGTTTAAGTCTGTCCCCCGGGCAAACTTCCCCGGCCGGAATGAGCGCAAGATGACCCGATAGTCCTCGCTCTAAAGCACTAAGCCACCACTATACTCCTCGGCCCGAATGGGTGCAAGACGATCCAGTAGTCCTCGCTCTAAACCACTAGACCACCACTACTTTCCTCGGCCGGCTGCTAGGGAGGAAATTGCAGTACATTAGGAGTGTTCAGCGTGCTACTGAATTAACGCTGAATGACCAGCGCCCGCGACATCGGGCCCGCGGGCGTGATCTGCCTTTGAACAGATCCTTCGGTGCGGTGGCTCGCTCCGGGGAACCACCTCGCCTCGTGGCACCTGACTAGTCTTGCTCACCGGGCCCGAGCAGTCTGGATAACCTCGCCTCGTGACACCTGACTAGTCCTGCTCACCGGGCCCGAGCAGTCTGGATAACCTCGCCTCGTGACACCTGACTAGTCCTGCTCACCGGGCCCGAGCAGTCTGGATAACCTCGCCTCGTGGCACCTGACTAGTCCTGCTCACCGGGCCCGAGCACCTGGATAACCTCGCCTCGTGACACCTGACTAGTCCTGCTCACCGGGCCCGAGCAGTCTGGATAACCTCGCCTCGTGGCACCTGACTAGTCCTGCTCACCGGGCCCGAGCAGTCTGGATAACCTCGCCTCGTGACACCTGACTAGTCCTGCTCACCAGGCCCGAGCACTCTGGATAACCTCGCCTCGTGACACCTGACTAGTCCTGCTCACCGAGCCCGAGCAGTCTGGATAACTTTACCGCGTGTACAACATGGAACGGCGGGAAATCTAGGGGAAGCTCGTGGACAAGCCTAGCCCGCAAGGGTGTCCCAAAAAGGAATCTCTCCTGTGTATATAGCGTGTGTGCGTGTATGTCTGTGTGAGTGCCATCAGTTATAAAATCGTCGGGTAGGAACACATTTTTTTTTAAAAAGAAGAATGAAAAGAAAACGGTGCAAGCGTTGTGCACAGTGTCGACGTAAGCATCACTACCCATCGTTGACTGCGTGCCTCACACACACGGCTGTTGTGTTACAGAAGGCAGCCGAGAAGGCGGAGGGCGACCTGCCGCCGGTGAAGGAGGTGCAGAACGAGCACACCGACAAGGACCCGAAGAACAACAGCGGCTGCGTACTGGCCTAGAGAACGGCGGCGTGCTGGGCCTGCGGCAGCCCACCGACCCGTGTGGCGGGCAGCTCGTGCGGCGAGCCGTCTCGTGTAACGGATGACTCGTGCGGCGAGCCGCCTCGTGTGGCGGGCAGCTCGTGCGGCGAGCCGTCTCGTGTAACGGATGACTCGTGTGGCGGGCAGCTCGTGCGGCGAGCCGTCTCGTGTAACGGATGACTCGTGCGGCGGGCAGCCTCGTGTGGCGGGCAGCTCGTGCGGCGAGCCGCCTCGTGTGGCGGGCAGCCTCGTGTAGCGGATGACTCGTGTGGCGGGCAGCTCGTGCGGCGAGCCGTCTCGTGTGGCGAGCAGCTCGTGCGGCGAGCCGTCTCGTGTGGCGGGCAGCTCGTGCGGCGAGCCGTCTCGTGTGGCGAGCAGCTCGTGCGGCGAGCCGTCTCGTGTGGCGGGCAGCTCGTACGGCGGGCAACTCCGGCGAGCCGTCTCGTGTGGCGGGCAGCTCGTGCGGCGAGCCGTCTCGTGTAGCGGATGACTCGTGTGGCGGGCAGCTCGTGCGGCGAGCCGCCTCGTGTGGCGGGCAGCCTCGTGTAGCGGATGACTCGTGTGGCGGGCAGCTCGTGCGGCGAGCCGTCTCGTGTAGCGGATGACTCGTGCGGCGAGCCGCCTCGCACGAGCGAGAGAGCATCTCCTGGGTGGCATGTTGTGCCGTTGTCCGTATCGGGGGCGGAAAATGAGCAGGCCTGCTGCCAGACGACCAGCTGCCTTGTCACGTCTGACTGGGCGCAAGTCAGTTGAAGGGGAAACGTTCACCTGAACAACAGGCTGTATGAAGTAGTGTTGCTAGGTGGGATGGAACTGGAAGGTTGAAATTTCTTAAGACATGGTGTGATTTTCTATCTCGTCCACTGTGCGCCACAGAGTTAATGGTTAAGTACGCATTCCGTATGAGTATCCAAGTATCACGATCGGTAGCCAAGTATCCACACGGTATCCATGGATGCAATCTGCCTTAATTGTGGGTACAGGTGGAAGGAAAACATCAACTGAAGTTGGCATGGCTGAAATAATTGGATTCTGTTGTCGGGAAGAGGGCAGTTCCAAAAAGGAAACTCAAATAAGAAAGCGGACGTCAAGCAAATATTTGATGCAGATCACTTTTTTATGCATATGTCCCCATCTTCAGGCGACACTGGCCCCTGCTCTGTCTGGGTGCGGGGAGATGGGGTTGAGGCAACAGGTCATACAAACCGGTTCCTTGGCATGGGGGAAGAATCGTAAGTATATTTGATATAAATTAAACCAAGTCAGGTCTCGGCTTGGTGCGTGTGTACTGTTAGAACTACCCTAATAATGAATATGCATTCATGACACTGCAGTTGAGGGGAATGAACATCTCGTCCGTACGTGCTGGCGAACAGCTGTTCCTTTTCCATGAATGGAAACCTCATCTTGGCATAATACTGGGCAAGTTGATTTCGACTGCATGCCTGAAACATTTTGTTCTAATTCAGAACACATCAGAGAAGGATAGAGTCTTTCCCAACGACGCTTTGACAAAAATGACCAGTGCTCACAATGCTTTGTGCTTCTAGGAAGGGAAGGGAAGGGGTCCGCTAAGTAGAGGGGTGTCGTATGAGTGCAGTGGGTGCATGCCTTCATTTTAACAGCCTGCTTCGACATTTAATTATGCCCACCCGAAGTTCAGCGATAAAAGTCAGGGCACACCTCGCCCATTCAGCAGTTGTTATCTAGCATATCAAAGAGGATCATTTAATGCCTTGGTTCGGTTTCATTTTTATAACATGAATGTGACATGTTCCTCTCCAAAAGCATATTAAACGACACTTGTCGCAAGATGTTTCACCAAGCCTGATCCTCTTATTTCCAAGCAAAAAAAAAGTTATACCATTTTGTCACTTTATTTTCGCTTCATATTGTCCTTCGGGACAATATGCAATTTTTCGTATGTTTCCAAGACTTTGGAAAGGGGAGGTTTGTTATTCCAAATGGTGACTAGGTAAAACTAACGTCATGCTATGTAGAGCAATAATGGCAAAATGTCTCGCACAGCAAGCGCTATTCCAAACATGGCTGTTAAGTGACCTTACATTGCTTCACTGGAGAAGGATCATCACCTGACTGAAGCCATCAACTTTGATAAGAATCCAGTGCCGGAGAAAGTGAAGCGTGTGATGTCACGAAAGACGTGTCATTTTCATTCGTTCGGGCATGGGATTCAGAGGCGCTGGAATGATGTTCCGCTTCGGGTCTTTGTAAAGTCATTTTGTTCTGCGATATACCTGAGGTCATCAACCAAAGTTTTGTTCCAGTGAACATGCTCCCTTGCAAAAATGCTGGGAAGTCGCCGAACAAGGGTGTATCTAAGCATACTAATATGATGCGTTGTGTCGTACTAACCTGGTGGACTTCGTGATTGATCGTGTTACGAACCGTGAGCCATAGTAGTCGCCGACATTTGCGCTAGCCTTCCTCCTGCTGTCGACTTGTTTGTATGCGTCAACGTTTGATCTGTTGATATGTCTACTAGTCTGTGTGCGGAAATATGTTGCTTATACACCAACAAGGTCCAAAGTTTTGGGACCCACACTAATGCGCATATTTAGTGTGACTTGTAGGGTAGTATCAGGTCCACGTGTTAGAGATGCAATCCGTTTAATTCGGACTAACAACTGGTCTTCAATATGGTGCGAAAGCATGCCTTAGGTTATGTCATGTGCCAGAAAAATACTGCCGCTTGGCCAGCCGCGCGTTCGTGTTTCTTAGAACACATCCTGTTATTTTGTGCATAAGGTTTATGATTTCTTGATTGCGGTTTGTTTTCTCGAGATGGATGTGCATGTGTGTTCGTATGTTTTGCGAGTGCCGAACAAGCCCACAAAAGAAGCACAGCTGGACACAAGCGACCCTTTTGTATGCGCTACTGCATGTGGGGCACCTTTGGCCTTCGTCTAACGCGGCACGTGGACGGGCCGAGAACGTGATTGGACTGAGCTGTACCGATGTACGCGCGCGCCTGATAATCGAAATAGACGGTTATCCCACACGAAGTGGTGCCGAGCCGCCAAGGTTCATGTCCGATGCGTCGGCATCGTGTTTCGCTGGTGATGGCTGTTAGAAAGCGGAGCGCCACGTACTGCCATCAGTACATGCTATCACTATCGTTTCTGGTGACGTGTGGTGTGTTTATGACGTCATTTGTCGGTGTCGGAAGGCCGCTGGTCGCATGGGTCTCATGTGCACGGCTGTAAATTTTTATCTCGCTTGGTCCTGATGTGTCTGAGTTTTCTGCACCAAGCACAGTTCGTGTGGAGACACGTGGAAGGGGGGGGCTGGAAGTGTCTGCCGGAAGGCCACCAGGGCCGCTGCTGGGCTGAAGCGTCAGCACTACATTTCAGGTGGGCAGCCCCTTGGCGGGGTTTTGCTCCGCCTGCGGACAATCATTGCGAGCTAGTGCCCGAGCTGGCCATTATCAGCTAATCCCCCATCGTACTTCAAATGGTGGGCTTTACGTCGCACTTCATATGGTGACATTTATGTACTCCGTGAACCGCAGATCCGTTTTCCAATTTGGCCATTATCAGCATGCTAGTGAACCCCGTCGTTCATTTGAGTCTGTTGTATTTGCCATTCGTGCATGATACATGTGAAGAACCCCATCGTACTCCACATGGTGAGCTTTACGTACCCGGGAACCGGGGATCTGTCGTCCGATTTGGCCATCAGCTAAACCCCATCGTACTCTATATGGTGAGCTTTTCGTACCCGGGAACCGGGGACCTGTCGTCCGATTTGGCCATCAGCTAAACTCCATCGTACTCCATATGGTGAGCTTTTCGTACCCGGGAACCGGGGACCTGTCGTCCGATTTGGCCATCAGCTAAACTCCATCGTACTCCATATGGTGAGCTCTACGTACCCGGGAACCGGGGACCTGTCGTCCGATTTGGCCATCAGCTAAACCCCATCGTACTTCATATGGCGAGCTTTACGTAGCTCGTGAATCGGGGCCTCATCCGATGTGGCCATTATCAGCTAAACCCCCATCGTACTTCATATGGTGACCTTCGCGCACCTCGTTAACCGAGGTTCCATTGTCCGATGTTGCCATTATCGGCTAAACTCTGGCTTGCTTCATATGGTGAGGTTTGCGTAGCTCGTGACCGGGAGACGAGTAGTCTAGGGGTAAGTTGCCCGTCTCACAATGGAAAGATTGTGGGTTCGAGTCTCACCTGTCGCTACTCTTCGCCCACGACCAATCGGCGTGAGACCGGCGACGCTACATGACTCAACGGTCGACGTGTCGTAAAAACTAATAACCAATAACCTCGTGACCCGGAGGCCCCGTTGTCTTACGTGGTGGGTGCATCCGTTCTACCGAGTGCACCCGTGACATCGCAGACAATTTGTCCTGGTGGCCAGCAGTATCAGCCGACTTAATTCACCTAGTACCTGGCCCTGATCTCGCCTACCGGTAAATACCTCTTGCTTCATATAGTGTGCGTTTACCAGGCGTTCCACGCTTTTGACCGGTGGAAGTTGTTGTGTCATCGCCCAGCTGGTACGCTGAGAGGCGAGCGTCTCGTGCAGAGGTGTATTGCTAGCGACGTCCTCGAGCAGACAGTTACCCCTCTCGGGGTCAAACATGCAAAGTTGCATACACGGGAGTGTAGCGGCCAGTCACAATTAGTGGCAGGCCTGGTATCGACCGTGCGGCAACCAGTTATGTGCCAAGGTCGGGCCTGGTCACCGGGCGACGGTTAGCGCCCGCGGCGGTGGACCACGCTCCGGTCACCGGTCGGCGGGTAGGCTGTGCCGCCAGCCAGGTCGGGCGCGCGCGCGCTCTCTCTCTCTCTCTCTCTCTCTCTCTCTCTCTCTCTCTCTCTCTCTCTCTCTCTCTCTCTCTCTCTCTCTCTCTCTCTCTCTCTCTCTCTCTCTCTCTCTCTCTCCTTTCTCTTTCCTCATCTCCATTTACCCCCACCCCTCCCAAATCCCTCTTTCTTCTCGCTCTGATGTTCATTGTAATTAGATGTGGGCGTTTGGGAAATCAAATATTCCATACGTAACGTATATTTCCCATGCATTTGTCCATTGCGTCTCGTCCATGGGGCAGAAAGGAAAATGTACTGTTTTCTGGTATGAAAGGTATTGCTTAGGCTCGTCATCGCCAGCAAATGACGATGCTGATTCATACCAGTGGATCGCCCCAGATGCCAACGGATCGCTCCCACTCGACATCCTCACATCTCCACATTTCCCATACACCCTGCCCCAACCTGCAGTACGTATTTTCCCAACTTCCCGTACACCATGGCCCGACTTGCTGTACGTATTTCCTCACTGTCCCCTTCGCCAGCTGTCCTACGCCTGCAGCACGCGGCTGGTGATGCTGCAGGCAGTGCCGGCGGGAACGAAGCCCATCAGCCGGCCGGATGGTGATGCTGCAGGCAGTGCCGGCGAGACGGCGAGCCCATCAGCCGGCCGGATGGTGATGCTGCAGGCAGTGCCGGCGAGACGGCGAGCCCATCAGCCGGCCGGATGGTGATGCTGCAGGCAGTGCCGGCGAGACGGCGAGCCCATCAGCCGGCCGGATGGTGATGCTGCAGGCAGTGCCGGCGAGACGGCGAGCCCATCAGCCGGCCGGATGTTCCCTGTGAACAATAATTGAGGCTGGTGAATGAAAGCTGATGAGCTACTTCCTGTACTTATGCACACTCATACACTTACTGTCATACCAGACAGCTTGCAAGTACGTTAATGCAACATGCATGGCAGCTTCCGTACACGTCATCCACGGCAGCATACTAGAGTCATACACGGTATGCTGTGGACAACACGTCTGCAGCCTATCCATACCTCGTACATGGGAACCTATCAACACCTCGTACATGGCAACCTATCAGCACCTCGTACATGGCAACCTATCAATGCTTCGTACATGGTAACCTACCCACATGTCCTACACGACAGCCGAACTAAACGCCATACACTGCGGCATCCCCACGTGTAGGCACTCAAATTGCATGTTAACTGGAGAGACAATCCCCTCCTGTTGATCGGGAAATGTCTTGTGTGTGTGTGTTTGAATTTTGCCAGCCTGCCACCGTGTGGTGATGTCGGCTGTTTCCGTGTGTTTGGTCGTTGTATTTAGCATTAGGAGGTATGAAGGTGTGAAGAGTATGGTAGGAGACTTAGTCGGAGGGTGGAAGAGGGAATTGATTTGTTGAGCGGTGCCGAAGTAGATTTGTAGGCGTCTTGAAGCTTGTAGTGAGCTGAGTAGAGCTGAGTTGAGCAGAGGTACAGTAGAGCTGGTCGAGGGCCGAAGATGATGTGGTTGAGAAGAGTTGCCAGTCCGGACGGCGCCAAGTTGGGGTATGGGGTGTAGTGGGGGGGGGGGGGGGTGGGGTCATCGCCATAGTTGGTTAACATTGCAAAAAAACACATTCAATCTTTGGGGATATTGTTTTCTTTTCTTTTTGAAACGTATCATATTTTTCTTCCCTTTTCGTCTTTGGGTATTTCGTTCATTTTTTTTTCAATTTTGTAACATATCTTTTTATTTTTAATTCAGTTTGTTTTTTGTTGTTGTTTTTTTGTTGATTTTTTTTATTTTTCCCCGATCCTTCGTTTTCCTTTTTTCTTTTTTTCACAGTTGTTCGATTAGGCGTGTGATAGCGAGAAAGTGGAAGAGGTGTTCGTGTAGTGCTGGATGGTCGTCGTTGAGGAGTGTAGTGAGGTTTAGTGGAATGTTATGTGTGGTGCAGTTGTTTGTGATGTGTTGTCTTTGGTTGTTGTATTTGGTGCAGTAAATGAGTATGTGTTTGATTGTAAGTGTTCGGTGACATGTTGTGCATTGTGGTCGCTGTTGTCGTAGGAGGAGGTATGAATGTGTAAGTGCTGTGTGTCCTGTTCGTATTCGTGTTAGTTTACGTTCTTTGAATCTGGTGTGTTGGTTGGTGGAGTGCCATTGTTCGTGTTTGGGGTGGATTTCGTGGAGTTGTGTTATTGTTGTGTCCCAGGTTTGTTGTATGTGTTTGTTGATGGCTTGGCGTATTGTGGGGTAGTAGTCTGATTGTGAGTAAGGGCATTGCGTGGTTTGCTGTAGTGTTGTAGCTAGGTTTGCTTTTGTGTCTGCGTGTTCATTACCATGTATGTTTGTGTGGCTTGGGATCCAGAGAAGTCGTGGGCGTTGTTGGGTGTTTAGTTTTTTATGTATGTAGAGTATTCTGGGGATGAGTGGGTGTTTGAATTTGGTGTAGGGTGTTATGCTTTGTAGTGCTGATTTTGCGTCAGTGGCTATGATATTGTGTTCCAGTTGTGTGTTATAGATGGTGGAATAAGCCGAAAAGATTGCGTAGAGTTCTGCTGTGTATGTGGATGCTATGTCGTGCAGATGGGCACGCAAGATGACTCGGGGCGGTGCTGTATTGGGATACAGCACCGCCGCTGAGCCCGTCTGCTGTGTGTGTGTGTTTTGGATCCGTCTGTGTATATGATATTATAGTTCGCGTATTGTGCTGTGAATTGTAGGAAGAGTTGTTGTATTTCTGCGTCTGTGTATGCGTGTTTCGGTTTGTATATGAGGAAATGTGTTGTGGGTGTTTCGTGTTTCCACCATGCTGTGGGTGGTGGGAGTGGTTGTGTTGTGGTGAGTGTGATTTGTAATCTATTTGCCTGTTGGTGTATGCGACAGCCTATTGTGGTTTTAAGTGGTGGTCTTTTCATAAGTTGGTGTATGCGTTTGGTGCGAATTTTGAGTGCTTGAGTGCATGGGTGTTGTTTGACGAGTTGTGTTTTGTAGTGGTATCTAAGTAGTGCTTATGTGCGTCTGTGTTTGAGTTCTGGTATATGGTTGTATATGTGAAGTGCGAGATATGGTGTAGTGATGTAGGCTCCGGTAGCTATTTTTAGGCGTTGGTGTTGTAGTGTGTCTATAATTTTTAGATTTGATTTGGCTGCGTTTTGAAAGAGTGGGGATCCGTATTCCATGATTGGTCGAATGATTGCTTTGTATAAGGTCAGTAGTGTCTTTCGGTCTGATCCCCAGTGTGTGCCAGAAAGTGCTCGTAATTTATTTATTCTTTTTGAGGCGCGTTTTTGAATATTTAGAATGTGGGGCCGAAAAGTGAGTCATGGGTCTAGGGTGATGCCTAAGAATTTTGTTTATGGATAGGAATGAGCAAAGCGTGTAGCCAAGATTGTGGATATGTATGCGTTGTCCATGCGGTGTTGTAGGTGTCGAGTAATGCGTGTAGTGCTTGTGTTGGAAGGTGTTTGAAGAATGAATAGTGTATATTGTCTGAAAAATGGTAGTAAGTTGGCAGCACTTATACTGAGATCAAAGCAACCTGGAAGGCTCAAATGTTAAATGTTTCCGTAAAAATGCGTGCTACAAAGCCAGCAATTGGGTCTATTGGCGGTGGTATTACAAAAATAAAACATGAACTTCTAGACATTTCCGCACACCGCAGAAGAGCGGGGCGACGCGACCCAGGCCGCATCACATGAGTGACGAGAGCTAGATAGGTTTCATTTGTGGTCTTTTCTTCAATGTTGCTAAAATAAAGAGACAGACGAAGTTAGATGCCTTTGTAAAAAAAAATACAAGGTGTATAACGTGGTGGAATGTTGATCAGTTTTCCTCCCCAGGCGACACTACTCTCTTCCCCAGGTAAAAGGGGCAGTTGCTCCCCCCCGAGGGGTTGTGGGCCCCCAAGAACCGCACCGTGGATCGGAAAAAAATTGCGCCCGACCCCCTAAAAATCCGGCTAGGCCCGCAAAATTCACACTGGGGCACCTGAAAAGCATATTGCGAACAACGAAAAGTCGCGCAGGGGCCCCCGTAAATGTCTCCGGGGGCCCAAAAACACACTGAGACCCCTGAAAATCACATGGAGAACCTAAAAAGTCGTTCAGTGACCTCTAGGAATGGCGCTTTTGGCTCAAGAGTGTGGGACCGGGCCTCCAAAAAGTCGCACAGGGGCCTTAAAAATCAAGCTGGGGGCTTCAAAAGGTCGGACCGGCGCCCCCGAAATAGCGCTCAGAGCCGAAAAAGTCTGGCCGGGCCCCTGAAAATCTCGTTCGGGGCCCGAAAAGTCGTGCCGGGGCCACTGAAAGTCACGCTGTGGACCCCAAAAGGTTGGGCCTGGCCCCTTGAAACCACGCTGTGGGCACCAAAAGGTTGGGCCGTGAACCCTGGAAATCATGTTGGAGCCCAAGAAGTTTCGCCGGGGCCCTTGAAAATGACGCTGGGAGGCCAAAAAGACTGGCCGGGCCCCTGGGAATCACGCTAGGGGCCCAAAAAGTCGGACCGGGGCCCCTAAAATAACGCTTGACCCCCAAAAGTTTGATCTGGGCCCTTGAAAACCACGATGAGGCAAGAACGTCCTGTCGGTGTCCTTGAAAATCGCGCTTGAGCTCCAAAAAGACAGGTCGGACCCCGATATATTTCGTTGGGGGCCTCAAAAGTTCGCGTCTGATTCCCTGAAAATCACACAAGGGGCTTGACAGGTCGCACCGGGGCTCAAGTCTCATCGGGACCCCAAACAAATGAAGCCGGGGCAACGAAAAAACAATCCGGACATGAAAAATAACTCTGTGGCCCCAACCATCGCGCCAAAAGCCCCCAAAACGTATTGGACCCACAAAAGCGTGTCGAAGCCGCTAAGCCTCGCACTAGGAATCCAAATGATGACGCCGGAGCCCCCAAAAATCGCACTGGGACCCAAAAAAGTTTTGTCACAGCCCTTGAAAATCACACTTGGGGCCCAAATGATAGCGCAGGGACCCCAAAAGTCGCAACTGCCCCACAAAAATCAATTCTCACCCGGAATAGACACACCGATCTCACAAATCGAGTCAATGACCCCACAAAACCGTCGGACTCCGGAAAAGAAACTTGCCGAGTCACGGGAAAAAAATCGCGCCGGAAGCCCGAAGAATCGTACCGGGGCCCAAAAATATCGCGCAGGGGCCTTGAAAAGATAAAACTCTACCCCCAAAAAATCACACTGTGACTCGATCGAATCGATCCGAGCACCGGAAAATTAAGACCAGGTCCCGAAAGCAAATTCTCTGAAGGGTCTTTTTACTCTGAAGGGTACCATCGGCTGAACGAAAAGCTCGATGAGCAGCCGCAGTGGGGTACGAAAGGGGAAAATGCCCCCCCCCCCCCCCTATCCTGAGTGGGATGGTCTCCCAAGAATCGTGCCGGAGTCCCCAAAAATTGAGCTGGGGCTCTACAAATTCGCATCGGGCCATCCAAATTCGCGAAGGTACCCGAAATAAATCAAGCGGGCCCCAGAATATTCACGCTGGGGCCGGAAAATTTTCACCGGGGCCCATCTAATTCGCGTTATGGGGCTCCAGCTAAGTACAACACGCCCTGCGAACTCCCCCCCCCAATATCGCGTTCGGAACCCGTAATTCCGTTCGGTGGTCGCACAAAATTGTGTCATGGTATCAAAAAAAAACGTCGGGCTCCAAAAAATTGGTGTCGATGGCCCAAATAAGCACAGCGAGGCTCCAAAAGTCACATCGGGACCCGATAAAGATCAAGCCGGAGCACTCCAAAATAACGGGTGATTCCCCCCAAAATAAATGTCTGAGCCAGGAAAATTGCTCTGGTTCCCCAATCATGGCACCAGATGCTTTCAAAAATCGCATACCGCCCCGACAAAAATGGCACCGAAGCTTGAAAAATCGCGGTGTGACACAAAAATATGGCGCAGGGGATCCACAAAGTCATGCCGAGATTCGGGCATCAAAAAAATCAGAAGTCCCCAAAAATCGTGTCGAGCGAAGAACACTGGCGTCAGGTCCCTAGAACCACGCGTCTAGACCAGAAAAATCGCTACGGAGCCCCCAAAGTCGTGCTGGGGTCCCACCAATGTCCGTCGGGAGACCCAAATAAACGCAGCAGAACCCTAAGAGCACAACGGGGGGCGGAAAAGGCACCGGACCCTAAAAGCGCACAGAGTCTCACAAAAAGCAGGACTCTCACAAAGCCTTCAAACATGCGTTGCATCCCTAAATAAACACACCAGGAGCTCTAAAAACACATACACACACCGGAGGCCCTCAAAGCATACCGGGGCTATGAGACCGCATGAGGGCTTCAAGAACAGACTGGGCTCGCAAAAGGCGGCATGGACCTAAAAATAACAAAAAGGTCTGGCACTAAATAAACACATCGGGGTGTTCGAAAACGCCCCGGTACCTAACAAAATTCATCGGTGGACAAAAAGCAACAAAACCCTAACAAGAACCGAGCTCTTGGAAATGTGCCGGGCCCCTAACAAAAATTGACTCGGGCCCTAAAACACATCCGTAGCCGACGAAAAACGCAATGGGTAAAAAAATAAAACACCTAGCCAGGGCATCGGATCGCTGGCCAATCTGGGGGCATATTTAACCAAAGAGACGAAATGCATCAAAGCTCAGCGCGTATCCGGATTCCTTAACTACCAGAAAATGTGGGTAGAAGAGAACTAATCATTAAAATGAAAGTATTGAATTTTTCCCAGCGAACCCCATACGAAGCATTCCATCGCGTAAAATATGGCGCAAGACAATGTGGTAGCAATTAGCAAATCGTAGGAGGCCTGTAGGCCTCCTACGATTTGCTCCGGTTTCTGCTATAGCAGAAACCGTAGACTCGCACGAAGTGTGGCGAATACGCCGAATGCGCAAAACGGGCGTACACGTTCACGACTGTTGGCGGAGTGGCGACCGGGCGTTATGAACTGGAATGCCTGACATTGGAAAATTTTGCATTTTTAAGTGATTTTCACAGGTGTAACTTCAGCAGCCTGAGGTGACTTATCAAGGGATACCAAAAGAAAAACCATCGAATAGAGTGGGTGAGTTAGGGTTGAAATCCGGTGACTCAGAAACGATCGTGATATATTGTACCTCCGCCACGGGACAATTAAATTGATCACTTATCATTTTATTTTATTTTTACTTAAAAGGCCATTTTGAAACATTGCGGTCGAAATCCGGTGCATTTACACCACATATAGTGCTAGATTGCGCATCCTCCAAATCCGTTAGTCCCCCTCCATGACGCAAACCCTAGTTACGTCCCAGTGAACATGCCGACAGCGGCACGACGTCGGCCCGATACTCGGCCCTACGTCGGGCCGATGTCGGACGCTAGCAGCCCGCTGTCGGCTTAGGAGTGGAATGTCCGCCCATGTCGACATTCAGCCGACACTCAGCCGACATGTAGCCGACGTGGGGCCGATGTCGGAAAGATGTCGTGTTGCTGTCCGGACGGTAGCGGCCTGTTGTCGGCTGGGGAGTGAAATGTTGGACAGCGGCCCGACGTCGGCTGGCCGCTATTAATATGCCGAACTCAACCAGACATATATGTTCCAGGCCAGTTTGACGATCTCGGGCCGAGAGCGGCCCGATGTTGGTATGCCGCTTACGAGATGCCGAGCTCACCCCGACACATGCCGACAGTGGGCCGACATCGGCATGTTTACTGGGACGCCACTGGGGGGGCTGTGTCCGCGCCGAAAGTTGGCCTCCCCAAACAGGTGGGCTAGATCCGCCAGTGACGCCATGTTATACTGATTAGGCATGAGTAAGAAATCCCACCTAATGAAAATTCCTGAGAGGAGGCCCTGCACCATACACAGCCTGCTGGCTACATACGCAGCCTGGGGACTACACCATGCACAGCCTACTGACTACGTACGCAGCCTGGGGACTACACCATACACAGCCTACTGACTACGTACGCAGCCTGGGGACTACACCATGCACAGCCTACTGACTACGTACGCAGCCTGGGGACTACACCATGCACAGCCTACTGACTACGTACGCAGCCTGGGGACTACACCATGCACAGCCTACTGACTACGTACGCAGCCTGGGGACTACACCATACACAGCCTGGGGACTACACCATACACAGCCTACTGACTACAAACACAGCCTGGGGACTACACCATACACAGCCTACTGACGATGGACGCAGCCTGGGGACTACACCATGCACAGCCTACTGACTACGTACGCAGCCTGGGGACTACACCATGCACAGCCTACTGACTACGTACGCAGCCTGGGGACTACACCATGCACAGCCTACTGACTACGTACGCAGCCTGGGGACTACACCATGCACAGCCTACTGACTACGTACGCCTACACCATACACAGCCTACTGCTAACCATACACAGCCTAATGACTACACCATGCACAGCCTACTGACTACGTACGCAGCCTGGGGACTACACCATGCACAGCCTACTGACTACATACGCAGCCTGGGGACTACACCATACACAGCCTACTGACTACATACGCAGCCTGGGGACTACACCATGCACAGCCTACTGACTACGTACGCAGCCTGGGGACTACACCATACACAGCCTGGGGACTACACCATGCACAGCCTACTGACTACATACGCAGCCTGGGGACTACACCATACACAGCCTACTGACTACATACACAGCCTGGGGACTACACCATACACAGCCTACTGACTACAAACACAGTCTGGGGACTACACCATGCACAGCCTACTGACTACATACGCAGCCTGGGGACTACACCATACACAGCCTACTGACTACATACGCAGCCTGGAGACTACACCATGCACAGCCTACTGACTACGACATAGCAGCCTGGGGACTACACCATGCACAGCCTGGGGACTACACCATGCACAGCCTGGAGACTACACCATGCACAGCCTACTGACTACGTACGCAGCCTGGGGACTACACCATACACAGCCTGGGGACTACACCATGCACAGCCTACTGACTACATACGCAGCCTGGGGACTACACCATGCACAGCGTCGTGACATCATTGCGGCTGGGGACGCCACTGGTGGATCCAGGGAGGGGCCATTTCGGCCATGCCCCCCCGAAACGCTTAAAAGGTGGGGGGGGTGAGCATAGTGTCCTTTGTTCCCCCCCGACCGAAACTAACAGAAGTAAACTAAGTTAAAATGCAGTAACCTTTGCCGAGGTTGAAAAATGGCGTCCGGATGAAAGAATCTCCAATTTTAAAGTATTTTTTATAATTCTTTGGAAGCCAATATGGTAGCATAGTAGATTCTGACACATCGAGGGTTCCATGCTGCTCAAGTTCTGCTTACAGCAAGAGTTGACAAACTCGGATCCGCCAGTGTGTACACGTACACGAACGTTGGCGTGGTACAAGACGCTGAACGTGAACGTGAACGTTATGGTAAACAAGAACAAAAATGCGGTAACTTATAAACGGTGGAGGTAGGCTGGGGCCCTCACACAGGAAATTATGTTGTCATTAATTTTTTTTTAATGGGCCCCTTTGCCAAATAGTGGTCAAAATCCGGTGCTTTTAAGCAAAAATAGTGGGAGAATGGGCTCCCTCCAAATCCGTTCGACCCCTCCCCTGGATGCAATTCCTAGGTACGCCACTGGGGAGGGGGGGCTGACGCCGAAATCCGAAAGTCCACCCCCCCCCCCAAACCGGTGGGATAGATCCGCCAGTGGGGGACGATATGGGAAATATCGATATTTGTCTTGTCCTAACTGGCAATAGCACTGATGAACCCCAAATTGAGTCAGTTCTTGCAGTCAACAACTGGCTTAATCGATGACTGAACCTGACTCATGTCAACTTCAGAGAATGAGGGACAATCCCAATCAGTCCATGTCCCCTTTTGAACGCTTGGAACGTTTCTGCGACGAACAGCTGTCCGACAACCGTTTAACATTGTCTACGTTAGGAGAAAACGCCCTGGATACGCCCCTGGCAGCAACTAATGGTGGCTAGCCTGGTCGGTGAAGTGGATGGTAATCGGCGCGCATGTCGTGATGGAGCATAAAGACATAAAGACATAAAGACATAAAAGATCAGTGCAACTATGAGCCACAAGGGCCCTTCTTGGTTGCACTTTGTACACTGAACCAGTTGCCCACCAAATCTGTCAATAAACCCTCCCTGGAATACAGAAAAATAAGCCCCCTATTCCTATAATGATTGTCTATGCCGTTTTTAAAGATGTTCAGTGTGTTGCTACTGACAATTGTTCCTGGCAGCTGGTTCCAGTGTTCTACTACCCTGTTGGTGAAGAAAGACTGTCTTAACCTTGTCCTGCTGTGATTAACTTTAATTTTGAATTGATGACCTCTAATTGCATCATTTCTGTTAAATTCAAACATTTCCCTGAGATATCCCTGTTCCTGACCATGAACAAATTTAAAAACCTCGATGAGATCTCCTCTCAGCCTTCTTTGTCTAAGTGAAAACATATTCAATTTCTTCAATCTTTGCTCATATGCCAGGTTGCCTATACCATTAACCATTTTTGTTGCCCTCTTTTGTACTCTCTCTAAAAGCCAACAATCTTTCTCATAACTAGGGGACCAAGCTTGGACACAGTATTCCAAATGTGGCCTGACATATGCACAGTAAAGCTTCCTGATGACCTCCTCACTTTTGTATGACACATTCCTCTGCATCGCCCCAAGCATTCTTAGTGCCTTCTTCCTGGCTTCTTTGGTCTGTTCTGATGCCCCCAATTTTGTGTTCAAAATAACACCTAAGTCCTTCTCCTGCTGAGTCACAGATAGTACTTGGCCATTCATCAAGTATGGCGCCTTCATATGCTGCCTACCTACATGCATGACTTTGCACTTATCAAAATTAAACTTCATTTGCCATTTTTCGGACCACTTCACAAGCTCGTCTAAGTCGTTCTGCAGCAAAACCTGCTCATTGTGCCCTCTTATTGCCCTAAAGATCTTCAAATCACCCGCAAATTTCAAAACCTTACTGCTTAGGCCACATTCAATGCTATTCACAAATATAATGAACAACAGTGGCCCCAGTACCGACCCCTGAGGGACTCCACTAAGAACATTTTGTCATGATGACTTTGTACCATTTAGCATCACTCTCTGCTGTCTATCTGAAAGCCACAACTCAATCCATTTTAGGATGCTACCTGCAATGCCATGGACCTGAAGCTGCATCATTAACCGTTTATGGCAGTGGTTCTCAAACTTTTTGATGTGGCGACCCCTGGAGCGTCGCGCCGCGACCCCACATTCTGTATTTTTATTATAGTGTTCTGTATTTTGTTATTTGCGAAGCATCACTCATAAATTTACAGGTAGTGCATCAATTTATGGCGACAGCGCCATAAATTCATGCGGTATCAACAACAGCGCGGCGTTATCAGAGCGCAACGGACCAGATGTGTCGGGTCAATTCACAGTCGATGATTGCTCGCGACCCCACCAGAAGGGCCCCGCGACCCCAGCTGGGGTCGCGACCCCTAGTTTGAGAACCACTGGTTTATGGGGTACCTTTTCAAAGGTCTTACTGAAGTCAAGATATGCTACATCAACCTGATTTCCCTGATCAAATTGTTCTGTAGCAAAATTTAAAAAGTCCAAGAGATTTGTGAGACACGATCTCCCTTTTCTAAACCCATGTTGAGTATCTTGAATCAATCTGTTTCCTTCCAGAAAACTAACTATTCTATCTTTGATAATTGATTCGAGTACCTTGCAGACTAGGGATGTGAGGCTTACTGGCCTATAATTTTCAACTTTCCCTCGTTCTCCTTTCTTCAAAATAGGAACTACATTTGCCCTTTTCCAATCTGTTGGAATTTCATTTTGTGAAACTGATCTACAAAATATTATACTAAGTGGAATTGCCAGTTCCTTTTCAGCTTCCCGCAATACCCTAGCATAAATTCCATCTGGTCCTGCTGCCTTGTTTGGCTTTATTTTTCTGATATAATTGAAAACAACATCACTATCAATGAAATCAACATCGTGTATCTGATCACCTGTCACTGAACTGTGATTCACGGTTGGCAAATTTGTCACATCCTCCACTGTAAACACTGATTTAAACTGCTTGCTCAGTTCCTCAACCATCTCACCATCCTCACTCAATATAGTCCCATTTACTTCCAGTGGACCAATTGTGCTTGAAACTTTACTTAGCTTGTAGAAACTAAAGAACTTTTTACTGTCCCCATTACAGTTCCTAGCCAAATCCAATTCTTTTGCTCGCCTTGCTGCTCTGGTTTTCTGCTTCACAGCATCTCTAGCTTTTTGATACGACCTTAGATTTACGATATTTGAAGCTTCCTTAAATACTCTAAATGCATCTTTCTTAGCCTTAATTGATCTCCTCAAATCTGGTGTAAGCCATGCTGGCTTTCCTACCCTTCTTTTGCGCCTTTGCTTTTGGGGGACATGTCTAATCTGAATTTCCCTCAAGTAAGATTTGAACTTTTCCCACATTTCACAGGCATTTAAATAAAAAAATTATTCTTCCCATTTTATGGCACTTAAAGCCTCTCTCATGGAGTCAAAGTTTGCCCTGTTAAAATTTGGAATCTTTGCCAAGTTATCCTTGATTGTCCCTGCTATTTGTACCTTAAATCTCACTATGTTATGGTCACTTCTTCCCAGAGTTTCTCCTACAGTCAAGTCTTGAACGAAATCACTTAAATCTGAGAAGACAAGGTCCAAGAATGAGCCCTGCCTGGTTGGTTCCATTACAAACTGGTGTAAGAACAAGTCCTCTTCAAGGCATTTCCTAAACAGTTTACAGGATGGGGAGCCAACACCAACATTTTCATATCCTTTTAGACTAAAGTCACCAAGAATAAGGCATTTCCTCTGAAAGTTTCTACTGATTTCCTCACAAATCACCTTATCGAGCTCCATCAAGGCCGTCCCATTATCGGGATTTGCTTCCTGTCGGAAGTGCTTGGTTCAATGTTTACAGCGTCGTTACACGTCTTCGAGCCTGGGATTGGTGTCCCACTGGGTTTACACGTCTTCGAGCCTGGGATTGGTGTCCCCCTGGGTTTACACGTCTTCGAGCCTGGGATTGGTGTCCCCATGGGTTTACACGTCATCGAGCCTAGCATTGGTGTCCCCATGGGTTTACACCTCGCACCTGGAATTGGTGTCCCCCTTTATTTACACCTCCTCGCGCCTGGGATTGGTGTCCCCCTGGGTTTACACGTCCTCGAGCCTGGGATTGGTGTCCCCATGGGTTTACACCTCCTCGCGCCTGGGATTGGTGTCCCCCTGGGTTTACACGTCCTCGCGCCTGGGATTGGTGTCCCTCTGAGTTTACACCTCCTCGCGCCTGGGATTGGTGTCCCCATGGGTTTACACCTCCTCGCGCCTGGGATTGGTGTCCCCCTGGGTTTACACGTCCTCGAGCCTGGGATTGGTGTCCCCATGGGTTTACACCTCCTCGCGCCTGGGATTGGTGTCCCTCTGAGTTTACACCTCCTCGCGCCTGGGATTGGTGTCCCCATGGGTTTACACCTCCTCGCGCCTGGGATTGGTGTCCCCCTGGGTTTACACGTCCTCGAGCCTGGGATTGGTGTCCCCCTGGGTTTACACGTCTTCGAGCCTGGGATTGGTGTCCCCATGGGTTTACACGTCCTCGCGCCTGGGATTTGTGTCCCCTGGGTTTGCACCTCGCACCTGGTATTGGTGTCCCCCTGGGTTTACACGTCCTCGCACCTGGGATTGGTGTCCCCCTGGGTTTACGCGTCCTCGCGCCTGGGCTTGGTGACCCACTGGGTTTACACGTCCTCGCGCCTGGGCTTGGTGACCCCCTGGGTTTACGCGTCCTCGCGCCTGGGCTTGGTGTCCCCCTGGGTTTACGCGTCCTCGCGCCTGGGCTTGGTGACCCCCTGGGTTTCAAGTGGAGTCATGTCTGGTGACGGAAGGTGGAATACTCGGCTGCTGCCCTCAAGGGGCCTCTGTCACACCACGTGTATTCATTTCAGGTTGTGGAGAGGAGATAATGAAAATGTTTCAAGTCATTCTTTCCATGGAGCATCGGCCTAAGCGTTACGCTTCACTTTGCAGAAAGTACAGCGATTGGCGTGCAGCATCCATTTGTGACAGAGTCCAGTGCACCCATGTAAGTATCATCGTATCAAGTATCATCGTATCAAGTATCATCGCAGAAGCGTCCCCCCATGCACCTTGTTTGGTGCTGCACGTGGCCTTTAGTGAGTCACAGCCGCTCTGGCCGGACGCCTGGGGCCGCGAGCGCCGTCTGACCGTGCTGACGTTTGTGGCGCTCCGGCTCCAGATGAACGGCGCGACGCTGGACCGCAGTGTTGACGTTTGTGGCGCACCGGCTGACGTTTGCGGCGCACCGTGTCCGGAAGGGTGACGCTGTGGCGCCGCACTGTGGTGCTGAGGGGAGGCGCTGTCAACACCAGCAGACTGGCACAGCCGAGCCGTGCTGAGTCAACGTTCAGTCGGCACGGGGTCACCGAAGGTGGTGTACGCATGACTGAATACGGGCTTTGGTACCACGAAATGTCGAGCATAGCCCACACTATCGACAATGAATATCTATGAGTGTTTACATGAGTGTACACACTATCGGCATTCTTTGTAGTATTCGGTAAATAATGAACATAAGATGAATAGGTTGACGCACTGACTTGAGTATGAACATACGTACATTCATGCATATATGCATACAAACATGCATACAAAGATATGCACATAGATACATTCGGGAATAAAGCACGTACACTTGAGGTGATATCAATTAATGTCTATGGTAGCATTGGTTGTGAAAGTGACATCATCAACCGGTTGCAATGTCATCAAATGTGTGTTGTACCAGAGGCTGGGTGATGGAGGCGATACCAACCTATCACCGAGCGAGAGGAGAAATGGTCTGTGGAGCAGGGATGTGTTTGGGTTCGACAAAAAAAAGATCGTACTTGACAATTCAAATCACTTCTGGTCTTCGGGTGACTTGAAGAGAATTAGTTGAAATCATATTTACTCCATCTAAGTTGGTGTGTAAAACTCACTAAAAATGAGTCGCTGAAAACAACATATTTTGCTGATATTTTGTTCTCTACTCGGGCTCAGGCGCTCGTTGCCCTTTCCCCTCCCCACCGACGCACACTGGCTATCGACGACAGAGATGGGGTGCTCATACCACAAACAACAGCGAACGACATGGCAGGACAGTCGATGCCAGGAACAAGTGGAGCAATGCAAATACGACGGTGCAAACATTTCTTCTGCACGTGCGATGTACATTACATGGACTCTCGAGAATCGTCGCCCATCTCCGGTAGAACTCCACTCACCATTTGACTCGCCTTCTGAGTGATCGAAGCGATTGCATCACACCGCCGTGGTAGCTACACGATCAATATTTTTTCCTAGTGAGTTACGACTGCGCCAGAAGTCGGGCTCGTTCGGCTCATTTATGTGCTGGCCACACACGAATCGCTGATTGATGTCTAGAGATGGCCAGGTCGGTACGGCAGGCAGCCACACCAACTCCAGACATGTCTCGAGCTGGTGGCTGTCGTCTTCGCCTTCTGATGGCCGTCGTCTGCTGCTTCTGGTGGCCGTCGTTTGCCCCGTCTGGTGGTCGTCGTCTGCCCCATCTGGTGGCTGTTGTCTGCCCCGTCTGGTAGCTGTCGTCTGCCCCGTCTGGTGGTCGTCGTCTGTCCCGTTTGGTGGCCGTCGTCTGCCCTGTCTGGTGGTCGTCGTCTGCCCCATCTGGTGGCTGTTGTCTGTCCTGTCTGGTGGCCGTCGTCTGCCCTATCTGGTGGCTGTTGTCTGTCCTGTCTGGTGGCTGTCGTCTGCCCCGTCTGATGGTCATTGTCTGCCCCGTCTGGTGGTCGTCGTCTGCCCCGTCTGGTGACTGTCGTCTGCCTCGTCTGGTGGCCGTCGTCTGCCCCGTCTGGTAGCCGTCGTCTGTCCCGTCTGGTGGTCGTCGTCTGCCCCATCTGGTGGCTGTTGTCTGTCCCGTCTGGTGGCCGTCGTCTGCCCCGTCTGGTGGCCGTCGTCTGCCCCGTCTGGCGGCCGTTGTCTGCCCCGTTTGGTGACTGTTGTCTGCCCCGTCTGGTGGCCGTCGTCTGCCCCGTCTGGCGGCCGTTGTCTGCCCCGTTTGGTGACTGTTGTCTGCCCCGTCTGGTAGCCGTCGTCTGTCCCGTCTGGTGGCCGTTGTCTGCCCCGTCTGGTGGCCGTTGTCTGCCCCGTCTGGTGGCCGTTGTCTGCCCCGTTTGGTGACTGTTGTCTGCCCCGCCTGATGGTAATTGTCTGCCCCGTCTGGTGGTCATTGTCTGCCCCGTCTGGTGGCCGTCGTCTGCCCCGTCTGGCGGTAACTGTCTGTCCCGTCTGGTGACTGTTGTCTGCCCCGTCTGATGGTAATTGTCTGCCCCGTCTGATGGTAATTGTCTGTCCCGTCTGGTAGCCGTCGTCTGCCCCGTCTGGTAGCCGTCGTCTGCCCCATCTGGTGGCCGTTGTCTGCCCCGTCTGGTGGCCGTTGTCTGCCCCGTCTGGTGGCCGTCGTCTGCCCCGTCTGGTGGCCGTCGTCTGCCCCGTCTGGTAGCCGTCGTCTGCCCCGTCTGGTGGTCGTCGTCTGCCCCATCTGGTGGCTGTTGTCTGTCCCGTCTGGTGGCCGTCGTCTGCCCCGTCTGGTGGCCGTCGTCTGCCCCGTCTGGCGGCCGTTGTCTGCCCCGTTTGGTGACTGTTGTCTGCCCCGTCTGGTGGCCGTCGTCTGCCCCGTCTGGCGGCCGTTGTCTGCCCCGTTTGGTGACTGTTGTCTGCCCCGTCTGGTAGCCGTCGTCTGTCCCGTCTGGTGGCCGTTGTCTGCCCCGTCTGGTGGCCGTTGTCTGCCCCGTTTGGTGACTGTTGTCTGCCCCGCCTGATGGTAATTGTCTGCCCCGTCTGGTGGTCATTGTCTGCCCCGTCTGGTGGCCGTCGTCTGCCCCGTCTGGCGGTAACTGTCTGTCCCGTCTGGTGACTGTTGTCTGCCCAGTCTGATGGTAATCGTCTGCCCCGTCTGATGGTAATTGTCTGTCCCGTCTGGTAGCCGTCGTCTGCCCCGTCTGGTAGCCGTCGTCTGCCCCATCTGGTGGCCGTTGTCTGCCCCGTCTGGTGGCCGTTGTCTGCCCCGTCTGGTGGCCGTCGTCTGCCCCGTCTGGTGGCCGTCGTCTGCCCCGTCTGGTGGCCGTCGTCTGCCCCGTCTGGTAGCCGTCGTCTGCCCCATCTGGTGGCCGTTGTCTGCCCCGTCTGGTGGCCGTTGTCTGCCTCGTCTGGTGGCCGTCGTCTGCCCCGTCTGGTAGCCGTCGTCTGCCCCGTCTGGTAGCCGTCGTCTGCCCCATCTGGTGGCCGTTATCTGCCCCGTCTGGTAGCCGTCGTCTGCCCCGTCTGGTAGCCGTCGTCTGCCCCATCTGGTGGCCGTTGTCTGCCCCGTCTGGTGGCTGTTGTCTGCCCCGTCTGGTGGCTGTTGTCTGTCCCGTTTGGTGGCCGTTGTCTGCCCCGTCTGATGGCCGTCGTCTGCCCCGTCTGGTGGCCGTCGTCTGCCCCGTCTGGTGGCCGTTTTCTGCCCCGTCTGGTGGCCGTCGTCTGCCCCGTCTGGTAGCCTGCCGTCCTCCAAATGCGATGGGTGCCGTCTCTCCCGTCGGGTGGCTGCCGTCTTTAGTACCACGTCTGTATGTTTGGTACACCGCATTCCATGTGCTAACTATTAGTTCTGTCATCTCACGTTACCAACAATAATTTGCGTCAGTGAGCGTTGGGCAAGACAAGTTAGATCCTGAGGTACATCGTGTGGGTCCTCCAGCTAAATACCGGCGTAAAGCGCCACTTGGGGTGCTGGATAAACAGGGGCAAGAAGGGGGCTGCGTGGCTAAAGTGCTGTAGGCGCAGGATCATGCCGCTTTTGACAGCGGAATTGTGGGCCAGCCGCAACGGCCCTGTCTTGGCAACTGGTGAAGACTAAACGTCGGATAATGTCGAGATGCGCTGTACTGACGTAGAACATGCCGCCACAAAACTGTGCGTTGAACATAAATCTACACATACACATAATCTACACATACATGCATGCTCGCTCGGTCTTCATCCGAGTTCATTCAAGTCACCAATAACCTACGACAAAAACAGTTAAACCGGTGGTCATACATGTCATAATAAAGAATAAAATAAAAATGAAAAATAAATAAAATACAGCAGGGCGAGCAGTAAATCAGTCCGGCACGGGCGGCACGTTAGACAGGTGCCACTGTAGGAGGCGACCGAAGATCAGCACAGGAAGCCGCATCAGTACCGGTGGCAACGAGCTGTACATAAGTGGTTCTATGGAACTGAATCGCCTCTTCCCCATCTCAGTGCGAGACCGGGGGACATGCAAGCGATAGTGCTGGCTTGGTCACGAATCTCCGCCACAGTGGTGAGATCATGAGCCAGTGACTCTGGCTCACCATGACGGCGCACTTTGTGCCTGAGGCACAGAGTGTGGTATCTGGCTAGGTTATCCGCACTGAGCCAGCCCAGTCTCCTCAGCAGATCAGAAACATGGTCGAACATTTTGCGGCCGAAAATTACTTTTGCCGAGTAGTTCACAATTTTTTTATGCGAAATAGTTTGTTTTGGTTCCGTTACCGTACACAGAAATACAGTAGCGGATCTGCGAGAAGACCAGGGCATTTGGCCAGCGCGGAGATGCCGGCAGGTGGAAGGTGCCCCCTCAGATGCGATAGACCACCAAGAACTTCAAAACAACGTCGAGTCACTTCTGAGACGTGCGAGTCCCAGCTGAGCGAGCGATAAAAATATGTCCGAAATTTCTGCCTTCCGAAATGGCGTGTATCGTATCGTATCGTAGGTAGGTATCGTAGGTAGATCGTGATCGCGAAATTTCACCGTGATATCCGGTAAGGCACGCAGATTTCGTTGGCTGCCCAATAGCATCAGCTGTGTCTTAGCAACGTTAATTTTCAGTCCATTTGCTCAAAACCAGATGTCGAGGGAGGTCAAAACTGTTTCCACGTGAGCAACGACGTTTTGAATTTCAAATTTCTTACCACTGACCGAAATGTTGGTGTCGTCGTCATTGCAGGTTTCACCTATGGGTGCCACAAGCATGTCAGTGCACCTGTTCCTCATCGATGAGTGCTTACTGATGCTTCTCACCAGTCAAACCGGCTACTAACCATTCCAAGGTGACCTTTTCTCCCACCCACATACAAGACCTGTTTTCCGCCTACCGAACAAGAACAGTGTCAGCATCTTATCCATTGAAGATTCCCGGTCTTCACATACTTGGTGCAGGAAAATTTCACGCATGTTTTACACGTGTTCGCGGACGGCTTGAAGTGAATTGGTGAAGAACACGTGTCAGGAAGCCGATTGTGGAATGTGTGAACTTTGATTCACCATCTTACCTGAAGGAAATCGTCTTTGAACGGTTTTCCCCACTGCATTGCCATCATTTTGCTCCCTTCGTCAGAAAAGCTTCTTTCGTGTAACATTACCGGTGCTGACACGCCTCAGCATCTGCACCATCTACCACTGGAACACAGTTGCGATCTTGGCGGCCCGCTTCCGGAAGGACTACGGCTAGTACTTCGTGAGTGTAATCGGCGGCTCCGAACTGTGATCGACGCCAACAGACACGGACTGGTCGAGGACGAGGTGTCGGTGTGGCGATGGCGGAGACGGCATGTCCTACATTTTCTTCGCACTGCTCCGGGGAGAACTGCCGCCAGGTCGCGCCTGTCGCGACAATTTGTCATGTCGACGTGACACTGTCTCCTCCGGGAAACGGCCTGTGACGAAGACGAGGCCGGCGGGGACGCGTGCCGCCAGGTCGCGCTCTGTCGCTGACAATTTGTCATGTCCGTGTGACATTTCTCCTCCGGGACGGCCTGTACGGAGCGAGGGCCGGTGGACCGCCCTCGGCGGGGAGACGCGTGCCGCCAGGTCGCGCTCTGTCGCTGACAATTTGTCATGTCGACGAGTGACACTTGTCTCCTCCGGGAAACGGCCTGTGACGGAAGACTGATGGTGTCACTGTTCGGTGCGCATGCACCAATGGCTAGAAACGAAACACCGCGGCTGTGAGACGCGCCCATACAACCCAGCAGAGGACTACGTCGGTGCGGTATTGGTGCCCGATCCATTCGACAAATATGTTTCGTATTTGGGATCATCATGAGAGTAAATTTCGCAACAAAATGTCCTGATTGCAATCTCCTTGCCAATTGAGCTCCGTTCGGCATCTCCTGCCATTGGAGCGGTACTGTGGCGTCTCCTCCCTGACAGTGGAGCAGTACTGTAGCGTCTCCTCCCTGCCAGTGGAGCGGTACTGTGGCGTCTCCTCCCTGACAGTGGAGCGGTACTGTGGCGTCTCCTCACTGCCAGTGGAGCGGTACTGTGGCGTCTCCTCCCTGCCAGTGGAGCGGTACTGTGGCGTCTCCTCCCTGCCAGTGGAGCTGTACTGTGGCGTCTCCTCCCTGCCAGTGGAGCGGTAATGTGGCGTCTCCTCCCTGCCAGTGGAGCGGTACTGTGGCGTCTCCTCCCTGTCAGTGGAGCGGTTCTGTGGCGTCTCCTCCCTGCCAGTGGAGCGGTACTGTGGCGTATCCTCCCTGCCAGTGGAGCGGTACTGTGGCGTCTCCTCCCTGCCAGTGGAGCGGTACTGTGGCGTCTCCTCCCCGTCAATTGAGCTCCGCTTGGCATCTCCTGCCGCCGCAGCGGTAGTATGGCGTGGAGCGGTAGTGTGGCATCTCCACTACCGCTCCATGTGAGTGGAGCGGTAGTGTGGCATCTCCTCTCTGCCAATAGAGTGCACTGTGGCGTCTCCTCTCTGCCAATTGAGTGGCACTGTGGCGTCCTCTGTCCGCCAATTGAGTGGCCGGACGCCGGCGTCTGCCATCTCTGGCTGGCTCGCGTGCACAGGCCGGCAGTGAGCGGCGCGCCCACCCGTCGCCGGCCACGGCCGCACGAGCCACGGCGGAGCGCCCTCGCCGGCCGGTCACCGCCCGAGCTGTGGTGGCCGGCGCTACTATCCGGACGGGCCGGCGGCCGGCCGTCAGTGACGCGCTGACCGATGCGGCGGCGCCGCGCCGCGCGCGCTGTCCAGTGAAAGTGGCGCCACGCGCGCATCGCGTCTCGGCGCGCCTCGGCACAGCGCCGGCGCGAGCCGGCCGAGCGAGTGGCGGCGGCGGCGGCGGCGAGTGCGGTGGTGACGCGATCGGCGGCGGCCGCGCCGGGGTCATGCGCCGCCGGTGCGCCGGCCGCCCGCAGCGCAGCGGACACGCGCCCTCGCCAGTCGACGAGTATCGGCGCAGTCGTCGGCGATCGCGCCGCGGCGCGTAGATCGCCCGGCGGCGCTGCGCGCCGTATCAGTGGCGGGCGATAGCCGGTGTCGGCCGGTCTCTTGTCTCTCGGATCACGCCCGGCTCTCCGTGCGCCGCCGAGCTCGCCGAGGTGCTGTCGGTCCATCTCCCGGCCGTAAGCTGTCCCATTGGCCCGCCACGTGTTTTGCCGAGGCTCGCTCGCGCCGCCGGCCTGTCGGTGGTCGAAGCGCTCGCGGTTTTTGTTGGCGTCTCCGCCAAGCCAAACGTGAGGTCCTCATCGAGTTGCCTTCGGCCTCGTCATCAAGCCCCGTCCGAATTCTCCGCCGAGCTGCACCTGAGTTCTCCGCCGAGCAGCACCTGCGTTTTCCGCCGAGCCACGTCTGGGTTCTCCGCCGAGCCGCACCTGGGTTCTCCGCCGCGTTGTTGGTCAGTGCTGCGCGGCTGGTGCCATGGCTCACCGGTGGCGGCAGACGGCGGCCGAGCGGTGGCACTCGTCGGACGGCGTGCACCTGGCCGTACCGCGCGCCCAGTACGGCGCCGAGCGGACCGAGCGGACGGCCGGCGCGCCCGAGCGTCTCCAGTGGCGCTGGCGGTCCAGCGAGGAGCTGGCCGGCCGACAGCGCGCCGCACGGGCCCAGTTCCGGCAGCCGCTCACCCTGCCGCCGGACGGTGTGGACGCGGCCAGAGCGGTGTCGCGCTCGCTGGGCAGCCTGCTGCGCGGCCACCCGGCCCCAGCAGCCGCCGGCGCCGGTGTCGCAGGCTGTGCCGCAGCCGGTGCGGCAGACGTCCGTGGCGGCGTTCGCCGGCGTGGCAGCGCAGAAGAGCGGAGGACGGCGTTCCAACGGCGTGTGGCGCACTGGGACGGCGCCGCCGCCCACTGCCGGGCCGCCCTTCGCGATGTGGACTCGTCCGTCGCCTGTCGAGACTCGTGCGCCGCCAGCGTGGACTCGAACGGCGCGAGCGTGAACTTAAACGGCGAAAGCCTGACCTCAAACGGTGTGGTCCTGTTCGGGCACGGCGTGAGTGCCGACTCGCGCGTCGGCAGTCCGCGGCCGACCAGACTCAGCCTGCAGCTGCCGGCAGCTGGTCTGGCGCTGCGCACCGTCCGCGACCGTGACTGCCCCAGTCTGGAGTCGGCGCCGTCGGTGGTCGTCAGCGACTACAGCCAGGAGGAGGACGGCGAGCCGACGGGCACCGACAGCTGGGAGGCCACCCTGCTGGCGCGCCGGCTCTCCAGCTGCTCCGACTGCAGCACCGTCAGCTCGTGCGGCCTTGGCCTGAGCCGGCGCGGCTCGCTGCTCGACCTGGAGGCCGAGGGCCTCATGCAGGCCGACGACGGACGTCTGGAGCGCAGCTGGCACCTGGACGCGCTGCGGCTGGACGACCCGCTTCGGCCACACGCCGACCAGCCTGCCCTGGACCAGCCGGCTAACAGCGCGCCACTGCTGGAGAGACACGACTGGTGCAGTCGACTGTCCGTCCTGCCCGCCTGGAATCGTGCCACCCCGTCTTGTCAAGCGGAGCTGCACGTACGGCAGGTTACCGTGAGCAGCGTCGTCGCGCCCTCGCCTCGCGACGATGCGGTGACGACGTCACACCGCGCGCGCTCCTCCCCCGAGGAGACGGTGACGGCGTCTCGGTGCTCGCGCTCGTCCCGCGAAGAGGCGGCGACAGCGTCGCGTCGCACGCACTCGTCCGGCGAGACGGTGACGGCGTCTCGGTGCTCGCGCTCGTCTGGCGAGACGGTCCCGGTGTCGCGCGTGACGCGCTCGTCTGGCGAGCGGCCGGAGGAGGACGAGCAGACGCAGCGGAAGGTCTCGGACTGCTCGTACAGCAGCGTCAGCACACTCAGTCAGGACGAGGACGAGGACGAGGAGCAACTCTCCACCACCCTGACGCCAAGCACACCCGTCATCGTTCCAAAGGTGAGCTGTGATGGCGCTCGCAGCTCGCGGAACACTCGGACTATTCTGCAGAGGGTGCTCACATACCCTGATGCGCCGAAATAGTCGCACATACTCGCTTGCGTGAGTATCTTGAAATTCAATGAGGTCCGCCACTATGCTATAAGCGTTTCAGGGGGAAGCATGGCACATTCATCTTAATGCAGCTCAGGACCTAGAAAGTAACCAGACGTGCTTCCGGACCACTGAGCAGGCTGACAGCCAGGATGTTTTGCTTCGGGGAGGATGACCACGTGGCGCGGATCCCACGATGACTATTTTTCACTGCTGGCCAAACCTGGTGGATATATGAATTTCAGGACAATTTCAGTTATTCCTGCTGCTTATCCAATTCAAGTTGGTATGTGTACTCTTCAGTCAAGCTTGATGGGGGCCCAGTGCATCATGTCCATGATATTAGCAACGCATTCGCATTCGCATTCAGCATCCTATTCGCATACTCTCCGAATTCGTTCATTTGTTCAGGATATGATCTTCGTCGCTTGCAAAAGTAAGGCAAACAACGATTCTTCAGGAGGACGAGCGGTTCGATCTCCAGAGGTCCAGAGAGGTCACTCGGGTCAAAAACGGTGTACCGTATACAATTCGAAGTATTTCACTTAGCCGAATGATTCCGGGCACATGCGCTGACGGGCACGTGCTCGGATGTGCTGCATCCTTGCTCGGTGGGCGATTATTCGACGCTAATATCCATCCGATAAATGTATTCATGGAAATTGTATTCGGTACACCGTGATATTCCCATAGGGTGTAATGTTAAAGTCTAGGTTGACCTGAGGTCAAATGGTGAGCTTGAAGGTGACATGCTTGGATGTGCTGCTTTCTTGTCCGATGGGAGATTTTTTGGCGCTAATGTCCATCCGATGAATGTATTTTAGAGGGTATTATCAGGTACCCCGTAGATGGCAATAATGCGTGGTCAAAACAGTATTTTGCGAATATTGGTCAAACTATGAGATTGTAGGACAGATGCTTGAATGTGCTACATCCATGGGCCATAACCAATGTCGGGGTATTTTTTCGTCGTGCTAAGTAAAATTTTGCGGAAATTATCGGGTACACAAGAATTTGGTATAGTTGCATTTTGGGGGCATTTTTGGCGAACGGTGATGAATCAGTGGCCATAATGGGTCATTTTGATTGATGTGCTCTATGTACGTGCTATGTAGACTATGACCTGCAAAAATCAGGTGTATCCAATGTGTCACCATGATTGTATTCGGTACACCGTAAATAGATGTTGTGCATGAGTAAAACTAACTTCGGTGACCTGAGGTCAAACTTTGACATTGAACTTAACGTAATTCGATGTGCTGCATCCTTGATGGACAGCGGACATCTAGGCGTCGGAATCATTCGGCTAAGTGAAATACTTGGAATTTTATACGGTACACCGTTTTTGACCCGAGTGACCTCTCTGGACCTCTGGAGATCGAACCGCTCGTCCTACTGAAGAATCGTTGTTTGCCTTACTTTTGCAAGCGACGAAGATCATATCCTGAAAAAATGAACGAATTCGGAGAGTATGCGAATAGGATGCTGAATGCGAATGCGAATGCGTTGCTAATATCATGGACATCCAGTTCATCGTCATCGACGGCTTGCGGGCCGCGCTCCTGCCACCTCCAACTAGTGCCAACTGATGCAATATTGACCAGGGCCGCGCTCCTGCCACCTCCAACTAGTGCCAACTGATGCAATATTGACCAGTTGCGTTAAAGTAATGGTATGATGAAGCTAATTTTTTTATGGATTGCCGCACTTTGCTTCATCCAGTAATCCTTGCAATAGGTGGCTTCACAAGGATATTATGTAGCCGTAGGTACAGCTGAGGAGGTCCGCATACGCACAAAATGAAAAATATATTGAAGTTATGGATATATGCAAATGAATATCAAACGTTAAATATTATACTTTCGAGTAGCTGGCTAGCACGACAATGTGATATAGCTTGGTGTCGGAAGCTCTCCATGCTCTCCATGCTCAATTCGTGGTCATTACGAGGCTCTGTCAACGTTGTGAAAAACTTCGACGATGTTCCGAATTTCAGCCAATCCCGTACAGTACAGCATCCGCAACAGAACAACGAAGGGCTGAATTGAATCACGATGCCGTCCTGTAGCATGCTGCTTGTCCTTAATCTCCCTGCTCTGGATGCTCCTTGTCCTTAATCTCCCTCCTCTGGACTGCTCCCTGTCCTTAATCCCCCCTCTGGACTGCTCCTTGTCCTTAGTCCCCCCCCACTGGATGCTCCTTGTCCTTAATCTCCCTTCTCTGGACTGCTCCTTGTCCTTAATCCCCCTCTGGATGCTCCTTGTCCTTAATCTCCCTCCTCTGGACTGCTCCTTGTCCTTAATCCCCCCTCTGGATGCTCCTTGTCCTTAGTTTTCCTCTTCTGGACTGCTCCTTGTCCTTAATCTCCCTCCTCTGGACTGCTCCCGGTCCTTAATCCCCCTCTGGATGCTCCTTGTCCTTAATCTCCCTCCTCTGGACTGCTCCTTGTCCTTAATCCCCCCTGGATGCTCCTTGTCCTTAATCTGCCTCCTCTGGACTGCTCCTTGTCCTTAATCCCCCCTCTGGATGCTCCTTGTCCTTAGTCTCCCTCCTCTGGGCGCGCGTCTTTCCTTGTGAGCGCGGCACGTCCACATGGCGTAAGCTGAACAGAACAAGGCTTCTAGTTTCTAGTTTCTAGTCTGATCCTTTATCTCACTCTACGGCTGCCTCAAATATGCTTATACTCTCGTCAGTCCATTAATAGCTACTGGGGTGTTCTGTATTCACATTTTAAGATGGAAAGGAGGGAAACAAATCTATGATATTTACACACATACATGCACACCTATTTACATCCCGATATGAATATATATATGTGCCACCACATTCACGTGGTAGACCACTAGGCAGCGCATAAACCTGACAGCATCCTCAAAAGCAATAAATAGCATGTCATTGCAGGTGCACGTGGTCTACTGTCTCGTTCCTTCGGCCTTATTGTGTCTGCATCTCCATCTTTCCACAAGTGTCAACGGAAAAATAGCGGTCGGCGAGGCTGTGGTTTCGCGGCACCTTCTCCGCAGCATGTCGCCTGTCGCCATGCATCGATGAGAATGTCGGCGTGTCACCACAATGACGCGGATCGATGAGAATGTCGGCGTGTCACCACAATGACGCGGATCGATGGGAATGTCGTCGTGTCACCACAATGACGCGGATCGATGAGAATGTCGTCGTGTCACCACAATGACGCGGATCGATGGGAATGTCGTCGTGTCACCACAATGACGCGGATCGATGGGAATGTCGTCGTGTCACCACAATGACGCGGATCGCACAGCTGCAGCGTGAGCGCCGAATGGTGCAGCGTTTCTGTTCAAAGGTGATGGCCGTAAAAGCAGAGGCCAGACAATGATGAGATTTGTCGCTCACGTAACAACAGTGGGAAGATTTTGTCACACAGGCGAATGCTGTAAGCAGCTAAACGTGGCCTCTTCTTTCGAATACAGTTGGGAGATTTCGGAAGCTTCATGGAGCGCATATCGCCTTGCACGACAAAGTCAAAATGAACCCTCTCGCCACCCGATCCCGAATACGTGACGTCGCTTTTCTGCCGGCATCATAACGCCTTGCTTACTATTCCTCGAGAAATATGTTGCCTGAGTGACAGCAAATTGTTGACAACGCCAGCTACAACGCTGCTGAAACGTGTTTATGTGTAAAAGTACAAGAAGAAAATAGGGTGAATGAGAGGGACAATTGGAAGAATATGGTCACGACCACAGCATTTTTTAAGACAGGTTTGGTGGAATCACATTTTACCGTTATACCGAGCATATCATCTTACGACGTATTACCAGAGGCGTAGCCAAGGGGGCCCGCTCTCCCCCTTAGCAACCAAAAATATACTATATAAAAATATAAAAATATACAAAAATAACAATACATTTAAAGATTTTTACCACGTAAGACCAAACGTTTTCTGCGAGCTTCGCGCACCGAAAACGTTCCATTTTTCATCACATTTTTTGGTCTGGCCCCCTAAAGAAAATCCTGGCTGGGTTACTGCCGATTACCAAAATACTCTGAGACTTTGCTGAGCTTGAGAAAGGTAATTCCGTCAGGATTATTTCTGGATTTCATTGATTACGTCCACACCGCCTGTGCAGTCCATTCCGACTTCACAATGCCTTAAGGGTAGTCAATACACATTTTGTGCAGTAAAAACCGTTCGGTCTCTCTCTCTCTCTCTCTCTCTCTCTCTCTCTCTCTCTCTCTCTCTCTCTCTCTCTCGCTCTCGCTCTCCGCTCTCGCTCTCGCTCTCGCTCTCGCTCTCGCTCTCGCCTCGCCTCGCCTCGCCTCGCTCTCGCTCTCGCCTCGCTCTCGCTCTCGCTCTCGCTCTCGCTCTCTCGCTCTCTCTCTCTCTCTCTCTCTCTCTCTCTCTCTCTCTCTCTCTCTCTCTCTCTCTCTCTCTCTCTCTCTCTCTCTCTCTCTCTCTCTCTCTCTCTCTTCAGTTTGCATTGATCGAAGGCATTGAGTTAGCTTTATACTCTTGGTATGTCTCGGTGGTTAATAACCCAAACAGATACATTTTCACACTACCTCTGCAATACGTTGTGGCTCAGCTTGTAGCAAGAGTGGGTCCGCTCGGAATTACACCACTTTATGACATTTTGGACAATATGCGATAGAGGAAATCCCACAGAAGCAGAGGTTATGCGGTCTCTTACTGAGGCGCAGCCAAGGGTGAAACCGGGAACCCCCCCATAGCAACCAAAATATACCAGATCAAAGAAGATATTTTGAGATTTTCACCATGCAAAACTAAATTTTATGCGCGCTTTGTTCCCTAGAAATGTTATCTGTTTCATGACATTTTTTTCGTCGGATCCTTCCTTAAGAAAATCTTGGCTGCGCCACTGGTCTCATAGTTCGGCATTGCATACAACCCGTCTGACCCGTTGTCCCTGCCACTGTATGGCAACCTTTCTCGTTTGCAAGACATGTAGCAGTCGCTCAGTACCCGTCCAGGTGAGATCAGGTGAAGTGTGACGAGAATATGCAACTGGGCAGATGGTCACGTGCTCACCTGGCGGAGCCTGAGTGTACCAACCGGCCGCATGTGACAGTGTGGGGTCATTCCCCAGTAATGTTTTGCCTTATAAGTTGATGACATCTAGTCACACGTTTGACGAGACGAATACATGCTCAGCGTTCGGGGTAGGAATGTCACTCATGGGCTTCGTCACGGCGAGAACCGCACGGTCGAGGAGATGTGCGGATTTCGGGGCCATTCTTCCCATGCAACAACAATAAACGTAATGCAAAGTAATATATATATATATATATATATATATATATATATATATATATGTGTGTGTGTGTGTGTGTGTGTGTGTGTGTGTGTGTGTGTGTGTAAAACCTACTAAATGGAACCTATCCCCTTATTTTCTATCATGGAGGGGCCCATGGTTCCATCATTTCGTTGCTTAGAGGAGCACGACATTCTTTTGTGGGTACCGTTGATTTATTTTCTGTGCGATGACTGCATGTTTGCACCTCGGTCGGTGAATAAGGCCCATCCTAAGAGTCAATGAGTGAAGATTCTTTTTATGATACTCCAGCTATTAAAGGACCTTGTGATTGACAATGTAGGGTCTAACCACACCCATTTCCGAGAGTGTGGATGTGGTTTCAGTTGGACCACGAGCACATCGCCACCAAACAATGCTTCGGCAGAGACTTCGTTGAAAACTGTGCCAGTGTGTTTCAAGCCAGAAAAAACGGTGAAGCAAATTTGCTTAGCAGAACCTCGAGCATCGCTGCTCCTGTGGCATTGGGAAACTCTGTCTCCGTTCCCGTTTAATTGTATTCATCAATCATCATTTGAGAACATGAGCATTTACTAAAAGCAAAAGCTGAATTAGCCTAAAATCCGAATATATCACCACGGTACCTTTGCATATCCAGTCGGGATGCTTTTTTCCTGTGCATTTTCCAACCTGACCTAAACATTGGACTTGGTATATTGTCGGAATTCACAGAAATTAGCAACCCGTCTGTCGCAGGGTCTGAGTTTGTGCCCGAGCACACGCAGCATCAGTCCGTCGCCCAGCGTTTCGGTCCCAATGTCCCGATGCCAATGACAGGGCGTTGGCGGACAGTGGGCCGCGCTGTGGTGACAGTGGGCCGTGCTGTGGTGACAGTGGGCCGTGCTGTGGTGACAGTGGGCCGCACTGTGGTGACAGTGGGCCGCGCTGTGGTGACAGTGGGCCGCGCTATGGTGACAGTGGGCCGCGCTGTGGTGACAGTGGGCCGCGCTGTGGTGACAGTGGGCCGCGCTGTGGTGCCATGACAGGGCGCTGGCGGACAGTGGGCCGCGCTGTGGTGCCAATGACAGGGCGTTGGCAGACAGTGGGCCGCGCTGTGGTGCCATGACAGGGCGCTGGCGGACAGTGGGCCGCGCTGTGGTGCCAATGACAGGGCGCTGGCGGACAGTGGGCCGCGCTGTGGTGACAGTGGGCCGCGCTGTGGTGCCATGACAGGGCGCTGGCGGACAGTGGGCCGCGCTGTGGTGACAGTGGGCCGCGCTGTGGTGCCATGACAGGGCGCTGGCGGACAGTGGGCCGCGCTGTGGTGCCAATGACAGGGCGCTGGCGGACAGTGGGCCGCGCTGTGGTGACAGTGGGCCGCGCTGTGGTGCCATGACAGGGCGCTGGCGGACAGTGGGCCGCGCTGTGGTGACAGTGGGCCGCGCTGTGGTGCCATGACAGGGCGCTGGCAGACAGTGGGCCGCGCTGTGGTGCCATGACAGGGCGCTGGCGGACAGTGGGCCGCGCTGTGGTGACAGTGGGCCGCGCTGTGGTGCCATGACAGGGCGCTGGCGGACAGTGGGCCGCGCTGTGGTGGACAGTAGACCGCGCTGTGGTGCCATGACACGACCGGAGTCGCTGCGCGCGCTCGTACTTACTCAAAGGATGACCTGTGGGCTCTACAGGGTAGCGACGAGCCTGATTGGGTCAGATGTGGAAACTGAATGACCATGTCCGAGCGTTGATGGCACATCGAACGACCGACTAAAAGCCTGCCGTTGAATTTATGGGTTCATTGTTGCTTTCAAAATGGGGTGGGGGAGGAGAAGAGGGGCGACAACTAAAATATGAATGATACAAATATCGCGGAAGGGCTGGGATACCAGTAGAACAGATCGAAAACGTACGATTGTAATAGAATATGGGGTGTGAGCAAACCACATTCTTATAATATGGTGGGTGTGTTTCTTCCGTACCCAAAATAATAGCTGAGTTCGCATCAGTCAGTTGGTGGTTCATGATCTACGCATTGGGTTATGTCGGGCATGTACCTTAATCCCATGAAGCAGCCTTAGCAGATTTATTTTTGTTTCATTTGATAACTTGTAGGATTACAACGGCTGGTTTCCAGGAGCCATCCATCACATGAAATAAATGCGAAATGTCAAAGGCATAGTTACGTTGAAACTTTAATCACAGTGAAATGTGATATCTGTTTCGGAGTCTTTCGAATGGTATCTAAGTAGTTTGGTGCTCCTCTTTTTAGTGCTCCTCTTCTCTTAACAAGTTGGGGGTCTGCAACTTTTCCTTTCGGTCTGGGAAGGTGCAATCGGTCACGGTAGCGGGCTAATAACAATAGCGTCTCAGGTATAGCTGTACTGATGGCTATTATTGTTGGGATTATTGCAATTAGCATTGATTTATTGCTATACTATGCCGTTTGCTTCTGGGGAATAGAAGCATGTTATTTGGAAAATGTTTGACGCTAAAGCCAGGTGCAAGACAATGAGGCTACTACTTGCTACTTTATTTCGTTTGTATGTTCCAAATTTAAGTTTTTACACATTTATTCCGTATTTGCACTCCGGAAACATCTTCAGGCAACTCAAATTCGTGCCTGAAACCAGGCTCTCCATGCACGGTGGGAGCAGAGCTAACGATAATGCATCTTTTGAGGGAAAATGTCACTGGAGATCAGGCGAGGATGCAGGGAGGAGGAGGGCGGGGGGGGCATGTGACTCATCCTCCCATGGAAAGGTGGCACCCTGTGACCGGGAAGAGAGAAGAGGCATTCAGGGAGGCTCGAGTGCATCTCCTCCCGCTCAACGGATTTTTCACCAAAAGTGCCCCTCTCGTTGGAGTAGGCGCCCCTTGAAAGGAAAAGGCGCCCTGAGAGTGTTTGAGCGAGAGACTCCTGAGAGGAAAAGGTTTCAGAAAAAGAAAATGAAAAGGCGCCTTCTCGTATGCTCGAGTGTTCGAGTGAGTCAAATTAACGCCATCATGCGGATACAGAATATGGATAGTGCTCCTGGTCTACCTAAGCTGAAGTATACAATGGTTACAATAATATGTCTTCTGATGCGATTATGGCGGTGGGGGCTCAACACGGTGCTGTGTCCATAGAGCAACAACATAAACCTAATGCTAAGCTATAGTTAATGCCGCTGCACTGTAGGCACCTCAAATGCATGGGTCTCGGTTCTCTGCTTTCACTGGTGGCCAAACTGCGCTCATCCGCCGAAACCCGCCGAAATCCGCCGTGGCCGACGTCACCCATCCCGTCAACAATAGCCGGCCGCGGCCTGGCGGCGACCGTTGTGGCGCACCGCCGCCACCGCCGCCGCCGCTGCCGCCCACCGCCCGCCGCATGACCTCTTGACGCTCGGTCGTGATCGCGCCGCGCCAGAATGGTGCCAGTGCGCCCATGCTGACTGGTGTGCGCGCGCCGTCGGCGAGAGAGGGGGCGCTTTTTCTTCTTTTTTCATCTTTAGCAGAGGCAAAGTGCCATCCGCTGCAGATATGCTACGTTAAGGAAAGAGTTACTTTAATCCGGCTTATGTGGCATCCGGTTATATCAAATAAGAAAGAGAGGAAAGATGAGACGCCGGCAAGCAAGGAACATGGCGTAGGGGCCGATACATACATACACAGGTGAAACATACACATACATACATACATACACGACAATTAGAAGGACACTTGGAGGGTGGGCAGCATCGTAACCTGCGGAGAGGCTCCACTGCCCACCTGCGACCTGAAAAGCGAAGCGGAGGCCCGACGCCCAGGGCGAGTCGTGGGCGTCGGGCCCGACCTTGTATGTGTAGGTGTATGTTTGAGTTAAAGCTTGGAAAAAACCTGAGAAGGTGAAAAAGCCAAGCAGCTTGGAAAACCCGTAGGTAAAAAACCAAGCACAATTTATATGGAGAACCGTCCGTTATGGCCAAATTGGATCGGTCTCTGCCTACCTAGTGTGATATAACCTATATGTATGTGTTTTGCGACGACGGAGATGATAGCGTTTGACTTCAAATTACTTCCTCAAGTTTGGTGCTGTGCAAGAATGTAAATAGTAGCTCAATGAGCTCCGGGTGTTTGTCACCGAGAAGGCTTGGCAGTGAAAGTGGAATCCGATGTTGGGCAATGTAGGAAAGAAGGGGGCGACGTTGTAATTGGTAGGCAGGACAGATAAGTAAAAAATGTTCCACAGAGTTATGTACATCACATGTTTAGCAAGGCGGAGCGCGGCGAAGTTGGCGGAAGAGGAAATCATGTGTGAGCTTTGTGTGCCCGTGTCGGAGTCGAGCAAGGAGGATCTCATGTGAGCGTGTGTCTTGTCGGGAAGAGGGCCATTTGGCGAGAAGGGGTTTAATGTGGTGTAAATGTGTAGTGTTGTGGTTCCAGCATGCCTGGAGATATGTGTTGAATAATTGGCTGGTGAGGGACAAAAGGTCACAGGGGGGAACTGAGAGGTTGGGGTGGGTGGGAGGTCGATGGCTCGACGAGCGAGCTCATATGCCCGCTCGTTGCCCGGAATCCCCATGTAGCCAGGGACCCAGAGCAGTGTGAGTAGAAGGTGAGCATGCTGTGTGTGATAGAGTTGACGGACAGCGTGGATTGTGGGATGTGTAGTGTTGTGTATGGCTGCGAGAGTGTCGATGGATGAACGTGAGTCAGTGCAGATGATGGTTGGTGTGGTGATGTGGTGTTGAATAATGTGGTGTAGACAGGCGAAGATTGCGACTAACTCTGAAGTGTAAACCGAGTGGTGTGGTGTTAATTTTATTTGGCCAAAGTTGGGTCCACCGCACCAGGCAGCTCCCGTACCGTCTGTGGTACGGGAGCCATCCGTGCAGAAGTATGTGTAATGGGGGTGGGCTGCTTGATATTCGAAAAATGTTTGTTCGGTTTCGAGGGGGAGAAAGTAATTTTTTGTTTTGGTGGAAAAGATATTCGAAATTGGGGTGATACATGTGCCAAAACGGGAGTAGGGGAGGCAATTTGCCGGGGATTACCTTGGGGAATTTGAGTGCGAAAGTAAGGACATGGTTCAAATGTATGGCAATATTGTGTTTATTCCTATTATATGAACGTCAAACGGGAGGTTTAGAGAGTGCGAGGCTGGCAGGGTGGTTGTGCTGTGTTGTGGTCCGAAAGTGGTATCTGACTAGTTGGAGTGTTCTGCGGTGTTGTAAGCTGGGGAGGTGGGCCTCAGCCCGGAGACTGGTGATGGGCATGGTGCGGTGTGCTCCGGTGATGAGGCGAAGAGCGTGATTCTGTATGCGTTCAAGTGTTGCGATGTGTGAAGGAGATATATGATCGAAGATAAACGCATTGTATTCCAGGATTGAGCGAATCAGAGTAATATACATTGTGTTGAGGGTAGCCCTGTCTGCACCCCAGTCGCGACCGGAGATGCAGCGCAGGAGATGTAGGCGTTTTGCGCAACGTTGTTTTAGACAAGCAATATGGGGGCCGAAACGAAGACTTTTGTCTAGTACGATGCCAGGATATGTGAATGTGGTTTGGTGAGGGATAATTTGTTCGCGATAACGGAGCGGTGTAAGAGGTGGGATGTACGAGTGGAGCCGGGAGAAAAGCATTGTGACGGATTTGGCGGGGGAGATTTGCAGTCCCCAAAGGGAGCACCAGGAATCAATTTGATTCATGGCGCGCTGCATGAAATAATTTGCGTTGTCTGCCGATGGGTGCGTGCACCATATGGCCAAATCATTGGCGTAAATGGAGTATCTTAGACAGGGGGCTATGTTGTGGAGGTCAGCGAGAGCATCATTGATCATGATAAGAAAAAGGGTGGGGGATACCACGCTGCCTTGTGGGACGCCTTGATCAAGTTTGTGGGGCCGAGAATGGATGTTGCCGCAGCGGACGGTGAATGTTCTATTAGCGAGAAAGTTGGTGATAAATTTGGCCATTCTGTCTCTGATGCCAATACGATGTAATTTAATTCGGAGGGCCGAACTGTGTACTTTATTGAATGCTGATTTTAAGTCGAGAAAAAGTGCGACGGTTTCATGTTTTGTTTTCATGAAGCCGCGCTGTATCGAGTCAACTATTTGGATGAGGTTGTCGGCAGTGCTGTGTCTGGTTCGAAAGCCGCTTTGAAAGGGGAGAGAATTTCGTTGTTTTCGAGGTGGACTCTGATTCGTCCATTGACCATGCGGTAAAAGATTTCAGAGGCACAACTAGTGAGAGAGATAGGTCGATAGCTAGAGGGAAGGTCGCGAGGTTTGCGAGGTTTAGCGATAGGAATGATAGTGCTAGTAGACCAGGAAGGGGGGAAGGTGCCGTCAGTCCATAGTTGGTTTAGTGCCGAAAGGAGGTTGTCTTTTCCGGAGTCGGATAGATTTTGGAAAAAGGGGTATGTCAATTGGTCAGGGCCAGCCGCAGTGTTGGCTACTTTGGAAAGGGATAAGTTTAGTTCTTAGGGAGTAAAGGGGGCATTGTATGGTTCAGTGTTGTCCGAGGTAAAGTTGTAGGTGGTGAGAGTGGTTTGTAGCAAGTCGATGGTGTGTTGCGAGTATTGTGTATTTGAGGAGATGTCAGCATAATAGGTGGAAAAGTGTTCCGCGACGTCTGAGGGTTCTGTGATGATGCGTTGGTTAATTGTCAGTTGTGGGAATCCGCGGTGTGGGGATCTGCCATTTGCGAAAGAGCGAATTTTGGTCCAAATTTGGCCGATGGGGGTAAAACGGTTGAATGAGTTTGAATAGAGTTGCCAGCTGCGTTTTTTGGCCGTAAGGATAATCTGCTGAGAACATTTTTTAGCCTCGCGGGCTTCCAACATGTTTTGTGGGGTACGATTTTTGCGAAATTTTCTCTCAGACCGCCGCCGCAGAGCGACGGCGCGTCGACACTCGTCGTTCCACCACGGCACGTGGTGACGGCCGGGGGAGCGACGAGTGTGGGGGACATGATTTTCTGCCGCGAGTAATATGGTGTCAAGAAAAGCTGATATTGGGGGGGGGGGGGTGAATGAGGAGGGAAGACGGTGTCAATTTCCTGGGAGAAAGATGGCCATTTCGCCTTGCGAACATTCCAGCTGGGTGCAAATGAGTCATATCTAGCCTGGGTTGAGCGTTCAAGCATGATATGAATGGGAAAGTGATCGCTAAAGAGGGGGTCGGGTTGTACATGCCAAGAAAAGAGGGGTGAGATGGAGGCCGAGGCCAAAGACAGGTCAATGGCAGATGAACGGAACGGGGCGATGTCGGTGTTGTGTGTGGGTGCTTGGTCATTTAAAAAGACCATGTTGTGGGTGTTGAGTAGTGTTTCGATGTCGTGTCCGCGAGGTGATGTGGTATGACAGCCCCATGCCTGGTGGTGGGCATTAAAGTCACCCAGCACCAGACAGGGGTGAGGAAGGAGACCAAAGAGGTCGGTCACAGAAGATAAGGATAGTGTAAGAGAAGGTGAGAGATAAAGAAGGAGTATAGTGAGCTCTAGTTGTGCAATTTGGACAGAAACAGCAATACAATTTAGGTTATTAACAATGTTGATCTGACGATGGAGGAGGGTGTCTGAGATAAATAAGGCAACCGAGCCGCCGCGGGATGTATAATTTATGTTGTTGGTATAGAGGGAATAACCAAAGATATTAAAATTATATGGGTCATTGTCGCGCCATCGGGTCTCCTGAACGGCGGCAATCAATGGTTTATTTTTAGAATATATTCTTCGAATTCTGCCCAATGGGATATGAGTGACCCCGTATTCCATTGGAGCAAGAATTAAGTGGTGGGTGTCTGCATTAATGGTTGTGATCACGTTCCCGCAGCCGCGTGTGTGGCGGTGATGGTGAGGCAGAGTCGTCCGATTCATAATCGGACGACTCTGGTGTGACTGCTTGCTCTGGGTCCTTGGGGGATTCCCGAGCGTGCGATGGGGGGTCAGGGCTGTCCTGTGAGGACTGCGATGGGGAGGTGGAGGGACAGGGAAGGTCCTGAAGGGGCGTCGCCGGGGAGGCCTGAGCCTGAGAGGGTGGCTGGGTGGAGGGGGGACCGGGGTGGTCCTGGAGGGGCGGCGCGGAGGGGGCCTGATTCCGAGAGGGTGTGGCCGGGGGGGGGAGGCTGGAGGTGGATGGTCCTGCGACGGGAGCAGGTCGCAAGGCCGGTGCAGGGTTGGAGTGGGTGAGCGGGCGCTCGGCGTAGGTGGGCACACGGGTCATCGGGCGGGCGGTCGCCTCGGCCGGGGTCGGCCAGAGGGGCTGGAGGAGCGGTTGACACCAGGCAGAGGCTGGCCTCTGCGTCGAGGGCGGTGCTGGGGGGGGGGCTGTCCGTCCCTGCTGCTGCTGCCCCTTTGCTTCCAGCCAGACTGGGCAGCGGGGGTATGAGGCGGGGTGTGGGCCCTCGCAGGCTGCGCATCTTGGCTCCTGGGCCTCGCACTAGGCCGTGGTGCACAATGGCCGCACACCGGGTTGCGGGCGCGACAGACCCCACTGTGGTGGCCATAGCGCTGGCAAAACCCACAGCGCTTGGGCGGTGGGGTCGACGGGCGGCAGGGGCACCGAAGGTACCCAGCGTATAGGTGCGTCGGCGGGGCGAGCGACCTGTACTCCACTTTGAGTAGGGGGCTCGGGGTCGGTGCGGAGGGGCGTCCCAAGCGGACGACTTCACAGATGCCTTGCGGGGTCAGCTCCTCCAGGAGCTCCTCCTCTGGGAGGTGTGCCAGCTCCGGGCCAAACACCGTGACGAATGTGTTGTTGAGGCGGTCCGCAACTACCACCTCAACAGGGTGAGCCAGGAAATGGCTCCGGTGGAGGAGGGCCCTGGCCTGGGTTGGGTCACGCACCCTTACCAGTAGTGCGCCCGACCGGTTGGTTCGGGCCGACACTACTCCTCCCGTCCACCTGTCCAGCTCTATTGCCACGGCAAAGGGCGACGTACGGTCCCAGGACCCCTCCTTCCGTGCTACGAGCACGAAGGATTCCCCGCCAGGGGATCTCGCGGTGGCGGGGCCCGGGCTCCTGGGCGCGGCCGGCGTCCGCCCTCCGGGGAGGGCGGGGGGTTCCCTGGCATGCCGGTGCGGTGTTGGACCCCTGAGGAGAGGGGGGAGGGGTGAGTGAGTGTGGTAATGGCGCCCTGAAGGGGTGCTGACAAGAGAGGCACCCTGAAGGGGTGCTGCAAGGAAAAGTGTGAAGAGAACTGTCGTGCGAAAGGGGTAGAGAGACACAGTGTTTGGAGGGATGGGAGTAGCCGAACAGAGGCGGGCGCAGTCACGGTCAAAGACCGCTAACCCGATCCATTAAACCAGAAAGGTACCTCTGTCGGCTCTAACCTATTGGGTGGGATGGGACAAAACAATCAAAACTGACCGCTGATACAAGTCGGTTTCCCGACAGCGCTCGAGAGCACCGCTGGGCCGAAGGGGAGTGGGAGGGGGGCTACACCGGCTATTCCGGCGAGCAACCGACTAGTGGCGTCGGCCGGCTAATCCGGCTTACAACCAACTAGTGGTCCGGGTGGCTGACGTCACCCGGGGGGGGGGGGCTGAGCTTCCCGTAGATGCCCTAATAATGACGCTACGAGGCAGCTGGGAGCTGGTTTAATGGATCGGGCTAGCGGTCTACGACCGTGACTGCGCCCGCCTCTGCTCGGCTACTCCCATCCCTCCAAAACTCTGTGTCTTTCTACCCCTTTTTCACGTCACTTCTTTCCACACCTGTCCTTGCAGCACCCCCTCAGGGTGCCTATCTTGTCTGCACCCCTTCAGGGCGCCCTTCTCTCCACACACGCACTTCCCCCTCGTCTCGCCGGATACAATCCCCGCCCCGCCCCGGTATGCCCCGCCCCCTCGGGAGGACGGCGGGCGTCGGCCGCGGCCGGGAGCCCGCCTGCCCTCTCCTCGGGACCCCCGGAGGGGAATCGTTCGTGAATCTCACGAAAGCTGAGGGCTATTGGACCGAACCTCCCCGTTCGCGACCGCGAGGGAGCTGGACGGATGGACCGGTGGCGTGATTTCTGCCAAGGTCCTCCGCTCCGGTTCCCTCCTGGTCCGCGTAAGAGAGGCGGCCCATGCCCGTATACTGCTGAGCTTGGGCAACTTCTTAGGATGCGACACCGACGTTGAGATGGCCGACAGACTAAATATGTCGTTTACTACGGCATATGCGCCCGAGCTCGCGGAGCTCTCAGAGGAAGAGCTCCTCGCGGAGCTCGGGTCGCAGAGAGTCTGCGAAGTCACGCGACTAGGCCGCCGAGCCATACCGGTCCCAGTTCTGAAACTGGGATTTAGGCCCCTGAACCCTCCCAGCCACGTCGTGGCGGGCTATCTAAGGGTGGCACTCCGCCCCTGGACCCCGCCCCCTTCGCGCTGCACATACTGTCAGCGCTACGGACATCTGAGCCGGGCGTGCCGCGCGAAGACGCCAGTCTGCGGCCGTTGCGCCGAGGGCCACCCGTCGGAGACATGCAACACTGATGAGCTGCGGTGTGCGGCATGCCAGGGCCCGCACTTTGCCTCGTCCCCCAGATGCCCTGCCTGGCTATACGCCAAAGAAAGGCACGCAAGTCGCCTCGCCACACAGCGCGGCGCTCCGTCCTCGCCCCCAGCCGTGTGGTCCGTATTTCCGTATGAAATAGCCTTGCCCCCGGTTGACCCCACTGTGGCCGACCCCAGCAGAGGCGGCTCAACGCCCCTCACCCCTCTTGCCCGAACCGACAGAGCCCGCCCATTCCCCCTCCTCCCATCCTCACCCGCTGCCGGCCACGCGCCCCGCCCCCAGAGCGAGCCCGACCGTCTCCCGGCCCCCGCACCGCCAGCAGGCCGCCCCGTTGCCGGTCACGCGCCCCGCTCCCGCTGAGGACCCACTGACACTGGGCCCCCCTCCCCCTCTACCACAAGGCATCACCGTCGCCGGCTGCACGCCCCGCTCCCATCGCGAGCTGCTCGACCGCCCGGCCCCCCATCCGCCTCCAGGCCGCTCAGCCCACCAGGGCTAGAGCCGCGTCCACACCGCCCCTTCTGGGTCGCCCACCCTCCCGGTCCCCCGAGACCAGCCACCACTCCCGTTCCCCGAGCCCGGACCCCCTGGGGATCCAGAGCCTCCCTCCACCTCACCAGGGTCGTCCGACTCCTACGAGACGGACGACTCCGTCACGCCCTCACCGCCACACACGCCTGCGAGGGCGTGAACACCACACCACAACACAACACTAATGCAGACGCCCACCACTGAATTCTTGCTCCAATGGAATACGAGGTCTCTCATATCCAATTGGGCAGAATTCAAGGAATATATCATCAGAAATAAACCATTAATTGCCGCCGTTCAGGAGACCAGATGGCGCGACAATGATCCATCTAATTTTAAAATGTTTGGTTATACTCTTTATTCCCAAAACAGAAACACTACATCCCGCGGCGGTAGGGTAGCCTTATTCGTCTCGAACACCCTTCTTCATCGCCCTATCTCCATTCCAAATGACCTGAATTGTATTGCAGTATCCGTCCAAATTGCACAACTAGAGCTTACTGTACTTTCCCTCTATCTTCCTCCTACGCATACACTATCTCTAACTTCTGTAACCAATCTCTTCGGTCTTCTCCCACACCCCTGTCTGGTGCTGGGTGATCTCAACGCCCACCACCAGGCATGGGGTTGTCACACCACATCCCAGCGCGGACACCATATTGAAACACTCCTCAACACCCACAACATGGTCTTTTTAAACGACCAAACACCCACACACAACACAGACATCGCCCCGTTCCGCCCGTCTGCCATTGACCTCTCCCTAGCCTCAGGTTCTATCTCACCCCTCTTCTCCTGGCACGTTCAATCCGACCCCCTTTTTAGTGATCACTTTCCCATCCACGTCACCCTCGAACGCTCAACCCAGTCTAGAGACCGTTTGTTTATACCCAACCGGAACGTTCGCAAAGCGAAATGGCCATCTTTCTCCCAGGAAATTGATAATCTTATCCCACCCCAGTCTCACCGCCCAATTTCGGCATTGCTCAATACCATACTACTCGCGGCAGAAAAGCACGCACCCAAAACTCGTCGCCCACCCGACCGTAGATCCGTGCCATGGTGGAACGACGAGTGCAAACGAGCCGTCGCCTCACGGTGGCGGGCTGAGCGGAAGTTTCGGAAAAACCTCACTGTAGAAAACATGGTAGAAGCCCGCGAGGCAAAACTACGCTGTCAGCAAATTATCCCTTCGGCCAAGAAACATAGCTGGCAACTCTACTCCAACACATTCAACCGTTTCACCCCCATCTCCCAAATCTGGACTCAACTTCGCTCCTTCTCCAATGGCAGAGCCCCATACCGCGCATTCCCACAACTGACAATTAACCAACAGCACATAACTGAGCCCACAGCCGTCGCGGAACACTTCGCCACTTATTACTCCGACATACCTTCCAACACTCAATACTCACAGCACACCACCTCATTCCTTCGCGACACTCTTGCTACTTGCCTACAACTCCGAACCCTACAACGCACCCTTTACCCCCTATGATCTAAGTTTATCCCTCTCCAAGGTATCCAGTAGTGCTCCTGGACCTGATCACTTGACATATCTCTTCTTTCAAAATATATCTGACTCTGGTAAAGATATACCTCCTCTCGGCACTAAATCAATTAGGGACTGACGGCACTTTCCCACCCTCTTGGTCTACTAGTGCTATCATCCCTATGCCTAAGCCTTCCAAACTTCGACATCTCCCCTCTAGCTATCGTCCTATCTCTCTCACTAGTTGTGCTTGCAAAATTTTTGAACCCATGGTCAATGGACGAATCAGAGTCTATCTCGAAAACAACAAAATTGTATCCCCCTTTCAGAGCGGCTTCCGACCAAGGCGAAGCACCGCTGACAACCTAATCGAAATTGTGGATTCAATTCAGCGTGGTTTTTGGAAAAAATCCGAAACCATCGCCCTTTTTTTAGACCTAAAATCCGCGTTTAACAAAGTACACAGTTCTGCCCTTCGAATTAAATTACACCGTATTGGTATCAAGGGCAGAATGGCCACCTTTATCACAAACTTTCTAGAAAATCGCCCCTTCGTCGTCCGCTGCGGCAACATTCATTCCCATCCCCACAATATCGACCAAGGCGTCCCGCAAGGCAGCGTCCTATTTCCAACCCTCTTTCTTATCATGATCAACGACGTATTAGAACAACTTCCCCTAATTTCTCCCCTCCTAAAATATTCTCTCTATGCCGATCACTTGGCTATTTGGTGTACACACCCGTCGGCAGATTCAGCTAATCACTTTGTTCAACTCGCCATGAATCACATTGATTCATGGTGCTCCCTCTGGGGGCTACAGATCTCTCCCACGAAATCGGCCAATATGCTCTTCTCCCGGCTCCCCAGGCATATCCAACCTAGCACACCACTCCGCTATCGCGATCAAATTATCCCCCTCCAAGCCTCCTTCAAATATCTCGGAATTATCCTCGACAAAGGACTCTATTTTGGCCCCAACATTATTCATCTTAAACAACGCTGCGCTGTGCGTCTAAATTTCCTGCGCTGCATCTCCGGCTGCGACTGGGGTGCAGACAGGACAACCCTTAACAAAATGTACATCGCACTGATTCGTTCAATCCTGGAATACAACGCGTTTATCTTCGATCATATATCTCCAACACTCACCAAATCACTAGAATGCATACAAGATCAGGCACTCCGCCTCATCACCGGAGCACACGGCACCACACCTACCACCAGTCTCCGGGGTGAGGCCAATCTCCCTAGCCTACAACACCGCAGAACATTACAACTCGTCAGATACCACTTCAGGACAACAACACAGCTAAACCACCCCTCCAATGTCGCATGGTCTAAACCCCCGGTTCGGCGCTCCAAAAAAAAAAAATACAGCATTGCTATTCACTTGAAGCAGGTCCTCAATCGACACTAAAATTTCCCGATATTACCCCTGACCGAGTTCCCCCATTTCTCCAATTCTGGCACATGAAACATCCCAAACGTGAGTATCTCTTTAGGCACAATAAAATCCTACTCACCCCCATCGACGTTCAAGTCAATTTTTTTTAATATCAAGAGGCCCACCCCAACACACTTTCTTTTACACTGACGGCTCCCGTACCAGCAATGGTACGGGCGCCGCCTGGTGCGGTGGGCTCGACACTGGCGACACCAAATTAACACGTCATCATTCGGTATACACAGCAGAATTAGTAGCCATACTCACTTGCCTCCAACACATCATTGCACAACACATCACTGCCCCTACTACAATATGCACTGACTCACGATCCTCCGTGGACGCCCTCGCGGCCATACACAACACCACGCACCCCACACTCCACGCCATCTGACACCTCTACAACGACAACCACGCACGCCTTCAGCTCACTCTCCTCTGGATCCCCGGACATAGGGGTATCCCAGGGAACGATCGAGCGGATGGTCTGGCCCGAACGGCGATCGACCTGCCCCCGAATGAGGCAGTTCCCGTACCACCCGGGGATCTCCTAGCCCTGACCAATAGCCTATTTAAGAAACATATCCAGGACTGTTGGTCACACAACACCACACACCTACACGCTATCAAGCCCACACTCGCCAACTGGCTCTCTTGCAACCAACATTCTCGTCTGAACGAGGTGATGCTCGCCAGACTTCGCCTCGGACACACCAGACTGACACACAATTATATTTTTCATCGACCACACCGCCTTCCACTTTGTACCACATGTCGTGTCCGCATTACTGTCGCCCATGTCTTACTTACCTGTCCAGCATATGCTCCTCATCGTCGCGCTATTACCGAGTATTTCACCAACAACCATACGCAAATTTCGCTTCGTGCTCTCCTCGGGGATGAGCACCCGGCGCTCCTCCAGTTACTTTTCCGCTTTCTACATGACACCCAACTTTCCGAACGGATCTAATTTCTCTGTTGTACGTTACCTGGTCCAAACTGTATTGATGTGAAGTTAAAAGCTACGACACGTGCCGCACTCTTCGTTCGCTGTATGACTCCGCTCCACACCTCTTCCTCTCCGACGTCGCAAAACACATACATATAGGTTATCTCACACTAGGTAGAAAGGAATTGATCCAATTTGGCCAAAACGGACGGATTTCCTTATAAATTGCGCTTCGTTTTTACCTACGGGTTTTCCAAGCAGCTTGGTTTTCCATTTGTTAGGGGTTTCCAAGCTTTAACTTAACATACACCGACACATACAAGGTCGGGCCTGAATCCCACGACTCGCTCTGGGTGCCAGGCCTCCGCTTCGCTTCGCTTCAGATCTCAGGTGGGCAGTGGAGCCTCTCCGTAGGAGCTGCCCACCCTCCAAATGTCCTTCCATTGTTATGATTGTATGTTTGTATGTATGTCTGAACATGTACCTGTTTGCTATGTATGTATCGTCCCTCTACGCCATGTTTCTTGTTTTACGGCGTCTCTCCTTTCTTGCTTAATTGATATAACCGGATGTCACATAAGACGGATTAACGTAATTCCTTCTTTAACGTAACAATCTCTAGCAGATGGCACTTTGCCTCAGCTAAAGATTTAGGGGGGAGGGAAACAGCTGGGAGAGGGTGGGCGGGGTCTTGGGACAGCGGGCAGCTTCTTTGCTCGATCACTAGTGAATCTGCGAGACACCAGGTCTTTTCGAGCCTCCGAGGGGGCGCAGCCGAAGCTGGAATGCACTCCCAGGAGACGAAACCGGCCCGACGCCCTGTCAACCGCGGAGCGTGGGTTCCAAACCCGGTCATCCGAAACCGACCAGCATTTTGTTCTGCTTTCATAATGAGGGTACGGCAATCCGCAGCGTTCGCAGCGATTTGTGCAGCTCTTGATGCCGTTGTTGTTCACTGACAGACATAGAAGATGGCCTGAGAAGATCCTCCGATGATAACGCGCATCGGATTGTCGGATCGTGGCTCTTCAAAGATCTCGGAAAACAAGATCCTGCGAGCCTGCGACACAACATTGTCAAAGTAGCCGCGGAAGCAGGAAACTCTGTGACATGGGTTCGGCAGTGCCTCAGGTCATTGCTATGTCAATCGAGACGGGTCGAGTTTATTCGTGTCACTGATTCATTCATGTCGTGTCACCTGTGGGCGTTAATCGGGAGCATCTGCTGACCCCCCCCTCCCCTCCCCCACTACCGTGCTTATTGAGGTAGATATGCGGCGGGGATGCACACTTGTAGCATTTGCAAATATGCATAATCCTCCGTCACATTGGCAAATATGCCATAATCCTCCGTCACATTTGCAAATATGGCATAATCCTCCGTCACATTTGCCAATATGGCATAATCCTCCGTCGCATTTGCAAATATGGCATAATCCTCCGTCACATTTGCAAATATGGCATAATCCTCCGTCACATTTCGAAACACTGTTCCGGAGTTGAGAAATGGCTACTTAGCTACGTGTTCGGTCGACAAGTTTCAGCTTTGTCTTTATGCTGTGTGCGACAGGCCTCCCCAGCTGGACAAGAGTCACGTCATGTCCTAATCCCGGCACCGCTCTATGCAGCGTTTCGGGGTAGTACCGCCGTGGTGGTACTCAATGCAGCATTTCGGCGTGGTACCGCCTTGGTGGCACTCTATGCAGCGTTTCGGGGTGGTATGTACCGCCGACTTGGCAGTGCATGTAGACACAGGCTAGCAGGCACTTTGGTGTAAAGTATCGGTGAAAATATGGCGCCAGCTGGTGGCGCTTGAGCACCAGTTCGATTTATGTAAGCACCACGTAAATTTTGTAACTTTGGTGTTTGGTTTGCGGTGACGAATTAAGCAGAGCCACACGGAGAGCCGGTTACAAGGACACCGGCTGGAAGCATCGCAAGCTGTGAAAATCTTCATCAGCGTCTCAAGATATTCCCAAGTCTCTTTCAAACTCACCGACCGAAAAGCCACGCGGGAGACACGGCGCCAGTTTCGGTCAGGCGCCGCCGGGGTCAGCGACAGTTGAGCCATTTGTCACGCTCCGCGTTCTTCTGGTCCTGTCTGCGACGAATCGCGTCTGGGCCGCCCCACGTCCGACGTGCAGCCCCGGCGCACGCTGCACGCTGCATGCTGCACGCCCTACGCCCGTGCCCCATTAATCAGTCTAATTACGGAGTGCCGGCCGGTCTGGACGCAGAGCACTCTATTACAGCCGGTGGGGCGGCAATTTCTGGTGTTTACAGAGCCATACACAGGGAGCGCCACCAGTGGAGCCACGTGGAGAGGCAGTGCCTGGTCGTGTCACCAGCAGAGACGCTCTCCTGTCTGGTGCATATTCATCCTTTCACAGGGGTGTGGGAATCTGCCACATTGCAAATGATATGCTCGACAAGTGTGAGCGGGAGCGAAACACGAGCCACTCGCCCCATGTGCATGCTCTGGTACAATAGTTCATTATGCCAGACGGCCCGGCCCGGCCAGCACGCCTTTAAAGTCGTTATGAGGTGCTGCTTTGAAGAATAACCATACTTTTGACAGGCACGTTTCTGCAGTGGTGCAACTTTGCTATGCAACGTTAGCTGGTCTATATTAATTTTCACGCCGCTACCAGAAGAAGTTAACATAATATGACGATAGCATTTATTGTTCCTCACGTAATATATTGCGCTACGCTGGGGGGGGGGGGGCAACGCATTACAACGTAAGTAAACTTTTTTTTAAACATTATTGGCCACAGTGCCACGCCTGGAAAATGTTGTTGCAGTTGCGATCATGTGACGCCTATCTTGAAGAAGCCGAAATGGCCAAAGATAGACCAGCTTGTAGCTGAGAGAGGCATAGCTATCGTGCACCGCCTCCTGCACAACGAGCATGCACCTGACAGCATGAAAGGCATTCAGAAAGGCATCATTCCGAGAGAATGCATCTACCAGAGAGGCTCGGGGCTCAATAGCTGAATTTATGCAGTTTCTTCGAATCCGCACCGAGGAGGTACGGAGATCTTTTACGTTCCTTGCGGCATTCAGGTGGAAAGAGGCGCCGGCTGAAGTGTGAACCGCAACAACGGATGCATCATGCGATATCTCGTGCACGAGTGCGCGGGTGGATGGGAAACCACCAGCAGGCTGGCCATTGCGTCGGTCACTGTTTATGTCTTCTAGTAATGTGCGTATGTTCTTTTCCCAAATGTATATCTTACTGATGTAGTTTTAAAGCTTGCATATTAACTCAAGTCCTGAAAACCGTATTATTGCCGATAGCATAGGAATATATGCGAATAATGATGAACGTATATGTTTGTTACAACGTTTCACATTCTACTTTCTTTACTCATGGTCAGATGTGCTCATTTAATTTTCATCTTTGTGCATTTCATTCCAGTATTCTTCTTAATATTTGTTCAAACAAAGAGGTTCGCGACGGTATATACGCTTCATGAAAATTGTCAAGTGTTAAGTGTTGTCAAGTGTTAGATTTATCAACATTATCACAATATATCTCCTGAAGTACTCTCAATCTTTGTCCGAAGAAAAGGATTTGCTGTGATATTACCCTGAGCGGGCGGGCAGCTCACCATAGATCTCCCACCACAGCCGGCGCTCGCCATCTGTACTCGATGGCAAACGTGTCAAGCATTTGGTTGGTGCTCCGGAGTCTCGGATTCAGGCCCAGGGGAAATTAATTTATTTCTGTTTTAGCAATACAATTTGGTGCGTGTGTCGCATCTGATATCACTTCAGCTCTCCATACATGTTTGAAGACGCCGGTAACCGGACAAATGTACGTACGCAAATGTACGTAAGCAACGTAAGCGCAGATGTACGTATGGTAATTGTACGTAAGCGCAGATGTACGTGTGGCTAATGTACGTAAGCGCAAATGTACGTATGGCAAATGTACGTATGCGCAAATGTACGTAAGCGCTAATGTACGTAAGCGAAAATGTACGTAAGCACAAATGTACGTAAGCGCTAATGTACGTAAGCGCAAATGTACGTATGCGCAAATGTACGTAAGCGCAAAAGTACGTAAGCGCAAATGTACGTAAGCGCAAATGTACGTAAGCGCAAATGGATGTATGCGTAAAAGTACGTAAGAGCAAATGTACGTATGCGCAAATGTACATAAGCACAAAAATACGTAAGCGCAAATGTACGTATGCAGATAGGGACGTAAGCGCAAAAGTACGCATGGCAGATGTATGTAAGCTCAGACATACGAAAGCACAAAAGTACGCATGGCAAATATGCTGATGGCAGATATACGAAAGAGCAAATGTGCGTATGACAAAGGTAAGCGAATGTATGTAAGCTCAAATGTACGCATGGCATATGTACCTAACCAAATGTACGTAAACGCAAAGGTACGCATACGTAAATGTACGTACATTTACGCATACGCACAATTGCACATACGTACATTTGCGCATACGTACATTTGCGCATGCGTACTTTTGCGCTTACGTACATTTGCGCTTACGTACATTTGCTTACGTACATTTGCTTACGTACATTTGCTTACGTACATTTGCTAACGTACATTTGCTTACGTATATTTGCTTACGTACATCTACCATACGTACATTTGCCCCTACGCACATTTGTCCTTACGTACATTTGTCCTTACGTACATTTGTCCTTACGTACATTTGTCCTGACATACATTTGTCCTAGAATCGAAGACGTCAGTCAGCATAAACACTCAAGGCAATGCGCCCATGAGTGACCGTGGCTGATGCACACGGAGATTCGACTTCAACTGGGCTTTTAACACTTGCGCTAGCTGGTTCAGCGCCTATAGGGGCTATAGGCGCCTTACAACGGTTGTTATTATTTATACGTGGTAGCTCTTGTTAAGAGAAGTTGAGTCTGGTATCCGCATTCCTCCATCCACATGATATATGCGCTGTTGAGTATGTATCTGACATCATACATTACGCTTTGAAACATGCATGACTTGCACCACCTACTACCAGCACTCGCGGCAAACATGCGGCCGACAGGCGTAAGCACAGAGAGTGGGAGGGCACAAAAGGCAGAACCGTCCCAATGTCCGAAACAGTACACACCATTTGGCTTTGCACGAAAGCGCTGAACTTCAGAGCGGCTGTGTTCCTGATCGACTCTGATATCGACTCTCCTGCGCTCTTGCAGCAGCCACACTGGTGCCGTCATGGACGGGCCATGCAGGCACCATATGCAAATGCAGGTGGTGGCGGTGCACGACGTGTGTGCAGACAGCCGGCGACAGCGTCTGGCGTAGCTTTCCCTCCCGTGACGCACCTCTGTGCACACACGCAGCCCTTGTGCACACGTACAGCCCTTGTGCACACGTACAGCCCTTGTGCACACGTGCAGCCCTTGTGCACACACGCAGCCCTTGTGTACACACGCAGCCCTTGTGCACATGTATAGCCCTTGTGCACACGTGCAGCCCTTGTGCACACATGCAGCCCTTGTGCACACATGCAGCCCCTGTGCACACGTGCAGCCCTTGTGCACACATGCAGCCCTTGTGCACACATGCAGCCCTTGTGCACACGTACAGCCCTTGTGCACACGTGCAGCCCTTGTGCACACATGCAGCCCCTGTGCACACGTGCAGCCCTTGTGCACACACACAGCCCTGGTGCACACATGCAGCCCTTGTGCTCACGTACAGCCCTTGTGCACACGTGCAGCCCTTGCGCACGCATGTAGCCCCTGTGCACGCATGCAGCCCCTGTGCATACGTACAGCCCCTGTGCACACATGCAGCCCCTGTGCACACACGCAGCCCTTGTGCACACGTACAGCCCTTGTGCACACGTGCAGCCCTTGTGCACACATGCAGCCCCTGTGCACACGTGCATCCCTTGTGCACACATACAGCCCTTGTGCACATATGCAGCCCTTGTGCACACGTGCAGCCCCTGTGCACACATGCAGCCCCTGTGTACACATGCAGCCCTTGTGCACACGTGCAGCCCTTGTGCACACGTGCAGCCCTTGTGCACACATGCAGCCCTTGTGCACACATGCAGCCCCTGTGCACACATGCAGGCCTTGTGCACATGTGCAGCCCTTGTGCACATATTCAGTTAGACGCTAGGGAGTGTTTAGCTTCGCCTGTCAAGTTTTACAACATAAATTGAGACGGGTGAAAGTGTGGTTGGGCTTGGCTTTAAGACGCTGAATCCAAAATGTTGGCGTTACAGCAATGTTATTTAAAGTGGGGCACTCCTCCATGACTTCCTCCTTGCAAAGGTAACCCTATAGGCAAGTAAGGACATGGAAATGAAACGGTGAGGTCTGGGATCGAACCATCAAAACAGTGCCTCTTAACTGCCGACAATAATTCTTCTTTGATTATTTTGGTTTGTCGGAGGTGGGATGAGTGTGCCTAGGAGGATAGATGCATGACAAAGTGTGGGATGTATGCTGTTTTATATACTTTGAGGAGGCTCAATATTGGCGTTTCCCCTCCCCAATGATTTCAACTTTTAACACGGGACCCTATGAAGTGTGGGCCCAATCTGCTTGGACTTGCCCATTTCCTCCAATGCATTGTGCCCCGAATTATTTTCAAAAATGAACGGGCAACAAAACCTCGGTAACATGTGCCTGTTACTGCATTCATTGGGGAGGGAGCTAAGATGCACTTCACAGGAGAACCCTGTGTGTGGCATGAAGTGGTCAGATGGTCCGGTCCGTCCTCGGGTGGAGCTAAGCTGCACTTCACAGGAGAACCCTGTGTGTGGCATGAAGTGGTCAGATGGTCCGGTCCGTCCTCGGAGGAGCTAACTGCACTTCACAGGAGAACCCTGTGTGTGGCATGAAGTGGTCAGATGGTCCGGTCCGTCCTCGGGTGCGAGCGATGTCAGAGTAGCGAATTCTAACTCACACGTCTCCGAGGATATTCCACGCCAGTCATTCACTGCGAAGCAGACTCTGGTCTCCGATGGAACTGCAAGTATGGTGAAAATGTGCCGGATAAAAAAATCCTGAATATCAAGGTGCCAAATTAGGCTGAAAATACACTTAAATAACAAGGAAGTGCCAACTAAGGTTAAGAACCAATGATGTAGACGGCTCAAGCTATTCCAATTGAATGATGAAATAAGTCCACTTCAGTCGAACACGTATATGCATCTATATCAAAGTGTTTTCAATCTAATCGGATCCAAATGAGAGCAAATTGTACATGGTTGACTGGAGAGCTTGCCTTCAATATAAATTATGTCGACCGAGAACAAAACCTTAAAAGTGCTTGAACCATGAGTTCATCTTAGAACCATAGCGAAATCCACAACATGAAGTCTCAATTTGCGCCCACCGTTTCTCAGTGGAGGTTGTTCCGATTTAAGTTCGACCTTTAAGTCCAGCCACCTTCTGCCCATTTTCGAGTCGGCGTAGACCATCTCCCAGTCAGCCCCTCTGAGGGTAGCAGCACCTCGCTCCCGGAGTGCAGACCACCTCCCAGTCAACCCCTCTGAGGGTAGCGGCACTTCGCTCTCCGAGTGTAGACCACCTCCCAGTCAAGAGGTGGTCGCGGAGGGGTAGCGGCACTTCGCTCTCCGAGTGTAGACCACCACCTGGTCCACCCCTCTGAGGGTAGCGGCACTTCGCTCTCCGAGTGTAGACCACCTCCCAGTCAAGAGGTGGTCGCGGAGGGGTAGCGGCACTTCGCTCTCCGAGTGTAGACCACCACCTGGTCCACCCCTCTGAGGGTAGCAGCACCTCGCTCCCGGAGTGTAGACCACCTCCCAGTCAACCCCTCTGAGGGTAGCGGCACTTCGCTCTCAGAGTGTAGACCACCACCTGATCCACCCCTCTGAGGGTAGCGGCACCTCGCTCCCCGGAGTACAGACCATCTCCCAGTCAACCCCTCTGAGGGTATCGGCACTTCGCTCTTCGAGTGAGACCACCTCCCAGTCAAGAGGTGGTCGCGGAGGGGTAGCGGCACTTCGCTCTCAGAGTGTAGACCACCACCTGATCCACCCCTCTGAGGGTAGCGGCACCTCGCTCCCCGACAGCTCGGCCGCAGGCACCTGTGCCAACACGCCGCCAACACTTCCGCATCGCGCCGGCGCGGCGCGTCCAGCATCCTCCGACCCGTCTTCCCGCGTCACGCCTGGCGACGCCTTTCACTCCGCAGCCACCGCATCCACCGCCGCCGTTGACGTCACACAACAGGTGTGACGTCAGAGGGCCCGCGGCGTACCGGGCAGCTTACTCCGCGGTGGGCCAGAGCAGACCAGTGGGCGGCCTGTGATGTTTTAGAGGCGGCAGCGAGATGTGAGGTGGAGGTACCCTATCTGGGACGGTAACCGCCCCAGACATTTAGAACGTCGGGGTTCCTGGGATCGTTGGAACAAACTGACGGTGTTTTTAAGATGGCTAAAACGTTTCGATGAAACCGTATGAGTGTAGCCAGTGGTTGGTAAGATGTTATGATCACATTTGCATGCATGATTCACTGCCCGAAACGCTTTGTGGCCCTTCAAGAGGAGGATTCGAAGAAATATATTTGCTTACCCCTTGCCTGCACAGAGAGTAATAAAAGCACCGAGTTTTTTTTAAAAATTATTATTATTATTTTTTGTTTCCTAAATCTTTAGCTGAGGCAAAGTGCCATCTGCTAGAGATTGCTACGTTAAAGAAGGAGTTACGTTAATCCGGCTTATGTGACATCCGGTTATATCAAGTAGTCAAGAAAGGAGAGACGCCGTCAAACAAGAAATATGGCGTAGAGACGATACACGCATGTCATACAGGTACATATACATACATACAGACACTCATGACAATGGAAGGACATTTGGAGGGTGGGCAGCATCGTAACCTCCGGAGAGGCTCCACTGCCCACCTGCGACCTGAAAAGCGAAGCGGAGGCCCGACGCCCAGGGCGAGTCGTGGGCGTCGGGCCCGACCTTGTGTGTGTAAGTGTATGTTTTAAGTTAAAGCCTGGAAACCCCTAAAAAGGGGAAAACCAGGCTGCTTGGAAAACCCGAGGGTAAAAAACCAAGCGCAATTTAAAAGGAAGTCCGTCCGTATTAGCCAAATTGGATCGGATCCTGTCTACCTAGTGTGAGATAACCTATATGTATGTGTTTTGCGACGACGGAGAGGAAGAGATGTGGAGCGGAGTCATACAGCCAGTACGGAGTGTGGCGCGTGTCTTATAACTTTTATCAGGCTAGCTTGGAAACGGAAAATGCGACGGAGGCTTTATATCAGTTCGGAGAGTTTGGCGTCCTGGAGGAAGCGAAAGAGTAAATCAAGTAGTTCCGGGTGGTCATTCCCGAGGAGAGCTTGAAGCGAAAGTTGTGAGTGGATCTTGGCGACATATTGCATGATATAGCGACGGTGAAGAGCATATGCTGGGCAGTCAAGTAAGATATGAGTGACAGTAAGGCGTACTTGACATGTGTTACAAAGTGGAAGGCGGTGAGGTCTATGAAAAATATAATTGTGTGTCAAATTGGTGTGTCCCAGGCGAAGTCTGGCGAGTACCACCTCGTTCAGACGGTTGTGCCGGTTGGAGGAGGGCCAGCTGGAGAGTGTGGGCTTGATGGTGTGTAGGTGTGTGGTGTTGTGTGACCAGCAGGCCTGAATATACTTTTTGAACAGATTATTTGTGAGGGATAAAAGATCTCCGGGGGGTACTGGGGCTCCGTTGTTATCGGGGAGGTCGATCGCCGCGCGGGCGAGACCATCCACCCGTTCATTTCCCGGGATGCCCCTATGTCCAGGGATCCAGAGCAGTGTGAGTGGAAGGTGTGCGTGGTTGGCATTGTAGAGGTGTCGGATGGCGTGGAGCGTGGGGTGTGTGGTGTTGTGTATTGAGGCGAGGGCGTCCACGGAGGATCGTGAGTCAGTGCATATTGTAGTAGGGGTAGTAATGCGTTGCGCAATGATGTGTTGTAGGCAAGTGAGTATGGCGACTAGTTCTGCTGTGTATACCGAATGGTGAAGTGTTAATTTGGTTTGACCAGTGTCGGGCCCACCGCACCAGGCGGCTCCCGTACCATTGCTGGTACGTGAGCCGTCCGTGTAGAAGAAGGTGTGTTGTGGGTGGGCCTCTTGATATTCAAAAAATCTAATTTGGACTTCGATGGGGGTGAGCAGGTTTTTGTTTTCCCGAAAGAGATACTCAAGTTTGGGGTGTTTCATGTGCCAAAACGGGATTAGAGGAGGCAATTTGTCGGGGATTACGTTGGGGAATTTGAGTGCGAATGTGAGGACATGGTCTAAATGTATGGCAATATTGTATTTGTTCCTATTATATGTACGTCGAACGGGAGGATTAGAGAGTGCGAGGGTGGCAGGGTGGTTGTGCTGTGTTGTGGTGCGAAAGTGGTATCTGACTAGTTGAAGTATTCTGCGGTGTTGTAAGCTGGGGAGGTGGGCCTCAGCCCGGAGACTAGTGATGGGCGTGGTGCGGTGTGCTCCGGTGATGAGGCGAATTGCGTTATTCTGTATGCGTTCAAGTGTTGAGATGTGTGAAGGGGATATATTATCGAAGATAAACGCATTGTATTCCAGGATTGAGCGAATCAGAGTAATATACATTGTGTTGAGTGTGGCCCTGTCTGCACCCCAGTCGCGACCGGAGATGCAGCGCAGGAGATTTAGACGTTTTGCGCAACGTTGTTTTAGATAAGCAATATGGGGGCCGAAACAAAGACTTTTGTCTAGCACGATGCCAAGATAGGTGAAGGTGGTTTGGTGAGGGATAATTTGGTCGCGGTAACGGAGTGGTGTAAGAGGTGGAATGTACGTGTTGAGCCGGGAGAAAAGCATTGTGACGGATTTGGTTGGGGAGATTTGCAGTCCCCAGAGGGAGCACCAGGAATCAATTTGATTCATGGCGCGCTGCATTATATAATTTGCATTGTCTGCCGATGGGTGCGTGCACCATATGGCCAAATCATCGGCGTAAATGGAGTATTTTAGACAGGGGGCTATGTGATGGAGGTCAGCGAGCGCATCGTTAATCATGATAAGAAAGAGGGTGGGGGATAGCACGCTGCCTTGTGGGACGCCTTGATCTAATTTTTGGGACCGAGAATGGATATTGCCGCAGCGGACGGTGAATGTTCTATCAGCGAGAAAGTTCGTGATAAATTTTGCCATTCTGCCTCGGATGCCAATACGATGTAATTTGATTCGGAGTGCCGAACTGTGTACTTTATTGAATGCGGATTTTAAATCGAGAAAGAGTGCCACGGTTTCATGTTTTTTCATGAAACCGCGCTGAATCGAGTCAACTAATAGAATGAGGTTGTCAGTGGTGCTGTGTCTGGGTCGAAAGCCGCTTTGAAAGGGTGTGAGAATTTCGTTGTTTTCGAGGTGAACTCTGATTCGTCCATTGACCATGCGCTCAAAAAGTTTAGAGGCACAACTAGTGAGAGAGATAGGTCGATAGCTAGAGGGGAGGTCGCGAGGTTTGCGAGGTTTAGCGATAGGAATGATAGTGCTAGTAGACCAGGAGAGGGGGAAGGTGCCGTCAGTCCATAGTTGGTTTAGTGCCGAAAGGAGGTTGTCTTTTCCGGAGTCGGATAAATTTTGGAAGAAGGGGTATGCCAATTGGTCAGGGCCAGCCGCGGTGTTTGTTACTTTGGATAGGGATAAATTTAGTTCATAGAGAGTAAAGGGGGCATTATATGGTTCCGTGTTGTCCGAGGTAAAGTTGCAGGTGGCGAGAGTGGTTTGTAGAAAGTCGGTGGTTTGTTGCGAGTATTGCGTATTTGAGGAGATGTCTGCATAATAGGTGGCAAAGTGTTCCGCGACGTCCGAGGGTTCTGTGATGCTGCGTTGATTAATTGTCAGTTGTGGGAATCCGCGGTGTGGGGATCTGCCATTTGAAAAAGAGCGAATTTTGGTCCAAATCTGGCCGATGGGGGTAAAACGGTTGAATGAGTTTGAATAGAGTTGCCAGCTGCGTTTTTTGGCGCTAAGGATAATCTGCTGACAACGATTTTTAGCCTCGCGGGCTTCTAACATGTTTTGGGTGGTGAGATTTTTGCGAAATTTTCGCTCAGCCCGCCGCCGCAGAGCGACGGCGCGTTGACACTCGTCGTTCCACCACGGCACGTGAGGACGGCCGGGGAGCGACGAGTGTAGGGGACATGATTTTCTGCCGCGAGTAATATGGTGTCAAGAAAAGCTGATATTGGGGGGTGTGAATGAGGAGGGAAGACGGTGTCAATTTCCTGGGAGAATGATGGCCATTTCGCCTTGCGAACATTCCAGCGGGGGAGAAATGAATAATCTCTAGCCTGGGCTGAGCGTTCAAGCATAATATGAATAGGGAAGTGATCGCTAAAGAGGGGGTCGGGTTGTACATGCCAAGAAAAGAGGGGTGAGATGGAGGCCGAGGCCAAAGATAGGTCGATGGCAGATGGACGGAACGGGGCAATGTCGGTGTTGTGTGTGGGTGTTTGGTCATTTAAAAAGACCATGTTGTGGGTGTTGAGGAGTGTTTCGATGTGGTGTCCGCGAGGTGATGTGATGTGACAGCCCCATGCCTGGTGGTGGGCATTAAAATCTCCCAGCACCAGACAGGGGTGAGGGAGGAGACCGAATAGGTCGGTCACAGAAGATAAGGATAGTGTAGGAGAAGGTGGGAGATAGAGAGAGAGAGTATAGTAAGCTCTAGTTGTGCAATTTTGACAGAAACGGCAATACAATTTAGGTTATTTACAATGGGGATCTGACGATGAAGGAGGGTGTCGGATATAAATAAGGCGACCCCGCCGCCGCGGGATGTAGAATTTCTATTGTCGGTGTAGAGGGAATAACCAAAGATATTAAAATTATATGGGTCATTGTCGCGCCATCGGGTCTCCTGAACGGCGGCAATCAATGGTTTATTTCTGATGATATATTCCTTGAATTCTGCCCAATGGGATATGAGTGACCTCGTATTCCATTGGAGCAAGAATTCAGTGGTGGGTGTCTGCATTAGTGATGTGTGGTGTGGTGATCACGCCCTCGCAGGCGTGTGTGTGGCGGGGACGGCAAGGTGGGATCGTCAGTTTCGTATGAATCTGACGAGCCAGGTGAGGTGGAGGACTGCTCTGGATCCTCGGGTGGTTCAGGGCATGGGGACCGGGAGCGAGGGCGGGACTCCGGGGACTGAGAGGGGAGGTGACGGCACTGAGGGGGTGGGGTGGACGAAGCCCTTGCCGGCGCAGGCGGGGCGGCTCGGTGGCGAAGGGGGGTCGGGCGACAAAGGGGCCCGCGGCTGGGCGCGTGGCCTGAGGCGGGACGTCCTGTTGGTGGTGAGGGTTCCGGGTGTCAGAGGGTCCGGCGACAGGGGCAGGGGGGCCCGCTAAGGGGGCCAGGCGAGAGGCCAGGGGCAGGGGAGGAGAGCGTAGGCTGGGCTCGTGCGGTCCAGCCCGAGGGGGGCGAGAAGCCGCCTCAGCCGGGGTCGGCCACAGGGGGGCGAGCGGGCCGGGGCCCACACCATCGGCGGTGGGGGTACAGAGGCGACGCGGGCGGCAAGTCGGCGCTGCTGGCGGTCCTTGGCTTCAAGCCATGCCGGGCACCGGGGGGATGACGCTGGGTGGGGGCCCGCGCAGGACGCACACCGAGTGGCCTCGGAGGTGCACATGTCGGTGGGATGCCCCTCGGCACATCTCCCGCAGACCGGCTCTCGGGCGCGGCAGGCCTTGCCCAAGTGGCCATACTTCTGGCAGTAGCCACAGCGAGACGGGGGCGGTGTCCATGGGCGGAGGGCGATGCGCAGGTAGCCGGCCATTATGTAGGCGGGCGGAGTCTGGGTCCGGAATCCCAGCTTGAGGACCGGGCCGAGGCGGGGACTGCGGCCGAGGCGGGTGACTTCACAGACACCCTGATCCTGCAGCTCGGCTAGGAGCTCCTCTTCGGGCATCCCCGTCAGCTCAGGGGCATACGCCGTCATATGGGCCATGTTCAGGCGATCCGCCGGTTCAATCTGGACTGGGCAGTCCATGAACCTCTCTAGGTTCATGAGCTGCCGGGCCTGGGCGGCCTCCCTGACACGTACAAGGAGGGCCCCGGAGCGCAGGACCTTGGCGGACACCACTCCGCCTGTCCATTGGTCAAGGTGACGGGCTATCCCGAAGGGGGAGGTGCGGGACCACGAGCCCTCCGTCCTAGTCACCAGGACGAAGGACTCCCCATCCGGAGGGTCGCGGGGAGGGGGCAGGCGGGCTCCAGGCCGGCGGCGGCCGCCGTCCTCCGAGGGGGGCGGGGTGTCCCCAGGCATACCGGGGCAGGGCGGGTGGGCTTGTACCAAAGGGGGGTGGGTGAAGTGCACGTGTGGATAAGGGCACCCTGAAGGGGTGCAGGCAAGAAAGGCACCCTGAAGGGGTGCTAAAGGAAATGTGTGAAAAGACCTGTAGTGAAAAGGTGGAGAAAGACACAGTGGTTTGGAGGGAGGGGAGTAGCCGGCAGAGGCGGGGGCAGTCACGGTCTGGTGACCGCTAGCCCGAGCCTTTGAACCAGTAAGGTACCTCTGTCGGCTCTAATCTATTGGGTGGGATGGGCAAAAACAGTCAAAGTTGAACGCCGATACAAGTCGGTTTCCCGACGGCACTCGAGAGCGCCGCAGGGCCGAAGGGAAGTGGAAGGGGAGCTGCGTCGGCTAATCTGACGAGCAACCAACTAGTGGCGTCGGCCGGCTAATCCGGCTGACAACCAGCTAGTGGTCCGGGGGCGGAGCTTCCCGTAGATGCCCTAATAAGGACACCTACGAGAGAGCTGGGATGGGCAAGGCCACGCGGCAATTTAATATTGTGGCAATATTCAATTGCGGCGGGCGGGAAGGGAAATGGAACTGGGGCGGCGGGCAACTTCTGCGCTTGATCACCTTTTCGATCGAGATCGCAAGGGTCTTTTCAAGCTTCCTCCTCGTCCTCTGTCCTCAGAGCTCCGATCTCGCTCCACAGAGAAGTTCTTGTTCGTCGAGATCGGGCCCACACCACGTCGCCGCGCCACTGCGCCGACGCGGTGTCACAGCGCTTTGTGACCTTGAACGCTGGGAGGCAGGTCGGTTGACTTTGTACTCCCGCAGTTCCGATGCTGACAATTGGACTGAACAAACGAAAGCAGTTTCTTGATGGGATGCATTTGTCAATGCTCAAGAAAGTCGCAAGCTGCCATTGCAACATATTTCCCTTTTTTATAAGATATGGTCGAAAAACAGGAGTGAGCCGAACACGCCCCCCCTGTTGCGAGTGATAATACAGGCAGTGTGGGGTCGCCAGCACTTCTGACTGGTACTGGTCTCATGTTCTATTTCGTCACAGCGAAAAGAAGACAATATGTTATCGCTACCTGTGTGAAAATTACGTCTCCTCTACCTAGTTCAAGCCGGTTTAAGCATATGAAAGTATTAACACATCCAAAGGCGAAAAAAGCCAACGACACGCCGACGCACGTCGGTGACAGCTAAAGGGGCACGGAAGACTAATGAGACAGCCAAAGGCTGAAATGTCTTTTCCTTTCCAAGCTTGAAAAAGAAACCTTTTTTTAATACAAAAAATAAATCGTATCAGTCCATTTCTGGGCTAGCTTAGATTAGAAGATGGCATATTTTATTTAGTGGTAGCGTCCTTATGAGACAGCTGCTGGCTGAAAAAAAAATATGCGGCACAGGTGGCGGCCTATGCTAAATTCTCATAGACGTCGGCAGTATGCCGGACCGGCATTGCCGGTGAGACAGCAAGTGAGCTGTCTCATACGGGACATTTGTGGCGCGTTGAACCTTATTGAATGACCTTGCTGCACGAAGTAGAATCGGGTCCTGGGAAATGACGTCATGGAAGTTAAGGGCATCTGCTTGGACTTAATTAGCGCAATAATTCGTGAAACAAAAAAGCAAACGATACGAAGACAATTTTTTCACGCAACTCCCAACAGATACCAAAAACATTACCACTTTCTTTCATGGATCCGCGGGTACATATATAGTTTTCTGTGACGTCATACTGGAATGACAAACGAGTGTATTCCCTGCAACAATATCTCGGTCAGGGAGAATGTACATCCCCTTCATTTTTTTGCACATGTTATTTCATATTGATATTACATACACAAACAGTATTACAAAGCTAAACTGAGGCTTTCTATCAAAATTGGCGGAAGCAATCGGCTCGGCATGAACTTCCAATTTTCCACTCGTGGTATATCTGTGGCCAATTTCACTAACATCACAAGCTGGGTATTAACACTGAATTCGGTGTGAATAGACCTTTAGGTAATCTGCAAGTATTACCCCTCACACCTCCTTACGTCTACAAGGAAATTAAGTAACTGTCAGCTTACTGCCAGTCAGCTGTTGGCGACTTAAATAGTAAATACTATTATATCTAATTATTATACATAAAACCATTAAATTAAACATAATTAAATAAGATTACCTACAGGTGTATTCACGCTAAATTCAGTGTGAATACACAGCTTGTGATGTTAGTCAAGTTGGCCTCCTGATCGTCGCAAATACGACCACATTTCTCATCTGACATGCCCGCTAGGACGGCTTTGTGCACCCATGATTGCGCCATATTTCGACTTGTGTCTCATTCATAGTATGCTGACCTCCAATAGACTCGCTGCAACTACGTTCATCCACGACACACAACTCCGTGTCCTAGGAACTAGGCTGTCACACCACCTGTGTCTGTCCCGGGTCAGGAACAATCATGACAGGCGAAAACACATATGTCGTGAGGCACAACTATGCAACCAGCATGCCACATGTGGCGAACTTTCCAACCTGCTGCAGCGACTGTTTAAGATCACAATCTGTGACGTCACCTGTCATAGTTGACAACTCATCACGCATGGTGCGTGTTGTGTGGCTGTGAGCTATGCGCGCTGCCTGTTTGTGTATGTCTGTGTGTATGTAGGTGTGTTTGTAGGTGTACGTGTAGGTATGTGTGTGTGTGTGTATGTGTGGTGTGTGTGTGTGCGTATGTGTGTGTGTGTGCGTGTGCGTGTGCGTGTGCGTGTGCGTGTGCGTGTGCGTGTGCGTGTGCATGTGCATGTGCATGTGCATGTGCATGTGCATGTTCATGTGTATATGTATATGTATATTTATATATACATGTACATATATATATATATATATACATGTACATATATTCCGCTCCCGCTTCCACTTCCGCTGATGTGTTAACACGCGCCCTGGAGGGCCTCTGAAAATTACGCGCACTGGAGGGGGGGGGGCGGATTTCGCCCCCCCCCCCTAAGATCTCGGCTCCTAATAAAGCTGGAAGAACGAAATTCGGAGGGTGGATGGGCACGGTAGTGAACTCTATTGTGTGCAATTTTCGTGACCTTAGGTCAATATCTTCAAGGTCAAATGAGGTCAGATTGGCAAAATTTTCCGGTTTTGCGTGGCTTGGCTTGTCATCGTTATGGATCGCTGTGATTGTGTTTAAATGCTCAAAAATGGGCATCAATGATGTTTTTGACATTACTAATGATGCAATGCAGATGCTAGACCCAACATTTGACCTCAGGTCACCTATATAGCACCACTTTATCAGGTCAGTTACCTGTTCCAGTTACCGGAACCGGCCGCCCGCCCGACTGCTCCGTCGGGCAGCTCGGAGCAATCGGCTTCGTGAAGAAGGGAGTGAAGTACATGAATAAAGTATGGAAACGCAATGACAAACAGTATAAATGACAACCAGTAGTGCATTTATGGCAACATTCCGGTTGATCAAGTTTCGTTCCATTAACCTGTCATGAACTTGACCTGACTTGATCTTGGTGACCTAACATGACCTTGAAACTATACAGCATGTCAATATGCATCAAACGAGTCGCTAGTGTTGCCTAGAACACTTCCCTTTTGTCAGTATACTGGAAGCGCATCATCGCCGATTTTTGTGGTCTGGCGCTATAACATTTTTTTAATTTAGCGTCCCCTAACTTGAAAAATTTTCACCCGATTTCAATTTTTCTTGCTTTAATCGACGCGCCGTTCATTTCTAAGCAGGTACACCGAGAATTGCGTATATCGACCGTTAAAATCTGCAGTTATTTGCGAAAAACCGGAGGGGTGGGCGGATTTCGCCCCCCCCTCCAGTGCGCGTGTTAATACGTTACGGTTGTCCACTAATGTGCTACCACGTCACGGTAGTCCGCTGGTATGTTAATACGTTACGGTAGTCCGCTAATGAGTTAGTACGGTATGGTACTCCGCTGATGAGTTAATACGGTATGGTAGTACGCTGATGTGTTAATACTTTCATATGCTTAAACCGGTTTGAACTAGGTAGAGGAGACGTAATTTTCACACAGGTAGCGATAACATATTTTCTTCTTTTCGCTGTGACGAAATAGAACATGAGACCAGTACCAGTCAGAAGTGCTGGCGACCCCATGTATTATCACAGGCCAAGTGCTGGCCTGTATTATCACTCGCAACAGGGGGGAGGGGGGGCGTGTTCGGCTCACTCCTGTTTTTCGACCATATCTTATAAAAAGGGAAATATGTTGCAATGGCAGCTTGCGACTTTCTTGAGCATTGACAAATGCATCCCATCAAGAAACTGCTTTCGTTTGTTCAGTCCAATTGTCAGCATCGGAACTGCGGGAGTACAAAGTCAACCGACCTGCCTCCCAGCGTTCAAGGTCACAAAGCGCTGTGACACCGCGTCGGCGCAGTGGCGCGGCTACGCGGTGTGGGCCAGATCTCGACCTCATCTGACCCCGAAGGGCACCTCGACTCTTCTGACCTATGGTCATGAAATTGATGCTGCTGCGATTTCACTACCACCATAATCTACCCTCGACAGTTTGTGCTTCTAGTTTCAGCATTTTCGGAGGTCTTCGGAGAGGGGACAATTCATCCTCCTCCTCCTCCAGCAGCGTTCAATATTCTTTTTGTTTGCTGACAGCCTGTGATCGGTTGCTTGTATTCATGTGTTGTTGTGTACTTGTCCCACAAACAGCCACCAGGTGGGCACTGGTGTCGACCACAGTACGGATAGGGCAAACGTCAACCGGCTAATGCGAACTGTAAGTTTGCTTACTTGAGGGTTTTGCGGATATGTTATGTTGCCTATGGTGCAGGCACCAGAATATCTTACCGTCAGTTCTTTTTCGAGCAACTTACTTTTATCGTACAATATTTTACACGCCCAAATCACGAAATGCTTATTGTGAGATTCGGTTTAGTATTTCACAGTTCTAATTAATTTTCTGCACACTGCGCACATCATGACAACGACAGGCAAAAATCAAATTTGGTAATTTAACACTATACTACAGTGGAAGATGCCCCAGCATGTTGGAGAGAAAAGCCAGATGTCGGTGGTAGATGAGGCAATTGTTTATAATATCACTGAATCTGATATAACTTTCTCCTCTCGGTTTGAATTTGTACCTGAGCTTCCCAGCCGAAGAATTTAAACCTCAATTGTGCCAATAAATACAATAATGATATGGCGAGGCATCCATTAAAGCAGTATTAAGTGGGGAAAGGACAACAGATATTGTTTTGATGTATCACCACCCACCTGTCGAAATCAATCATATTCTTGTGATTTGAACGTTTCTAATGCCTCGAGTATCACTCGCGAAACTTGGAACAGCTGTATGGAAAAACACGACAATGTTCACACAAAAATCGTAGTCTTTATCGGCTCCAGCCGGCGCCATTTTGAGTGATATCATGACGAAAGCTTATGATCAACTTCTTTGAGGGAAAAGCGTATCCAGGTGCTGGAACAAACTATCAGCGCTATCAGCTATTGATATTGTTTGACCAAGGCTATAGAACGCTGTTTGACGATGTTAGCTCCATCACAGTGGTTTCATGCAAAACCTGGCCATTAGAGCGTGCCACAGTTGGATATTGGTCCTCCGTCTCACTACGCCCATAATAAGTTATCCAATGCATTGTACCGTTGTCCTGTTGATGCGAACACTGCACCAGCATTGGTCGTCCTGTACTTACTCTAGATAAATGGCCGATTTAAAGTTGCTGCATCATTGAGCCTGCTTGTAGGCAGACGTTGCATATAAATCGGAGCACAGTTTATTACAAGATCAATCGCAAACTACAAGGTTAGTAAATGGACAGATGTTAGAGCACTCAGTGGTAGTAGCCAGAGCGGTATCCATAGGCACGGGGAGCGTATCCGTATCCGTGGCTCAGGCCAGAGTATCCGTAGCGACGGGGAGCGTATCCGTACCCGTAGGAGTAGCCGTATCTGCTGGGCTGGTAGCTGCTGTAGCCGTGGTAGCCCAGAGAACGACGGTGGCGGGCGTGGTTGCCGGAATGGCCGTAGCTGCCGTATCCTCGGTGTCCACGGTAATAAGGACCAACTGAGTGTCCACGATGTCCACGGTAGCCACCGAAGAAGATGGGGCTGGCAGAGACAACAGCCACCATGGCAGCCAGAAGCAGCAGCTGTAAACAGGACATGCAAAATCAGATAGATGGGTCTTTTCATAATTGAGTCGAAAAATTTCTAAAATTTCTGCTAAGTTCCTTAATATCACAAAATGACAATGTTGCCCGTCCGTTTTTTTTTGCCGTTTTGCCCCTCGATGCTGGGATAAGTTTTTGACAAGCCTGTTCTGTCATGAAGTTGATAGCGTTTCTATCTGCAATTCGATGCATTGTCGTAGTCCCTTTTGTCTTACAGAGGAATCAATGCTACAAACGCTTTAGTGTTTGCTAGTTGTGAATTATATAGCACACAGATTCACTCCAATAACACTATGACATGTAGAAATCCTGCGCCACAAAATGTAACTTCTCAAAACAAACATTCCGAAACATTGCACATTGCGTACTTCAACATTTAACATTCGCAACCCACAGCTGCCGCAGTTCCACCACTGCTGTGTGAACCGCTCACCGCAAGCTTGGCGTTCATCTCTGCCGTTTGTTGGAGCTCCGACTGCGGGGAGAGCGGACCAGGGAGTGTTTGTCGACTGGCCGGCTGCCGTCGCTTTTATACAGAGCATCATGGGTGTCGACCTTAGGCTTGGCTACAATAGTGCAGTCGATGCTGCTGACGCGTTCATATTTGGGGGCGTGGTCATGAGCACCGTCACACGATTCAATGGTGGGTGGCGGGTGATATGGTTTGTGACGGGTGATGTGGTTGGTGGCGGGTGATGTTGGTGGCGGTTGCTGTGGATGGTGGTGGGTGATGTGGTTGGTGGTGGGTGATGTGGTTTGCGGCGAGTGATATGGTTTGTGGCGCGGATGTGGTTGGTGGCGGGTGATGTGGTTTGTGGCGGGTGATGTGGTTGGTGACGGGTGATGTGGTTTGTGGTGGGGATGTCGTTAGTGGCGGGTGATGTGGTTGGTGGCGAGTGATGTGGTTTGTGGCGGGTGATGTTGGTGGCGGGTGATGTTGGTGGCGGGAGACGTAGATGGTGGCGGGTGATGTGGTTGGTGGTGGGTGATGTGGTTTGCGGCGGGTGATATGGTTTGTGGCAAGTGATGTGACTGGTGGCGGGTGATGTGGTTTGTGGTGGGTGATGTTGGTGGCGGGGGACGTAGATGGTGGCGGGTGATGTGGTTGGTGGGCGGTGAAGCGGTTTGCACCGAATGATCGGAGTTTGATAAATATTGTATGTTTGACGAGTATTTGCAGTTCCTTGACTTTCTAGAAAATGAAGGTATACGGGCTCAGCTCTTTTGGGAGTGAACTTTGTTCCTATAAATGCATGTCAAGCTCTCGGTATATTTTTGTAGAGTATTGTGGTGATGCTAAGATGGCAATGGGAATAGTGATGTTATTAAGATGCATGCCATAATAAATTATTGATACCATTTCAATCGGAATGTAGGTGGAAATGACTATGCTGAAGCGATTCCTATGAGGAGCAGACCTGGTTTCCTCCACCCAAGGGCGTCGCCACCGGGGGGGAGGGGCAGCGGGGGCAATAGCCCCCCTGCCGTGAAACTGGGGGCGCCGCCCCCCCCCCTGAAATTTGAGGAGGCCCCTATCCGCAAATGCACAGCAAAAAAGGTGAGCAAGGAGGCCGACGGGACACAAGATCATGCTGTAAATGCGGCCTCAAGACTGACGAGGCCCCCAGGAAATATAATCAGGTCTCTATAAGAGACGTAGAACAGAGATGGGAGGAGGCCCCCCAGGACGAAAAGGAGCCCCATGACGAAAAGAAGGCCCCAAAACGTAGAACAGAGATTGGGAGGAGGCCCCCAGGACGAAAAAGGGGCCCCCAGGACGAAAAGGAGGCCCTCAGGACGAAAATGATGTACCCAAGGACGAACGGGAGTCCCCCAAGACGTAGAACAGAGATTGGGATGAGGTCCCCAGGACGAAAAGGAGGCCCAGGACGAAAAGGAAGTCCCCAGGACGAAAAGGAGGCCCCAGGACGAAATGGAGGCCCTCAGGACGACAATGAGGCCCACAGGACGAAAAGGAGGCCCCTAAAACGTAGAACAGAGATTGGGAGGTGGCCCCCAGGACGAAAAGGAGGCCCCCAGGACGAAAAAGAGGCCCACAGGACGAAAAGGAGGTCCCTAATACGTAGAACAGAGATTGGGAGGTGGCCCCCAGGACGAAAAGGAGGCCCCCAGGACGAAAAGGAGGCCCCCAGGACGAAAAGGATGCCCCAGGACGCAAAAAGGAGGCCCCAAGACGGAGAACAGAGATTGGGAGGAGGCTCCCAGGACTAAAAGGAGGCGCCCAGGACGAAAAGGAGGCCCCCAGAACGAAAAGGAGGCCCCCAGGACGAAAAGGAGGCCCTAAGACGTAGAACAGAGATTGGGAGGTGGCCCCATGACGAAAATGAGACCACCAGGACGAATAGGAGGCCCCTAAGGCGTAGAACAGAGATTGTGAGGTGGCCCCCAGGACGAAAAGGATGCTCCCAGGACGCAAAGGAAGCCCCCAAGACGTAGAACAGAGATTGGGATGAGGCCCCCAGGACGAAAAGGAGGCCCCCAGGACGAAAAGGATGCACCCGAGGACGAAAATGAGGCCCCCAAGACGTAGAACAGAGATTGGGATGAGGTCCCCAGGACAAAAAGGAGGTCCCCAGGATGAAAAGTAGGCCCCCAGGACGAAAAGCAGGCCCCCAGGACAAAAAGGAGGCCCCAGGACGAAAAGCAGGCCCCCAGGACGAAGAGGAGGCCCCCAGGACGAAAAGGAGACCCAGGACGAAAAGGAGGCCCCAGGACGAAAAGGAGGCCCCCAGAACGAAAATGATGCACCCAAAGACGAAAATGAGGCCCCTAAGACATAGAACGGAGATTGGGAGGTAGCCCCCAGGACGAAAAGGAGGCCCCAGGACGAAAAGGAGGCCCCAGGACGAAAAGGAGGCCCCAGGACGAAAAGGAGGCCCCAGGACGAAAAGGAGGCCGCCATCACGAAAAGGAGGCCCTCAGGACGGAAAGGATGCCACCGAGACGGGCAAGAAGCCACCCAGGTTAGACGAAAAGGCTTCCGATGAGTGGCAAGATATTCTTAAGTTGGAAAACGAGGCCCCCAAGACGGAAGAGGATGCCCCTGCAATATAAAATTAAGACATGATGGGGGAGATTTCCCCGGACACAATAGGGGCCCCAAGCCGGGTAAGAAGGTCTCCGCAGGAATGAGAGAAGGCCACCGAGACCAGCCAGATGAGGCCCATATTTTGAAAGAGGAGGACCCTAGAAGAGAAGATCTAGGACTAGGACGCAAAAGCACCCTGCTAAGAGGATAATGAGGCTCCAAACACAGATAAGGCGGCTCCTATGACGTGAGAGGAGGCCCCTAATTTGAAAAATGAGTCACCTAGGAGAGGATAGGAGTCCCCAGAAATCAAGAGAGTGTCAAAAATGGCACGGAAGCAACCAGGATTGCAAAGGAGGCCCCAACACCGGAAAGGAGGCCCCATAATATGAGAGGAGGCCCTAAGACGGAAAAGGAAGCCAGTGGATATGAGATGAGGTTTCGTAGACGCAAAAGCAGGCCCAAAACGGGTGAGGTTCCACCGAGATAGGAAAGGATAATCCAGAGACGTGGCAGGAGGCACCTAATTCGGAAGATAACGACACAAGATTTGAAGACCCCATGATGAACGAGGAGGCCCCTAAAATAGGAGAGAAAGGTCATTGGATAAGAGAGATGGATCCCAGGAGGAAAAGAAGGCTCGAAGACGGCTAAGAAGGTCCCCGGGAAGTAACAAGGCCACTAAGATAGGAATGGTTGCCAGTAATTTGGCAGAGGAGGCGCCTGGGAGAGAAGAGGAGTCCACCAGGAGATAAGAGACCACCCCTAAGATGGGTAAAGATCGAATCAACACGCAGAGCAGGTGGCCCCCAAAACGTGAAAGGAGGCCCCTAATTTGAAAACGAAGGCCTCTAGAAGAGACATGAGGCACCTGCCGAACTCGAGAGGAGTCTCTCAAGAAGGAGTAGGTCTCCAGGACCAAATGAGGCCCCGAAGACCGGAAAGAGTTCCCAGGAAATGAGAGGAGGCCCTTAAGATGGGAGTGGTAGCAGGTATGGAAGGAGGTGAGGTTTCCAAAATTGAAGATCCTCAAGACGGGTAAGGCTTTGCCAGGATAAAGGAGGAGGCCCACGAGGCGTGGCAGGAGGCCACTAATTTGGCAGAGAATGCCCCTCGAAGATGAGAGGAAGCCCCATGCCATGTTAAAGGGGCCCCAGAATGCAAGAGGAGGCCCTCCAAGACGGGAGAGGAGGACCATTGAATATGGAGGAGGGTAGGACACACAAGGAGACGTCGAAAGCCGGTAAAAAGGCTCTAGGAAATGAGACGAGACCCTTAAGACGCGACAGGAGGCCTATAATTTGCCAGAAGAAACCCCTAAGTAATAGTAGGAGTCGTGTCTGGGTACTTTAAAATCAGGATATGGGCCCAAAAAGATCCGGCTGGGGCCCCCGCAAATTACGCTGAGCCTGGGGTACCAAACATTCACGCTCGGACCACGAAAATCATGCCAGGGGCAAGACAGGTCGTACCGTGCCCCAACAGTCTCATTGGGACCAAAACAAATGAAGCCGGAGCAACGAAAAACAATCCGGACATGGATAATCACTCTGGGGGCCCAACAATGACGCCAAAAGCCCCCAATACGCATTGGACCCCCAACAAGTGTCGAGGCCGCTATAGCTCGCGCTAGGGATCCAAGAAAATGACGTCGGGGCCCAAAAGATCACATTGGACTCAAACAAAGTCGCGTCGCAGCCCTTGAAAATCACACTGGAGGCCCAGAAGGTCGTGCCGGGGCCCCACAAGTTGCAGCTGCCCCAAAATCAATCCTTAACCGGAATGTCACTCTGGGACAAAAAAAAACCTCCTTCAGTAGCCGCAGTGCTATATTAAAGGGGCAAATGCCCCCTTCATCCTGAGAGGGATAAGCTCCCAAGAATCGTGCCGGGGCCTCAAAAATCGCGCTGGGGCCACCAAAATTCGCGTCGGTCCACCAGAATTCGCAAATGGGTCTCCAAATAAATACGGCGAGCCCCGGAAACCTCGCTCCGAGGCCCGAAAAATTGCAACAGGAACCGCCAAAATCGCGTTGGGGCCACAGCTAAATACAACGCGTCCCACAAACTAGAACCGTGCCCCACAAATATCACGCTCGGGACCCACAATTCCCATCGGTAGTCCCGTCGAGGCTCTCAAAAATTGGCGTCTAGGGCCACACGTAAGCACAGTGTGACCACAAACACCGGCTCGGTATCCAAAAAAAATCAAGCTCGAGCCCTCCAAGATAAGGAGGGATTCCAACAACGAAATGCCCAGGTAAAAAAAAATGGATCTGGAGCACCGAACATATTATCAGATGCCTTCACAAATTGCGTACGGCACCGAAAAACAAACCGGATCTCGAACAATCGAGGTGGGATACAAAAACATGGCGCCAAAGGCTCGAGAAATCAGGCCGGGAATCGGACTTTAAAAAAAAAATCAGAAAATATTCACAAAAATCGTATTGAGCCCAGAAAACTAGGGTTGGGTCTCCGGAACCACGCGCCTGGGTGCGATAAGCCGCTCTGGGACCTAGAAACATTGTACCGAAGCCCCAAAATTGTACCTGGGCCCCACAAGTGTGCGTCAGAAGCCCAAAATAAACACATCGGGACCCTAAGAGCACAACGGGGGCCGAAAATACAACTGGCCCTCCAAAGCGCACAGTCTCACAAAAAGCGACAGGGCCTTAACACATGCGTTGCAGCCATAAATATACATACTGGGAGGTCTAAAAAATACACCGGAAGCTCTCAAGCCACGCAGGGGTCATGATAACGCACAAGAGCCTGAAAAAGTGGCTGGGGCCTCAAAAGGCAACATGGTTCCAAAACAAACAAAAAGACCGAGCGCTAAGTAAACACATCGGGATCTTCGAAAACGCCCTGACACGTCCAAAAAATCCTCGGTGCACAAAAATGCAACAAACCCTAAAACGAGCAGGGGGTTCGAAAATGTTTTAGGGCCCTAACAAAAATGGATTGGAGCCATAATACACAATCATAGACCAAGAAAGACGCAACGGGTCCAAAAAAGAACGCTGAGGCAGGGCCTCGGTTCGGTAGCCAATCTGGGAGGATAGCAGCAAATATATGAAGTGCATCAAAGCTCAGCGGAAACCGCATTTCATAACTACCAGAAAATGTGGGAATTAGGAAACTAATGATCGAATTTAATCAATCGACTATTCGCAGCAAACGCCCATAAGAAGCATTCCATCACGTCAAATATGACGCAAGTCTATCATGTGACAGCAATTAGCAAAACGCAGAAGGCCTAGCAGAAACCGTAGCATCGCACGAAGTGTGGCGAATGCACCGAATACGAAAGATGGGTGTGCACGTGCACTGACGTTGCCGTCGTGGCGACCGGGTGCTATGAACTGGAATGCCTGAAATTGTGATTTTTTTTATTTTAAAGTGGTGGGTAATACATTTTAAATTGAAGTTATGGGCCTAATACATCTTCGAAACATTGCTCGTTTTAGCGCTTTGTTGCTTTTTTTGTGCACCGAATATTTTTTACGTGTCAGGGCGTTTTCGAAGATCCAGATATGTTTATTTAGCTCCGGGCCGTTTTGTACGTTTTGGAACCATATTGCCTTTTGTGGCCCCCAGCCTCTTTTTCAGGCGCTTGTGCATTCTCATGGCCCCTGTGCGCCTTGCGAGCTTGCAGTGTATTTTTGTAGAGCTCCCGGTATGTTTATTTAGGGCTGCAACGCATGTTTTAAGGCCCTATCACTTTTTGGGAGACTCGGTGCGCTTTGGAGGGTTAGTTGTATTTTCGGGCACCGATGTACACTTAGGGTCCCGCTGAGTATATTTGGGGCTTCTGACGCACATTTGTGGGGCCCCAGTACGATTTTGGGGCTTCGGTGCGATTTTTCTGGGTCCCAGCGCGACTTATCGCGCCCAGGCGCGTGGTTCCGGAGACCCAACGCCAGCTTTCTGGGCTCAACGCGATTTTTGTGGATCTTTGCTGGGTTCTTTTTAAAGTCCGGATCTGATTTTCGAGCCTCTGGCGCCATGTTTTTGTATCCCACCTCGATTTTTCGAGATCCGGTATGCTTTTCGGTGCCATACACAATTTTTGAAGGCATCTGGAAAAAAAAATGTTCCGTGCTTCAGAGCCATTTTCCTGACCCGGACATTTATTTGTTGGAATCCCTCCTTTTTTGGAGGGCTCCAGCTAGATTTTTTGGGATACCGATCCGGTTTTGTGGTATAGGTGTAATTTCAGCAGTGTGAGGTGACTTATCAAGGGATACCAAAAGACAACCTTAGAACTGGATGGTAGAGTTAGGGTTGAAATCCGACCAATCAGAAACCATAGTGGTAGATGAGGCCCCTCCACAGGACAATTTAGTTGATAATTAATTGTATTATTTCAAAATGTCCCTTTTGACAAAATAGCGGTCGAAATCCAAGGACTTTTTAATGCGCGTATGTACCCCCCCCTGCAAATCCGTTTTCCCCCTTCTGCTTGACGCAAATATAGGTACTCCGCCGGTCCCTCAATAATTTTCCGAAACATACGCCCATGGGGCAAAGCCAACATTGAGGGGACAAATTACCCCTCACAAGCATACAATACAACATCCATGCTCCATTTAAAATAGGATGAATGATGTTTTTAAATGCATTTTCTTCCAACAAACTTCTTTTCTGTTATTACAGCCTGTATGATTAGAGTTTCCCAGCTTCATACCTTCTCAACGTCATTTACAAAACGGTACAGCACAGCGAAAACGATGGGCGTGACGGCGTGGAATTTGAAGGTTTGGATTATGTATGCACTGACATTGTTGCATTGTTGCATTGTCATTTATGCATTGCTGTTCAATACTTGTTCTTGCCATGAATTTATTCGCTGAGGATATATTTTAGGTCGTGTGACAGTTGCCTTGCAGCCAGCACCAAATGTTATACAAATAAACAAATTCCTAAGATGGCGCTCAGAAAACCAATGCAATCCACTTCTCGTTGTCACCTTTGCGAAATTGTCGTCCTAGGACTGAGAAATGATCGTTCAAGCTATGCTTATGACATCAAGCTGGTGGGAATAAATAACAGTAGTGATGAATCTAGCTATATTCAGTTAGACTTGGAGGACTTAAAAGTGGGTTGATCAATGGCAGATATCTGTAAGATATGCTTAGCACCAGTTCGCTGTAGTTCGCTGTAATCTAGAGGCCAGCGGGAAGATTCGAGAAAGCATTGATACGTTGGCTTGTTTTGGCACTTACGTATTTATCCAAATATTACTTATTTATACCCTGGTATGGCCCAGTTTTCAGCGAAAATGATTAGTGCTATTGCGTTTTGAGTAAATGATGCACCATGCCAAGAACAAACAAAACACCAATATGAAATCATGTTCCCCATTCTCGAACCATAGTAAGTGCCTAAAAACAATATGAGACCCTAACACAATGGAGGCCCCCTTTCGGGGAACAGGAGGCCCCCTTTCGACCTTGCCCCCCCCCCCCCTGGAAGAATTTCGTGGCGACGCCACTGCCTCCACCCTAATCTCACCAACAGAAAGTTGTTTCCATGGCAACAGCGGAGTTCAACTCATCATTTAGCGAGAGCGAAATCGTGTCTTTCTGCATTGCGATGCATCACTCAAGATATTCCTTGTATTCGCCGGACCAGCTGAATTCAAACCATGCAAGTCATTCCGTAAAAAGTGGTCTCAGATTGCTAAATTGAGGCTTTCCATGAACATTGTGCGTCCCCAAACAACTTGAGATGTATATTTGTCAACGTAACACACGTGCTTCACAGCCAGGTCCTGTGATATATGTCTCTCACTACACTCTTCGGTCTGACAAGGCCATTGACCATGTAATTGAGCTGACATCTATTTGAAGCTGGTACGGTGATTGTGTTATCGCCATGGGCAGCGACGGCGCGTCGGTGAACGCAGACAAACAGGGCGGCGTGTTCCGGCTGTGAGCTCACCCAGGAGAGGTCAGTGACCTGGTGTGGGTGTCCACTTCACGCCAATTGGCTCTGTCTCTGTGAAGCATTTCAAAGCTACGAGGATAATAATCCACGGTTGTTTACATGACCTTTGGTTAAGTTCACCGCCCAGCCAGTCGAGAAAATGTAAATGCAGCTAAGCTTGGTCAGATAAATTGGCCCATCTGACGCAGTAGTGGAGGCTCCGCAGTGCAAGTATTTGTGAATCCAAAGGCAGGCGGCGGAAAATATCTCAATTCACGTGACATAAGATATTTTAGAGGTCCTTTGGAGCTTAAATTAGACGCGAAAAAAGCAATTTGTATAATTACGCATAAGTACGCATAATTATAGCTCCAGCTTTGTTGGCCGACCATGTCGGGATCCCCGGGTCCGAGCGGGGACCCCAGCCCGTAAACAAACATGGCGACTACCCAATTATGTGTGCCTGGCGGTGCCTGTGATGAGTTTTGCACTTGTAGAGCAACATTCCGTATAATATTACGAAAATGCTCCTTGTTTATAAAAAAAAACATTGAGTTGAGTGCAATACGACTTCGCTGACCAAAAGTGTATCCTCCAATTTCGGTTACGCTGGGTACGCCCATGATGTTCTTAAGTGGTCTTCATTAGCCCACAATTGGTAGCACAGTTTATCTGGAGTCACTTGGCAGAGATTGGATCCGAAGGTGAGGTTATGTCTAGCAGATATCACAACAAATAGCATTATTTCCCCCTTTTGCCTCTAGTAGGACCTTAGTCACCCTCCTGGGCACTCTGGCGGCTGCCATAATAACACTAGTAAAAGCACCGTTCTGGGCGCCGAATCTTTGGAATGTATGCGCTTTCTGGGCCAGGCGAGCGCCCAGCTTGAGAATCTAGGCACACTTCGCAAACTAGTGCAATAACTGGCCCAGCATAGCCAAAATGGCCATTGGTGCAGTTGGATAGCGACAAAGGCATATCGACCGTCATACTCGACACACCTTTGTCAGATAACGGCCTCCAGACAAAGTTCTAGTTCAGATAGAGGAATTGTCAGTCTAATTTATAATTCACTAAAAGAGCAATTATGTTCAGATTATGACTCCAAGAGATGCAGCGATGTGAAATTGGCTGACAAGAGAGGAAAAGAACAGGAGGAAGTGAAGCGAGCTCGTTTGCAGTATTTGAAGCTGCAGCTACGGCCGCTGCATCCGTTAGGCCACGCTAGGCGTCATGAGCGGACATAATACCGGTGGCGCCGCTCTGGTGGTGGGTTTGTGAAGGAACACCGCCAGAGTGGGCTTGCTATGATTAATGCTATATTCTAGTTTCTAGAGGAAGTGCAAACAATTTAAAATGGTCAAATTTGAACAACATTGAAACAAGCTCTCTTATGATGTGTAGTTCGTTTTATTATCAAATCATTTCACCCTGTCACTTTGCCCTTAAAGTGAAATGGGACCAATTGGCCACTCAACATTTCGTAATAAAAAAGTACCATGCATCTTCTGTGTGATGTGCTGACAATTTCCAATGTTCTTAACTAAACGGAAATCGAACGCGCTACATTTTTATATCATCTTGAACAAATTCCATGAAGGTTGAACCCTGTCACTTTTGCACTCAATTCCAGAGTTTGTGTCCCAAGTTATCACATTGTATTACTTTAAATTGTATATCAGATGTTCTACATTGCCAAATTAATTTCCAATTCCCTCAAATATACCGGCATAAAATCAGCTGTCATCTGATGCCATTCTCGACTACTTTTATGTATATCTAACCCTGTCATTTTTGCACTCAAATTCAGGATTTGTGTTTCGAATTATCTCATTGTATTCCTTTTAATTGCATATCAGATGTTCTGCATTATCGAATTAATTTCAAACGGTCTCAAATAAACTGACATAAAATCAGTTGCCGTCTGATGCCACACTTGACTACTTTTATAGATATCGAACCCTTTGACTTTTGCCCTCAATTCCAAGGATTTCGGTCTCGAATTATCATATTGTATTCCTATTAATTGCATATCAGATGTTCTACATTAGCGAATTAACTTCCAATTGTCTCAAATAAACCGCAATAAAATCAGCTGCCTTCTGACGGCATACTCGACTACTTTCAACGACATCTAACACTGCCATTTTTTACCTTTTAACATGAAGCTTTCCGGCATCATTGATGTTCTGGTATGGCTCGATGCACGTCAAACGCCGACAGTTGCTGCCCAGAGGATCCGTGGGGCCGCCGAGCGATGGCACGACAAAAAGTAAAGTTTCAGCGTTCAACAATACTAAGCAACATCGACTCTGCCACGCCAAAATGGTCCAGATGAAATTCACGGTTGTAGATGCATTCTTTCCATTCAACGCCCATAAGCGTAACATTCTTAAACAATATCGAGAAAACCTGTCGGACTCAACTCCAGTGGTGGCGGAACTCATGCCAGGCACATCGCCTTTCGGTTCAAATATGAATATATACCTGTAACTTTGGCGTTGGGGCCAATTAACTTTCAGGGAATGGTCCGTGCGGGCCCCCACGAAGTGGGTTTTGTAGCGGGCTTGAAGGTTTCAGATATTTGTGTATTTGTATATATATATATATATATTTATATATATATATATATATATATATATATATATATATATATATATATATATATATATATATATATATATATATATATATATATATATATATATATATATATATATGTCTATATATATATATATACATATATATATATATATATATATATATATATATATATATATATATATATATATATATATATATATATATATATATGTGTGTGTATCTGGTGCATTAATGGCTCAAATGCAATCTGCACCAGCGGGCTGCAAGACATTATTGCAAATGCTTATGTCCTTTATTTGCATGCTTGCGGTTAAGCCTACACATGAATGGATGCACGCGTTTGGTTTGTGGGTGCATATGCAGTCTGTATATATTGGTGGAAAATTGTGAAAATAATTGGTGTGGCAGGGGGTGTTTGTCCATACCCGCTGATGACATGTGTTCGCTACGTCTGCACACGTCTGTGTGCAGAAAGCTGGCTACACCTGTCATTGAGGATACAAGTCACAAATTTGAAAATTGCATAAAAACGGCCGCCTTCGACCCAACTGCAGATGTTGCGTCGTTCTTGCGTGGTTCATAAAACTCCCCGAATACGAACATATCGAGTGCGTATATGTTCTTAGTACGATTTTGACGTGTATTTGCGTATACGTGTTTCAAGTACGAAGGTATCGCGAACTTATAACATAACCAAGTAACAACGACAGCAGCACGATTACCTGCGTGGATCGCCAACTGTGGTTGGCGATAAAAAAACAAGCATGAACTCACAATATAATAATTTTTCACCTGTAGCTTCGCCTGCTCTCATTCATCACTCGCGTCGCAGCCGTAATTTAGGAGTGGTCGGTGCACACGTGGTGACCGTCTCTGTCACAGCGCGGCTTGAACTTCATCCTATGTACTGAACTGGGGCGGCAAGGGAACACACACGCCAGCGGGTAAGGCTACCATTGATGGTGGCCTCAGCTGAGATACCCTTCGCACAAATGACGTCGCAGGAGCCGACGGGACGGCTTCGGGAACGGATACAGCAACGGCACCACTCGCGACCTGATCTGGTCATTTTGTGAATGACCTATCGGCGGTCCGCGAACTGGACCGTGCACGCCTGACCAGCTGCCTGCACGATGGTCGCTGGCAGCCGGCGCCTGTTGAAGGCCGACGTCTTCCTATTTATATATGTATTCATTTATTTCACGATACATGCCCTCCACGTGCAGTGGCTATTATGGACCGTCCTCTGCAATTTGTTTTGAAAATCACATTTCCAAATCATATTTAGGCAATCCAACATCCGTAGGCTTTAAGTAATCCAATATTAGTGCGTTTAAGTGATTCAACATCGGTAGGTTTTAGGCCGTCCAACATTAGTAGGCTAGGTTAGGTTGCATTAATTTGTATTGATAATTGTATGTAATTTTCATTATATACCACCACACCCAAAACCCTTTCCCCACACTTCCCATATGTTGTTGAGGTGGGATAGCAGGTATATGTAGTCGGTTTTTTGTATTGCTTTTTAAAAGTTATTTCAATGTTTTTGATATTCTTTTCTTATACTGATTTCTTAGATAGAAGTACTTCAACTTAAAGTGCTTATATCTTTGGAAGTTTTCATTTACCAAAGCAATGAGTGTCAAATTAGAAAACACCAGAAAAACAACATTGTGATCAAAAATGGCCCAGGGACTTCTTATGCATGTTTGCCATTTTAATGATGATCATTGGGGTTTTAGGGTGCGTCAACACCATTGGGTTATATTGTACCCATAACAAGGTTGCCTAAGCACGCGTCAGGCTGTAACAAACGAATATAAAACATCGGTAGCTATTAAAGCGCTTGATATAAGATCTGGGGAAACTAATAATCAGTTAGGCAGGTGCATATATTACGTCAAATCCCATCTCCGCAAGGAAGCACAAAACTGCTCCATTGTGTATAAATTGGGAATAGTCGCCCAATACGTCCTTCAACCTCAGAGCATTCGCATCATATCCGAAGTGGCGCCTACATTCTTCTGTGTATGCTTGGCACGCCACCAGCACATGGTGCACAGTCAGCGCGGCATTACACCTAACACATTTCGGCCTGTCGTTCCCGCACAATAAATACCTGTGTTGCTAGAGTGTGACCAATTCTGAGACGACAGATGGCTACCTCGTCCATTCTAGTTTGGCTGAAGGACGAGGACCCCGGAGCTAAGCATGGTTTGATTTGCTTTAATTTGTTGAACTCCACTTGGTCCCATTTGCCCTGCCACTGTCTGAGAATAAATGATGAGATAATTTGGTAGTAGTCACTGGCAGGAAGTGGGAGAACGCGACTCCTTGGCGCTTGTGCTGCACGCCTTGCAGCCCTGTCGGCCAGCTCGTTGCCACGGATTCCGACATGTGCTGGAATCCAGCAAAGTATGACCTGTTTTCCCATGCTACGCAGCGAAGTAAGGTGCGATAAAATGGCTCGTACGATGACATGTTGCTGGTTAAAACTGCGCAACGCCACAAGACTGCTCAGAGAATCAGTCAAAATAGCATGTAAAATATCGTCGTCAACCTCGATGTATGCAAGTTTTGCTGATGGCCATCAACTCCGCAGTGACGACAGTGGCGTGTGCGGCATTTTACACAAATCATATAATTGTTGATGGAAAGAATCAACCTAAATATAGGCATCACTCATTTGTTATCTCATGATAACCTCTCCTTTATACTAAGTTTGGGACATACTTAAATCACACAGGTCAGGAATTCAAGCAATCGTGCTCCAATCACCTAAACAAAACCTATATAATGCCATTCAAAAAGACTTGATACTTTTCGTCAATAAAGTTGAACATGTGTTCCTATGACAAGAACTATGTTATTTGTTCAACACAAATGATTATGCTTATGTTCCAGACTAAGTTTTATGATAGAACAGAATAAATGTACAAACTGGTTAAAATATATTATATCCCGCCCACTATATAGGAGAAAAAAAACTTGTTCAAATGTAATTGTATCTAATGGATACATTTGTCACCTAATATCGTTCCTTGTCCATTCTGAAAAAACATTGTCAACATGCAAACGAAGCAGGAAAAACACAACAAAGTAATGTTGCAAATGATGTAAACATCAATAACACAATACGTTTCAGGATTACCCAGGGTTTTGGCTGGTGGGAATAGCTGATGGTAGGAGACATTTGCTTCTCTGCAAAGAAGCAGGGTTGAGCAGTTCTTTCTTCAGGTTTCTTCTCTTATCAATTTCTTTGAAATGCTTGGAGCATACTCTTGGTTCCCCAACATTTGGGAACTTAGATATATTTTATTGTATGCTAAGAAATTTTGCTATGGCAGAATCATGATAAAAATGGTGTAACCAGATTTCTTCTTTATTAAAGTTGCCTGCCCAGTGCCACCTCTATGCTCTGGTACTGCACAGTAAGGCATGACAACTGAAACAGAGATGTGTTACATTCAAACATTATATCTAGATACTGAATTCATACTACAGGAAATCAGACTGCAATGGAAAGTTTCAGGAAGGCATTCATAGCATGATGATTGTATTGTACATAAATGTTCAATTATGCATATATCGTCAACAATCCATGCAAAATTAATAAAGGAATAATGCACCATGCCCAGGGTCTAGCTGGCCTAGAAAAAGCTATGTTTTCAACGACTGTTGTATGTCCATATAGGTAGATAGGTACATGTTTGGAAAAATAGGCTGCTCCTGGATTTTTGGAATCCAGAACACAATCCTCTCCAGAAAATTGTTTCTTGTTTTCTCATCTGGAGGTTGAATCTCCTAAGTTACCTCCTAAGTTTGATAATGAGCTGCTGTGATCAAGTAAAAGTGCTCAAAATTCACCGAAAGGGGGTGCAAATTGAGTTACGATGCATAAGGGTTGAACAAAAATATTATCCACACTGGATGACTACAAAATATTCCTCTCAACATGGAAGATTATAATGCACAAATCCAACTTTGTCTATGCATGATAAAAATATGTGTCGGAACAAATGTTCACTGGAAAGAACAGGACAAGATTAATAACTCAGTCAGCGGAAGATAAATATATTTGCTTGTAGAGGAAGCAAAATAAAAGTAACCATTGCGTATGATTTGAGAAAAGTCTTCTGCAACCATATTGATACCATATTTTTAAAAAAAACCTCAGATGACGTCATGCGGGCTTGAAGGAAAACTTCGATCTACCTTCTAGTAAAGGTATCTTGGGTCCGCGCCCCCAAGCGCGCCACGCCACTGAATGTCGGGCGGTCGAGGACGGGCCGCGGTCCGCGGGGCCCGCCGGCTATGGTGGAAAATAGTTCCATAAGGCAGTACGCAAAGTAAGAATATGCGCGATATATCACTGTAAGTGGCAATGAAATTGACGTCTGAAGGCAAGCTAACTTTCATAAATGCACTTCGCATCATATTTTATGGAGAAAGAGCCTCATAAATTGTAACTATATTATTCGCGCATGCACTAGTGAACATCCGGGCGCGCCTGTCGCGGGCGCATATTTCAGAGTCCTTGAATGGCATCAGGAACCTACCTGTTTTTTTTTTTATTTCTCGTGAGATCCCCCGATGTCCGCATTAACATTGTGTCTGACGCCTAACGAATTTGACTCTAGTGGCGAATTCGGCGGAGCCTATGTTGACATGATACCTGGCGACAAAAATTACTACAGCCATCTAAAAATTGCAATCATTTAGGGTTAAATTCGCAAATTCCGAGCCAATTCATCATTTTCGGCATATTTTATGATTGTCGTCCACCCATTTCATGAAACATGTCTGGGATCCAGAGCCGGTCACTAAATGTAGCTTCCGCAGAACAGTAGACAAAGTCACCAACGAACGGTCGACAAAATCACTTTTAGCGAATTTTAGTAATAATGCTGAGCAAAGCGTGCTGTTGCACCCTGCTAATGATTTCGTTTGAATAATTAGAAGAACTGGATAAATGACCAGAACAATTATGCACTTATGCAATTATGTTTTGTCCGTACCTATATAAGCTGTCAGGATGCAGCGCTTAACTTTGAGAAGAGTTGCTTCTTGCAAGAAGCATGAGATATAGGGTGAGCATGCAGTTTCAGTGAGCTCACTAAGGGAGTGCGACGCCCCTTGCGTGAGCAAAGGGGAGAGGGCGCAGCGCCTCATGTGTTCCGCCGCCCCTGCACATAGCCACTGTTTCGAGGTCAGACCACCGAGCCTGATGTGCCCTCCCTGACCTCTGACGGTCTTAGCAATATTTCAATCGTGTGCTATGAGCAAATGGCTTTGGGACGACACCCATATCGGCTATGTTCAAGTCACGTAGAATAACACTGCCTGGAGATGATGTCATACCCCAACATTCACCTCAGTGACTCATGTAGTCAGCCTTATAAAGCAAATGTCAACTTCAGCATATCACCTGAGTGACTCACTATGGAGTCAGCCATACGAAGCAAATATTAACACAAATAGCTAGACAATCGGCCGGGTAAGTTTTGGATAATATATGCGAAATTTCAGAATAGGACTTTTGAAAAGGTCACGAGGTCAATAAAAGGTTACGAGTGCATGTGACTTGAAGTTTACCTCAGGAAATCGTACCTGCTTATATTGCGTTAATACCGTGTCCTCACTGAAATTGCTATACAGCTCAGTAAGCTACGGGCAACCATTAAACTTTAAAACAATTGTATATACACTTTCTCCGTGACTTTGAAATTTCGGTCACATGGAAATAGTGCCCCCTTAGATATAGAAAACAAAAGAAACATATAGAAAACTGAGCATATCAAAGTAGTAATCCCGGCCATTGAAGACCGCATGCACCCATTTTAACACGCACGCCATAACTTGGCGTTATGTCTTGGTGATATGAGAAAAAAAACATAATAAACACGTTAAAATATAAAGTGCAATACAATACTCATACGTAGATCCGGGTATGGACATTTATTTAAAAGCCAAAGTCCGCCGTGAATATCGCGAGAGAGACAGAGCGTCCCTGCCACTGTCTAGTGGTGTCTAATACTGTCTGATAATATTCGGCGGTGTCTTGTGGTGGTGTGTGTAGTGTCTGATGAAATCTGGTGGTGTCTGGTAGCGTCTGCTGGTGTCCGACGATGTTGTATGGTGTTCGGCGGTGTCTGGTGGTGTGTGCCAGTGTCTGTTGAAGTCTGATGGTTTCTGCTGGTGGTGCTGATGGTCTCCTCTGGTGGTGCCTGGTGGTGCCTGACGATATCTGGTGGTGTCCGGCTGTGTCTGGTGGTCTCTGGTGGTGTCTGGTGGTGTCTGGTGGTGTCTTTTGGTGTCTGATGATGTTTGGTGTTGTCTGGTGGTGTACGGCGGTGTCTGCTGGTGTCTGTTGATGTCTGCTGGCGTGTGGTGGTGTCCAGCGGTGTCTGGTGGTGCGGTAGGGGACATACTAGTGTTAGAAGCGGACATCCGTTCTGCGCATGCGGTTTTTTTTGTGAAAATATTCTTCATTCGGTGGGCATAGTGGCGCTTTTGGCGCAATCATCGGCGCATGACAAATTGTTTACGTTTTCGCCCCAGAATGAAGCTTGATGGCATCATATTCATTTTGCTGTAGGCCAGGTAATATGGAATTATGACCACTTCAGTCCAAAACAATAACGTTTATGAGTTACACCTTTGATACTGATGACATTAGCTGTATTATCATTTGTGGATGGAAAAAGGGATACAAGCCTTGTAATATTGCATGTGCTTTCACAGCGGGGGATGCCTGAGGGAGAAATGTACCTGGCCATGTGTTTTATATTATATTAAATTTTCCAACTGTCAAATAATATAGTGAGAAATTTCACCAAATATCACAACATCTCAGAATTATTACGAAAATGTTTGAGCATTCAAAATTGACCATACTTATTATAAATCTGGGGATAGGCACCGTTCGTCCTACACTCCCAGTATTTGAATGTAAATTTGTTGGATAAGCATTCCCTGTCTGGATACCTAGATGTTCAAGTTCTGAAGCCGTGTTCAGATTTGTTTGATTTGGATGCTGCATGCAAATGCTGTGCACAAGCTTGTCCTTTGTTTTGCAAAATTGTGGCAATATACCTACACACCATGGTGAGATTTAATAGAAATAATTTGCTGCAAGAAGACAAAAATGTCAGTTTTGCTGTGCTTTAAGGTATTCGCAGCACATGTCTTGCACGTATTTTGACTCCATAAAGAAAACAGGGATATGTTTTTTTTATGTGGATAATTCTGCAGATTATTTTTTCATTTGTTTTTGGATGACCAATAATGTCTTCCATAAATGCTGACATTTCATGAGGCAGGCAATAAATAGGCTTTGAGTTAGGTAATATCCTAAGAATAATGGCAATAGGAAAGAAAAGGGAACATAACTTAACCTAACCCAGCCTAACCTCTTGTCAGAAGAAACAATCCTAAAGGCTAAATCACCAATGCAGTTTATGTGCCCTAAAGGCAAAATCATCTTAAACATTCTATTAACAAAATGGTATTATTGCAGTTTAAGGTAACCATGACAAGTTTTACACACATTTCACCTACATGAAGCGTGCAGTTTTCTTCAAAAACTGTTCAGGCTAGGTTAGCTAGGTTAGGTTTTCCTACACTGAAAATGTTTGCCAATAAAGTTGTTCAGAAGTTTTATGTTTAAAAAAGATTCCTTTCTTGCATGGAAGATTAAGCTAAATTATATTTGGTTATGTTACATTTTTTTTCTGTATTTTCAATGTTACTTGCTGAATATTATGTTATATGATATATTGCTGAACTCAGCACCCGCTTTCTGGCTTGTATTTCGCATCCTGACTGAAAAGCATGCATTTGCAGAGGAAATAAGTGGTCACATCACACATTCATAACCATTGCACTGCAAAAATAATTTCCAAGACATCAAGTATTTCAATAAATGCCAAGGCTACCTTTGATTATTTTTTCTGAACATTTGTTTTCCATGTAAGAACCTATCCCAACCTGTTTGGAAGAAAAAAAACATTTTAAAGTAAAAAATCCATATTTTCCAACTTAGAAAACTTAACCTAACCAAACCTCATACCTTTGTTTGCTTTATGGAGGTAAAGAGAGTGGTAGACTTCCCTTGTGAATATCTTAAAGTTAATAAACTCAATTTTGGAGGAATCTTTCATCTCAAGGGCAGGTTAGGCTAGGTTTGGTTGAGCAGGGTCAGGTTTTATTAATTTGGATAATCTTGAAAAAACAATGGTTTCATATTTTTCTTTTTCTTCATTTATTTTCCTAAAAGGGAGATTAAACTTGGTTAGGTTACCTTAGGTTACATTATTGGGCTTGTTAGGTTGCATGTTATTTAGGTTTTATCGGGTTATGTTATGATAGCTCACTTTAACATACATTTTATGTTATATTATCTGAATCAATGCACATGTTTGGTATGATTTTGCTTGTCAACTGAAGAGTAAGTATTTGCACAGGAAATAAGTGGTCACATTATATTAATCATTGTAACAAACATTGTATTGACAAAAATTCCAAGCAATTAAAATTTACTCTAATGCACAAATTTACCAACGTTTTGTCTTACAGTAACGTATGAGTGGTCTGGGACAATGCAGTTTGACAGGTAGGTGCCTGCAATCATGAACTGGGATGTATTTGGTGAAACATGGTCATGCATCTTTGGACAAAGGATCTATCTGCTGTGTGACAAAGTGATTTTGTGTTCAATGGAAATATAAACTTATTCTGTAAAATGTAGTTGAAAACTGGGGTATTTGAGCAATTGAAAGCACAAATCAAGAACTGTTTGGTATTCTTTGCTGCATTGGCTTGAGATGTTTCAACCAGGTTTTGATCATTCATCCTCATAACACTTAGAGCATATATTATCATTTAACTCATTGGTCCTGCTAATTAATTCACAAGGAATAAATACTCAAAAATTGCAAGTCAATACCTATAGTATGTATCATTATTGTAAATATGTATTTTTCCTTTCAAGTAATTTTGTAACTCTTGGATTTTTCCCAATTTCATATTTCGAAAGGTAGTTAGCATGATCTTACCACTCATTTCTTCTGAAGTTTTTGTTTCTCAGTTGGCAGACAAAGCAACACCAAAAAAGGAGCTTTGGGTTGGGTCATATAGCATACCAAATAATGCTCAGTAAAAGGAAAAAGCCACACAGTCTAGACTAACCTAGCCTAACTTCTCATGTAAGAGAATAGTCTTGAAAGATGGATAAAAAATCAAACAATTTTTATTCTAAAACTTATCAAATAAAAAACCTACTCTGACCTAACATAGACTAAGCTGCTTTCGAAGAACAACAGAACTTGAGGAACACAAAAGTATTTTTTGCAACTAAAAAAGTGACTAAAGCGAGCCTAACCCCTTTATTTGCTTCCTGTAGGTAAAATGTGTCAAAACCTGTCTTGTGAATACCTTAAAGCACAATAATACTGCACATACAGGTGGTGTTAATAAGATAAATTATTAATGATGTCAAACACAAGTGTGGAATATTGTTCCCCCTTGGTTTGTCATGCACCAGATCTGGAATGCCTCATGCACTGGTGTCGGATGTGAGTATTCAGTAAATGTGTTGCAGTATTGAAATTGCTGTTGCAGGATTTGAAGATTTATTGAAGAAAATGTTAAGATTTTTTAAAAACATTAGTGTTGTTAAAATAGTTTTATTATACACCAGTGCCCTTTTTATCTGAAACAAATTGACACTGTCCTCCTTTCCTTGACATCCTTGACTCCAAGACATCCTTGCGATGCTATTTCATCTTTAAGCAAATTTGACGATGTATAGCGGCAGTACCAGTTGACCAGGAATACCTTCATTGAAACGAGTGATAAATTCTGAGGAAGTTCCAGGGGGGCATTTTCAGTTAGTACCATCGTTTGATCAAAATATTCAATTTCACATGCGACCACATCATGCGTCTGGTATTCCCAATGCTTAAGCTATACGGAAGTATCGGAACATATGAACTTTAAAACAAATTTGACGATTACTAACGGCCATTATACTGGAGTCTAAGTTGTATCAGCTGATGCAGAAATGATGAATGTATCCAGCACAGGTGGGGCAAAATCTCGATATAGCATACTTTCTTTGGTTTTTACAATTATCTTCATAATTTAGCATCTAGCGGCCGCGGCCGCCATACGACCCGATAGCATGCTTACAGTTCGAACTTCCGCCGCCAGGTGCAAACGAAGCGCTAGCAGTAGCGTGGCCGCGTATGTCCCCTATCGGTTTGGTGGTGTCTGCTGGTGTATGCTGATGTCTGATGGTGTCCAGCGGTGTTTGGTGGTGTCTGATGAAGTCTGGTGGTGTCTGTTGATGTCTGCTGGTGTCTGGTGGTGTCTGGTGATGTCTGCTGGTGTCTGGTGGTGTCTGGTGTTGTCTGATGAAGTCTGGTGGTGTCTTATGGTGACTGGTGGTGTTTGGTAGTGTCTGGTGGTGTCTGGTGGTGTCTGATGATGTCTGCTGGTGTCTGTTAATGTATGGTGGTGTCTGGTGGTGTCTGATGGTGTCCGGCGGTGTCTGGTGGTGTCTGTTGGTGTCTGGTGGTGTGTGCCGGTGTCTGGTGGTGTCTGTTGATGTCTGGTGGTGTCTGGTGGTGTCTGATTGTGTCTGGTGGTGTCTGGTGGTGCCTGGTGGTGTTTGCCGGTGTCTGGTGGTGTCTGGTGGTGTCTGGTGGTGTCTGCTGATGCCTGATGATGACTGGCAGAGTTTAGCGATGACGAGAGGGTGCGATTCTCCGATTTCGCACGGATGTTGGTATCTCTGGCAATGTTTATGCAGGCAGTATACACTGGATGATGATTATTGGGGATTCAGGGTGCGGCAAACAGTATACACTGGGAGGCACTGCATCTGCAGCCACCACAGCCCAGTATACCAACTGCACATTAGTGCGGCCACCGCTATATAAACGCCTCCGGTGGCTCGCCGGCTCACACTGCCCGAGTGTGGTGAGAGCGGTGAATTCAGCACAACAGCCCACTGCGGTAAGCACAACAGCCGACTGCGGTAAGCACGCTAGCCGACTGCGGTAAGCACGCCAGCCGACTGCGGTAAGCACAACAGCCGACTGCGGTAAGCACAACAGCCGACTGCGGTAAGCACGCTAGCCGACTGCGGTAAGCACAGCAGCCGACTGCGGTAAGCACAACAGCCGACTGCGGTAAGCACGACAGCCGACTGCGGTAAGCACAACAGCCGACTGCGGTAAGCACAACAGCCGACTGCGGTAACCACGCCAGCCGACTGCGGTAAGCACGGCAGCCGACTGCGGTAAGCACGCCAGCCGACTGCGGTAAGCACAACAGCCAACTGCGGTAAGCACAACAGCCGACTGCGGTAAGCACAACAACCGGCTGCGGTAAGCACAGCAGCCGACTGCGGTAAGCACAACAGCCGACTGCGGACTGCGGATAGCGCAATAGATGAGAGCAACTGGCTTCCTATGCATCGTTCCATCACCCCAGAACATCATCGTGAATAAGTCGAATCTCGGACATTTTCTGCTGTGCAATTATTACTCGCCCCAGGAAATATTTGCTATGCTTTTAGGAAGTGGATTCTGGTAGAGCATTCCCTCCGCTCCAGATACTCTCATTTTCCAGGCCCCTTGCGTGGTTAATTTCCATCCGAATGGTATCCCGATGGCCATTTGCGATTATCAGCACTAAAGCAAGCTGGAGAAACGAAACAAAGACCAGCTACGAGGTCTTGCGATAGGCATACAACGTGATCGCGGAGGTCATTGGTTGACCCCGGGGGTGAGGCCAAATGTGAAAGGCGAGACTGGACCCAGACAGGACCAACGCTGGCAGGCTACATGTTCCCATTGTGTGGATATAGCATTTTGTCAGGACTGGTGTAAGCATGATGTGGTATGCAAATGTACTGCAATTACGAAGTGTATCAGCTCGCTATTAACTTCCATCTCGAGTTCAAAAGGGTGAATTTGAAGAAAAAACTTCACCCAACCTAGCTCATCCAGGCCCAAATTATACAGATGTTCAACCATTTGAAATCATAGGATATTGGATTGTGCAAGTCACTCTGAAGATTAATTGCATACAACCTACTGATGTATTGCATAAGATCCACTGATGTTGCATCAAGTAAAACCTATGGATGCTTATTTCATCACCTAAAACCTATGGATGTTGAATTATGTGGTCAGCTTACCTGCGTGTGTACACAGGATATTGGACTATACATAGGATATAGGATATTGGACTATGTAAGACGTTCTGAAGATACATTGCATGCAACCTACTGATGTATTGCATAAAACCCACTGATGTTGTATCAAGTAGAACCTATGGATGCTTATTTCATGACCTAAAACCTATGGATCTTGAATTACGTGGTCAGCTTGGCCTGTGCCCCTAGTAAGTGTGACCTCCCCACTAGCACCTTGGAATACCTTGGCACATTTGGCCATGATTTTGCAGCCGGATGCACACATTATGCTTCCTTCGCCATACAGACCTCATTCTGCTATACAGACCTTATTCCGCCATACAGACCTTATTCCTCCATACAGACCTTACTCCGCCATACAGACCGGAAAGACGGGGAGAGTTAAAACAACGCTTTGCGGTCCGCTCTACCCATTAGACAAATGAAAATCATGGAAAATTGAAAACTAAAAATTTCAAAAATTTCATTAATTGTTAATGGTGATTTTTGGGTGGGCAAAAATCATAGTGCTATGGTCGATTCCGTCATCCTTTTCTGATACCAAATAATTTTTGTTTTTATCTCCCCCAAGATGAACTCACCAGAGCACAAAACATGAGGTTAGTTCTGATCACATAGATAGTGACGTGACTTTTATGGCATGCAATTTTGGGGTGGTTTCAGACCCTACTCGTCGAACGCTTTCCGATGGCACTACTGTCCTTTTCGTGCAACGCTTATTTTGGAAATTACAGGGGACATACCCCCTCCCCCCCCCCCCGAGACGTAAGGATCTGACCGGAAAGACGATTAGGTTAAAGACTATGAAACTCATCTGGGCTTCCCAACGCAGCGCTGGTCTCCATGGTTCATCCCAAATGATATGCAACTGTTTCCCATATAACATGGAAGATAATGGAGTTTCAAGGATTTCAGGAGTGGGATTAACGGATTCAGGAGTGGGACCCCGGGGCCATTACCCCTGTGCTGTCTGTGACGGAAATGTGGGCCAGAATTCCCTGTTATGTGGCTATTGCAGAAAATGGTGCCACAGAAGATGTAGTGGCCTTGACACAGTCCCACGCAGTGTAAGTGATTGGAAATGTCCAGCCTGTGCTAGATCTATAATGCCAGACCACGCTCCACCGCCACCGACACCGGAACCCCCGCCCCTGCCACCGACGCGCCCTCATGGAGGGCTCAAACTAATGCAGGTGAATGTGAACGGGTTAAGTTGAAGAATACAAGAGGTCAGACAGTTGGTGAAAGACCTTCAAATAGACATAGTCATGCTGCAAGAAACTATGCTGGCTGCAGACAAACCCACCCCAAAAAATCAGCGGATACAAGTGCCTTAGGGCTGATCGAGATGAGTTTGGAAGAGGGCTAGCGACCTACGTCAGCGGGAAAATTCCAGTAGCCAATACTACTGATGATGTCAAATCTCGAATAAATGATGGTCACAGCGAAATATTGAGCTGCAAGGTTGGCAAATAGAAAATACTCAATATTGTCAATCGGTATCTGCCATCAATGACCACAGGGTACGAGCCAGATCTGCTATTTATCTGTGAAATTAAAAATTGTCTAGTCGGAGGTGACTTAAATAGTCACTCTACACTCTGGTCTGACTAAAGAAGATAGAAGAGGAGTAAGCATACAGGAGAACCTTGACGAAATATGTTGCCTTAATGACCCCTTAGTGCACACACGTGTACCCTATGTCGCCAATCAATCACCTACCTCACTCGATGTCACCTTCTGTTCAATGGAACTGGCTGCACTCACAGACTGGAGAGTGATTAATGAAACCTCGTCAGTTCATAGATTAATCATAATCCGATCATAATTGAAATGGGTTTAAATTGTGATTCCGTAAGCACCAAAAGGACTTTCACAAACTACAAAAAGGCCAACTTGGAAGAGTTTGCAGCCGAGTGTGACCTTCTCCTAGATAGTTACGCATTTGAAGGCGATGTACAACAGGTTGAAGCCATTCTCAGAATGGCCATCATTACTTCCAGCAGGCACAGCGTTCCACAGGGTAAAATTCCTCAATTCAATCCAAATTTTACCGAATAGAATAGGGCGTTGACAGATGAGCGAAATCTCCGAAAGGCCGAGACACCCCCAAGCACGGCAGAATTTAAGGAGCTTAACCGCAACATCCGCACGCTTGTCAAACAGCAACAAAAGGAAAATTGATCTGAGTTTGTCTCGAGCACAGATAGAACAACCAGCGTGAAATAATACTGGAGGGTCATAAAAGCGATTCATAAATCAAAAGACCCGGACCCGAATCCGCCCCCTGTAATTAGCCTAGATGAAGGAGTGCCATCGCAAAAAAAAACCTGTTGCTGATAAGCTCATAAGCTATTACGCTGATATAAGTAAAGGCAGGCCTGTGCATTCAAACAGAAAGATCATTACAATAATGAAAAATGTGAAAGTTGATGGTAGCCTCGAGAAGCCCTTTGAGGTTTCTATCATAGTCATAGGCGATCATAGTCTGGGGCTGCCTGACTGACTGACTGCACAGGCCAAGTCAAAGTCTTGAACCCATTTTCCAAATTTGGCAAATCTTGCTCATTTTTTAAGTTTTTGCTTCTCTTTGGCAAAAATGGCCGCTAAATTCGAATTCAACAATAAAAGAACGACAGACTAGTTCCAAGTCCAAAAAACTGGAATCCGATTTCACCTAACGTCAATGTCATCGGATAACCTTAGAAAGGTCAACAAAAAAATTAATGTCAGTGTGTTGAGATAGACCACAGCGGGCCAAAAGACCAAACCAAGACTGACCGAGTCCGTAGGCCGGGACTATGTCGGGCACTGTATTCCCTCAGTGCTGTGGAGTGCCAGACACCGCGAAAAGCAGGGGATTTGCCAAGAAGTGGCGGAAGGCTGAATTATTCATTGCGAGAGAGCTCCGGGACAACACAAAGCCTCCAAAACAAGTTCAACTTGACATTTTTTCCTCAAGAACTTTGCCCTGTCCGATGTATGCAAGATAAGCACATAACAGCATAGCACACTCTGACCATATAGAACAACCTTTGGGATAGAACAGCTCAAGCCATTTTAACATTTGTTTAGGCATCACTGAGCATCTCCGTTTTCTATCACTGTCTACCCTGCTCGAGAAGTGAATCTTTTTAATGCGCTATCTGGACCCAGAGAAGTCGCTGCTGTCGTACATTACAGGTAATAGCTTACATGGAACGCGGCGTGAGCGTTTACAATTACTGCCTTGAATTATTGCGGTAGCCATTGTCTTGTTGCTGATAATTCCAAACGCATACCAGTACAGTGAATATGGAAGTGACACACATCCATGGTAATTAACGGTGGGGGATATCGACTAAACCACGACTACCTTTGATCGATCTCTTTAATTTCAGTTCTGGTCTGCGCCTGCTAGAAGGACATGTCTTTGGCTGTCCGTGTGATTTATGGAAGAAGATCATGTATGTGGTTCACGATCAGGCTATGCTCTGACGCAGGCCAGATTTCATGGTAAATGTGCCATATGACACTTTTTTCGGGGACCACTGGCATCGGTGAGCGAAATTTAGATGCCTTCTGCATCAACCCACGGTTGGCCCTTGGATGTAGAAACCTGCGTGGGCGGCTCCGCCGTCCGGGCCGTCAGAGGCGCGTGAGAGGCGCGTGAGAGGCGCGTGAGAGGCCGTGAGAGGCGCGTGAGAGGCCGTGAGAGGCGCGTTCGGCCCTTGAGAGGCGCGCACCCCACACTTCTAATCAAATGCATGTGGCGATGCATGGAAGATCGAACGGAAATGCATATCGTCCATGAGTGTAGGAACCAACCAAGGAACCATGAGTGTAGGAGTAGGCATGGAGGCTTCCACTTATTGACTCCATCGCTAACATACTGTGTAGGAACCAATAGAAGGCATGGAGGCTTCCACTTATTAACTCCGTCGCTTACATAACAAATAGTCCATAACAAAAAAAAATTAGCATGCGACCAATGAGCATTTACTGAATAATGCTACTTCCTCAATACCAACAGTTTTCTGGTTCCTCCACTGATGTTCTCGTCCCCCGCAGGAATTAACCGGTGCTGCCGCCCGTTGAAACCTAGAACCAGGGGCCGATAACAGGAGATGTCAAAAGATCACGTTACAAACAAAAACGACACGGGGGCCCGCGAAAACATAACGTTCGAAATTCGGAGAGATGTTCAACATTTGGTATCGGTTTCGACACCTACGATATAAAAGACTCGCCCGTCACATTATCCCAGTTGCGCCCCTGCCTTGACACACCATGACTGCACACACCCCCCAGAAAGCAGAGGTGGCCCCTCTACAGCAAGTCCCGTAATATGCTAGTTTCCTTCACTGTCGGAGCCAGGCGGCCACGCGGTCCATGCCCCACCCCCAAGCAGATTTTTCGGAACTTTTGCACTAAAATGACATTTTCTCCAATTATCTAGCATTTTATCAGACAAATATTGCCTTAGCCTAGGTCTATTACAATTTAGCTGTTCAAAGCTCCAGCGCTGTTCGAAATGGGAGGAAAAATACTTCCCCAACAACTGGTCTAAACCCAGCCTTTTTGTTCGCCATTGGTGTTACTACATTTTCTAGTCACTAGAATACAGCTTTCAAGTTGTTACCAAACCACAAAACATTTACTGATTCACTTGATATACATTTCACTGGGATAATAGGTTCTATAGCTTGTTCGTCCTTCATGCTTTCTAATGCTTCAGAGACAAACGTTTTATGTTAATTTAGCGCAGAAAGTCGAGAGCCAATGACATTATAAGTGCAGTTTTGCTCCACCTAAGAACTTCCTGTGGTGGCTGTAGGGATGTTACACACTCGCGGTTTGAAGGGCAACACAGTGGGCGTGGTTTGTTTGTGTGCTCTATATCAACCGTTCATGCCTATTTAAAAAAAGTAAGTGTGGAAATTCCTCTTGTGATAGCTGAACCGACTCTGCCTTGTCTAAGCTATCGGTTTTTCACTTCGCGTATACTTGAGGAATTAAAAAGAACCTATCAAGAGAGCCAGCATAGGGAAATAGTGTGAGGCTGATTTGTATTTAAATATATGTTGTATGAGTTGAAATATATGTTTTGTTGACATGTTGTGGTATACGAGACCACCAACCAGCTCGTGATGTTAATTGTACTACCAGTACATCCACTGATGCAAGCATAAGTAGGAATACGAATACAATGGCGATACATGTTGTACATTTCATCTCCCGCCAGCATCCACAAGACACTTAGTCGAGGTGCTTGATGCTCATATCGACGTCTGCCAATATAATTTTTCAATGGCGACATCAGTCACGATTACGAAATGTGCAGTTGGTGAAAATGGGTCAAGATGTTAGGGGTTCGCTGCACTTTTCTACATCTAAATGTATTCATCTTGTCACCCCCATTCCAAGTTTACATCTCTGGAACCGCCACTAATCACAATCATACTCTATGCGATCGGTTTATTGATCATCGCTTACCCAGGAAGTGTGGATGCCACTCACACCCAGCTGTTTATTAACCATCGCCTACCAAGGGAGTGTGTGGATGCCACCCACACCCGGCTGTTTATTAACCATCGCCTACCAAGGGAGTGTGTGGATGCCACCCACACCCGGCTGTTTATTAACCATCGCCTACCAAGGGAGTGTGTGGATGCCACCCACAGCTAGTTGTTTAGTAACCATCACCTACCCAGGGAGTGTGTGGATACCATTCACAGTCAGTTGCTTTTCTTATGTTTTGCTACGGACACCAAATTGGCTGAGATAGCGCTTTACAATTTCGAATCTGTGATAATAGATCTTCTGGGCATGTGTGGTTGTTTGGGGAAAGAAAATATCCGGATCATGCCAGATTACTCAGATGTGATGTCATTCTTTAGGTACACCAGGCGAATTTGTTCTAAAACGTGATCATGTTGTGCAAACATGAGTATTAGGGAAATAAAGCTCATCATTCTGCCAATATGGATGTTTATTATTCATATATGGTTAGGTGAGTTCTTGACACCTTCCACTTCCCATCCGGTTATTTACATTTTCAAGGTCGCACAAGACCATTGAGCAATGATACTATGTTATGCACTATGCACGCACGTTTTTGAAAAGCAACCTCAAGGAAATACTCGTATATTTATTGCCTGCGCATGAGAGCCCATCTCAGAATCGTGGCCAGTGGGCATGCAGCGTCACTGGCCTTCGCCGACGTTGACAGAATCTTGGCCAGTGGCCATGCAGCGTCACTCGCCTTCGCCGCCAACGGACAGAGTGAACTTGTCACCTTCGAATGGCACGGAGGGAAGGTGGTACGATCCCTCGGCAACTCGAAACAGAGCAGGCTGGAGGAACAAACAAAACTAGAAACCAGCTTGCCACAAAATGTCGCAACTGACACCAATGTGACACTGTGGGATTATTGATGATCTTAATGGTGAGGTCAAAGGTCAGATTCTATCGGACGTTGAAAACGTTTGCAAACTTCTTTTAAATGTTGACAAATGTGCTGCCCATTTGCGTACGAAATACTTACCACAGTGTTCGGTCGGATGTTGGTCAGTCTAATGACGTGTGGCGCGCAGCACCATGCTACGTGCGGAAAGTGCTGCATCGGGGCAAATTCTTTATCTATTTTTCACCTTTGCTCAAATTTTACAGTTTCGCTTTTCTAGGCAAACATGGTCGCTAAGTTCTAATTCCACACTCGGCAAAATCACTCTAGCGTTGTCTCGTATTCGAAAATAGTTGTCAGAGGTCACCTTAGGTCAATGACCTTGGATGACCTCGATCCTCGAATGGCATCGGATGACCCCCACAGCAGTACTTTGAGTCCAGTGTTCACTTTCATTCCTAAGCCATCTGGACTTAGATGGCCCTGCATCGCTACGTTTTCCAAATCCATATGTCCAGCGGTACCTTTGACCTGACATGGGGGACTCAACTGTTAGTAATACCTAAGGGTCAAATCATTAGGTGCGGAATACCAACCGACAGATCATGTCCAGATCTACATGCGTATGTTCATCCTTAGAGGTGATGTGTTTTGGAGCTGAAAATATCCGATTTTCTTGATGACATTTCTTTTAAACGTGATCAAGATGGATCAACAGTTAACCTCACGAGACAATACTCAATTCAACTCAATGTCGGGCAACATTGTGTTGAGCTTCTGTCAAACAATACGCTGGTTTTTGTGTCATGTATCCAATTTAATTAGGGGTGAAGTGTCGAGAGGAGGGAAAACACCCCTCCCCTTGCATCGTTGGGGGAAGATGACGGAATATCTGGGGGCTAAATACGAATCAGATGTATCCAGATTATTGTCTTGACGACAGAAACAGGCTTGCCTGTTATGACAGATAACGAAAGTGCAGGGGGCAACCCCCGACCAAATTACTCGCGAGCTAAATGTGGTATATTATGTGACAAGCTACCTACGTAATGTTTTTGAAGCTTCTTTGATTTGTATTGTCGATTGTTTGGTTTGTTATTGGTTCTTACGACGCATTTTGCCGCTTAGTCATTAGCATCGTCTAATCTTTCACGCCGATCGGTCATGGATGGCGAGCGGCGACAGGTGAGATTCGAACCCAAAATCGAACCCACAATCTTTCGGATTAGAGACGATCATCCAACCCCTAGACCACTTCGTCCCTGCGACGTGCATTGCCACTTGATTTCATTTGATAGCCGAGACAACGCATGTGTCTGCATATATCAATTCGTCAATTTCCTTGCACATTTGTGACTTAAGGTCATCACAGGCCACGCAGATGACCTTCAACGATCATAACTATGAACAGTTGTAACAGCAATTTGCATGGTTATACATACATGATAATAATGATTTTAAAAAACGTACTCACAAAGGAAATGTATGGCTCCATATGATGCAAATCGGCATGCATTGGTATTGGCGAATAAAACACTTTCAGAGGTCACGCAACTAAAAATAAAATAAAATAAAAATACACAAGGTTTTCGGTTCATATTCATCTGAGCATATGTCCTGCCTTCATTTCTCCAAATATGTTTTGGTAAAAAGGTAGGCGAAGCTATAATTTTCCGGAGCATAAAACTTGGTCACGAGATCATTGGGGTCAAATGTAAAGTTGGTTCAAAGCAACTTACATATCTCAAATCAGCCTTACATTAGGATTATAAATATATACTTCATTTTGCATTTATACACAGAAAAGATGGTTTAAATCGATTAAAAGTACGAATGTTTCGCACTGACCTGGAAATTACGGAGGGCATAGTTCGTGATTTGGGGCTTGATGAGATTAAGCATGGCCAGATTGAAATATACAGCCCGGAATTATCCTGTACCCAATTTTCTTCAATTTCTGAGAGATGCGGATGTTCAACTCCGACCCTGATTGGTCCATTTGTCCTGGAACGCCATTAATTTGCTCTGCTGATCCAGACGCGAGGGTAAGCCTAAGTGACTTACATATCAACGCTTAGGCGGACGGTCGAAATCGCTCAATGTTTAAGAAACATTCTGATAACTTTGGGAAAAATCAGGCCCATGCTGACAACTGAAAAACCAATGCCACAACAACTAACTATATTTTGGCCATGAGCCGAAATTTGAAATTGCTTTTCAGCATTATGTAGTAGGCATAACACATAGCTAATAGATAAGCGAGACATTCGCATGTCTCTGACAGACACCTCGCTAATGAGTAGATGTGTTTATGCATGGTTTGTACATCAGCAGGTGTGTTTATTCTGCTTGTTCGTTACAAATGCCGTCATATATGTTCTTGCTTTATTTTAAAATGAAAATCTCACCCTTTTACATGTTCCATGAGGAGAAATAGATTAAAGTCAGAATGATGTGATTTCATATGCGAGTTATTCTCACCGAACTGTTCGCTTATGAAGCGTGTTGCAAAATAACAACAGCAATACCATGACCACTTTCCTGACTTACGGCGGTGGTTTACTGGCCACCAACCTCCATTCCAAAACGCTACATACGTGCTTAGAATGCGGGCATGTGGGAGACTAGGCATTGTGTTGCTATGTTCAACTGACCTATTGTCTTTTCACAGAACCCCACCATGAGACCCATGGTCGTGGCCCTGTGTTGCTATATTCACCTGACCTGCTGTCTTGTCACAGAACCCCACCATGAGACCCATGGTCGTGGCCCTGTGCCTGGGACTGGCGGCCGCGGCATTGTGTTGCTTTATTCACCCGACCTGCTCTCTTTTCACATAACCCCACCATGAGACCCATGGTCGTGGCCCTGTGTTGCTTTATTCACCTGACCTGCTGTCTTTTCACAGAACCCCACCATGAGACCCATAGTCGTGGCCCTGTGCCTGGGACTGGCGGCCGCGCTGCCCACCTACCACGAGCAGAGTTCCGTACGTCTTATTCATCCTCACCTGACTCATGAAGGCCACAGCAATGGCAATCAACTAGGTGACGTGCAGAAGGCGGAGCACCACAACCCTGCTCACGGAGAGCCAGGTCATGTTCATAGCCCTGGCCACGGCGAACCTGGTCACCAACACCATGGTGGTGATGACAACCCTGCTCACGGAGAGCCAGGTCATGTTCATAGCCCTGGCCACGGCGAACCTGGTCACCAACACCATGGTGGTGATGACAACCCTGCTCACGGAGAGCCAGGTCATGTTCATAGCCCTGGCCACGGCGAACATGGCCACCAACACCATGGTGGTGACGACAACCCTGCTCACGGAGAGCCAGGACATGTCCATAGTCCTGGCCACGGCGAACCTGGCCACCAACACCATGGTGGTGACGACAACCCTGCTCACGGAGAGCTAGGTCATGTTCATAGCCCTGGCCACGGCGAACATGGCCACCAACACCATGGTGGTGACGACAACCCTGCTCACGGAGAGCCAGGTCATGTTCATAGCCCTGGCCACGGCGAACCTGGACACCAACACCATGGTAGTGATGACAACCCTGCTCACGGAGAGCCAGGTCATGTTCATAGCCCTGGCCACGGCGAACCTGGCCACCAACACCATGGTGGTGACGACATCCCTGCTCACGGAGAGCCAGGACATGTCCATAGTCCTGGCCACGGCGAACCTGGCCACCAACACCATGGTGGTGACGACAACCCTGCTCACGGAGAGCCAGGTCATGTTCATAGCCCTGGCCACGGCGAACCTGGCCACCAACACCATGGTGGTGACGACAACCCTGCTCACGGAGAGCCAGGTCATGTTCATAGCCCTGGCCACGGCGAACCTGGCCACCAACACCATGGTGGTGACGACAACCCTGCTCACGGAGAGCCAGGTCATACACACGTGACCGGTCACGGCGAACACGGTCACGAGGACGACGAAGACGGACACGACCACGAACGTCTTCACAGTGTGGTGGCTAGCTTACGCGCGTCTCTCCCTGTGGAAGGTGTCACCACTATCCACTCGAGCAGTTCGTCCTCCTCCAAGAGTAAGTCATCCCACTCACATCAGACGTACTTCGTGAGTATGGGCGAAGACGAGATCATCGAGATCACGGTTGCGCAGGCTGGTGACTATGATCTCGAATGCGTTCCGGCAGCTGATCTCACCGAATCCGCCAAGATTATTGTCGAGGAGAGCATTGATGAGAGCGACAAGGATGTTGACGAATCCGATCACGAAGCAGCGTCCGCCACTTCCGCTGATGGAGGACAAGCTTCATCTGCTGCCGCTAGCGAGGAGGGCGCGGCTTCTTCTGCTGCCGCAGGAGGAGCAGCTTCATCTGCTGCCGCTAGCGAGGAGGGAGCGGCTTCTTCTGCTGCTGCAGGAGGAGCAGCTTCATCTGCTGCCGCTGGCGAGGAGGGCGCGGCTTCTTCTGCTGCTGCAGGAGGAGCAGCTTCATCTGCTGCCGCTGGCGAGGAGGGCGCGGCTTCTTCTGCTGCTGCAGGAGGAGCAGCTTCATCTGCTGCCGCTAGCGAGGAGGGCGCGGCTTCTTCTGCTGCCGCAGGAGGAGCAGCTTCATCTGCTGCCGCTAGCGAGGAGGGCGCGGCTTCTTCTGCTGCCGCAGGAGGAGCAGCTTCATCTGCTGCCGCTAGCGAGGAGCGCTTTTTTTAGAAGGAGTCCTCTGCTGCCGCTGGCGAGGAGGGAGCGGCTTCTTCTGCTGCTGCAGGAGGAGCAGCTTCATCTGCTGCCGCTAGCGAGGAGGGAGCGGCATCTTCTGCTGCTGCAGGAGGAGCAGCTTCATCTGCTGCCGCTGGCGAGGAGGGAGCGGCTTCTTCTGCTGCTGCAGGAGGAGCAGCTTCATCTGCTGCCGCTAGCGAGGAGGGAGCGGCATCTTCTGCTGCTGCAGGAGGAGCAGCTTCGTCTGCTGCCGCAGGCGAGGAGGGCGCGGCTTCTTCTGCTGCCGCTAGCGAGGAGGGAGCGGCATCTTCTGCTGCTGCAGGAGGAGCAGCTTCATCTGCTGCCGCTAGCGAGGAGGGCGCGGCTTCTTCTGCTGCTGCAGGAGGAGGGGCTTCATCTGCTGCCGCTGGCGAGGAGGGAGCGGCATCTTCTGCTGCCGCAGGAGGAGCGGCTTCATCTGCTGCCGCTGGCGAGGAGGGAGCGGCATCTTCTGCTGCTGCAGGAGGAGCAGCTTCATCTGCTGCATCAGGTGGAGAGGGTGCTGCTTCATCTGCTGCCGCCAGTGGAGCGGCGTCTTCTGCTTCTGCGGGCGAAGGAGCAGCCTCCTCTGCTGCTGCTGGTGGAGAGGGAGCGGCCTCATCTGCCGCTGCCGGCGGTGCTTCCGCAGCGTCTGCGTCGGCATCCTCTGGGTCTTCGTCTACAGCAGTCGCCACGGAAGACGAACACTCTCATGAAGAATTACACGACTGCACTTGTGTGCCGTACTACCTGTGCAAGGGTGGTGACGTAATTACCGACGGGGCTGGCATCATCGACATACGCTTCAACTCGGGGCACGGAGACGATGAGCATTTCAAATCTAACTCAAAGTGTCACAGCGACCTGGAAGTGTGCTGCCGGGTGCCACTCAGCAAGCCTGATCCAGAAATCGTGGAAGAGCTCATCGAAGAGCCCTACATCCCCAGTTGTGGCCACAGAAACCCGAAAGGAATTCACGTCAGCCTTGATGGATTTAAGGTTGGTGGACATTTACACTTGACATTTGCATTTGCACTTGTGCATTTGCATTTGCACTTGCACATGTGGATGTAAGCGGTAGTTGACTGGGTTTTACCGAGGTGTTCAATAGCAAGTGTGAATAACCATCATCAATCGCAACGGCGCGGAACTGTTGCCACACATCTAAGCCTACTATCAATTGTTGCATAACTGCGTGGAAATATTATTTTTGAAGATCTAAATTTAATATTTCGAATGCACGAATGAAATCTTGTTTTTTTTAGCGTCGCGTTTGCCGTAAAGATGATCGAAATCGTATACTTGAGTGGGATGTGCGGTACATCCGTTTTGGAGACATTGTAAGTGAGTACTCCATGGTCGACATCGTTATTCGAAGAGCGACTAGGCTTGAACTCCTAACGATTCAACTGGAGAAGTTCAGGAATCATTTGGTTGGAAATCACTGCGATGCACAGTTTGATTTAATTGTCGGTCTTGTGACCATATATAGATATCGATAGCAAACGCTCGACCGCAATGCTTGCTCCTAACTTGAGTTGCCTTAAGCGATCAGACCAGACAACTGACGTTGCATGTAAAGAATCGACTTAAAAATGGTTCTGCTCTCTCCCACCCAGCCTAAATTTGGGAGAGTTCCTACGCTACCGCCTGACTTGACTGCGGTGATCCGCTAATGAACACTGACTGACTGTGCTGACGCTCTCCAGGGGGGCGAATCTCAGTTCGGAGAGTTCCCCTGGATGGCTATAGTGCTCGAAGAGGCAGAACACCACGGGGAGACGGTGATGAAGTACGCCTGCGGTGGATCACTAATCGCCAGAGACGTCATACTGACCGCCGGCCACTGCGTCGACGGGTGAGTAACTTCAGAAACGTACTGACCGCCGGCCACTGCGTCGACGGGTGAGTAACTTCAGCGACGTCATACTGACCGCCGGCCATTGCGTCGACGGGTGAGCAACTTCAGAGACGTACTGACCGCCGGCCACTGTGTCGACCGGTGAATAACTTCAGAGACGTACTGACCGCCGGCCACTGTGTCGACGGGTGAAAAGTAACCGCTGGCCACGCGACGGTCAGTAAACTCATCTGACCGCCGGCCATTGCGTCGACGGGTGAGCAACTTCAGAGACGTACTGACCGCCGGCCACTGTGTCGACCGGTGAATAACTTCAGAGACGTACTGACCGCCGGCCACTGTGTCGACGGGTGAGTAACTTCAGAAACGTACTGACCGCTGGCCACTGTGTCGACGGGTGAGTAACTTCAGAGACGTCATACTGACCGCCGGCCATTGTGTAGACGGGTGAGCAACTTCAGAGACCTCGTACTGACCGCCGGCCATTGCGTCGACGTTTACTACGACCACGGGCAAAACACCCCACTAAACCGGAGGGATAAACTGCAAACCGTTGATACGTGAAAGGCTTCCACATAGCAAACTTGCCAAGGAAAACTTTAAACGTAAAAGCATAGTGTATTTATATGACATGGCATATTATAGACTGTTATTGTTGGGTCATTCAGCGTAGCATAAGGTAATATATTATGAGCAAATATGAATACCGTCACCGCCAATGCTATCGTCTAACGTTAGCATTGGTTACTTATTCATGACCGCGTCCTGTTTAGCACCACCCCTGCCTTCTTACCACACGTCCCTACTGATTGATGACCCAGTGTCTTCACGTTCACAGCTGACTTTACCCTTGGCACCTCTGACGCCACCTCTAACCTCTCTCACGGCAGGAAGCAAGCCAACCAGCTGTTGGTCCGGCTCGGCGACTGGGACACGAAACGGCAAACCGAAATCTTCCCGCACGAGGAGGTTCACGTGGCGCATATCGAGGTGCACGCCAAGCTCAACTCGCGCACACTCTTCAACGACGTGGCGCTGCTGTTCCTGGAGCACGAGGTGACGTTGCAGCCGCACATCGACACCATCTGTCTGCCGGAGGCGGACGAGACGTTCGACGGCGCACCATGCGTCGCCACCGGCTTCGGACGCGACAAGTTTCACGGCGGCAGCTACCAGAACATCATGAAGCAGGTCGACCTGAGCGTCGTCTCGCACGCCGATTGCCAGAGCAGCCTGCGTAGCACGCGACTCGGCCGCTGGTTCCGGCTGCACGACTCGTTCACATGCGCCGGCGGTGAGCCGGGCGTCGACACGTGCAAGGGCGACGGCGGCTCGCCACTCGCATGTCCCAGCCACTCAAACCCCGACAAGTATGTGCAGGTTGGCATCGTGGCGTGGGGAATCGGCTGCGGCGAGAAAGGCGTACCGGGCGTGTACGCCAGCGTGCCGAAGCTGCTCGCCTGGATCCACGAGCACCTGGGCTCACACCTCGCGGGCAGCGCCGCCTCCGACAGGCTGGCCGTACACGAAGCGGTGCAGGTGCAACTCGTGAAGGTGGCACCGGTTGAGTTGCCTTCACTTGGGCCGCAGACTGGATACTGAGATCGAGACGCACCGTCCGAGGTTTGTCGTCTCCAGTTGACGACCACGGGTGGTGTCCGGCCACGTGCCAGCGAGTCAGCGAGCTAGCGCGGCCTGCGTCACTCAGAACCGGCACACCGCGTGTCAGCTGACTACCGCAAAACGTGAAGCCATTCTCGGACTATGGGTTTCTACGGCCATTCTCGGCTACAGCTACGGCCTGTCAAGGAGCATGGTGTTTGGCTATTCAGCAATAATACAAACATACCGTGAAGTATTTTGCTGTTTTATATTCATTTCCACCCCTTCTCTATATCTCACTTTCTCCATCTCCTTTTTCTCTATCTCCCTTTCTCTCCCTCTCTCTTTATCTCACTCTCACCCTCTCTCCATTTTTCGACCACAGTGACATACCCCGATCGATAAGCCACAAATATTCTGGAATTCTTCGAATGATGACAGCAAAAAATCACTATCACGTTCAGATTATTTTTCGTCTCAAATTACCACAATGCACCCATATAATGCATGCCTGCGAATAATTCGAAGCTGGGCATGGATTAGGGCGGGTCACTGAAAGTCTTCGTCAAATATTAAATTATAATTGTACAATTTCAAACCGGCTCATATTTTTTCAGCACAAATGATTTTTCTTAGATGTTTTGATGCTGTTTTAGAGGTGTTCCATATCGTGTTCTGAGACAATGCTTGAGCGATTTTGTGCCCAGAAAATCACGCTTATAAGCATGATCAGATTTTGACAAATTGTTTTTCCAGGAACATTTTGGGTAGTCACAAAGTCAAGTCATGTTATAAACTGTTCACACTTAATGCGAGCCACAGGGTCCCATCTGGGTTAGACATGTAAAGGGAATACACTATTACCCGGGACAAAATAATACGCAGCACCCAAACAGTAGGAAAGTTCCTATATTGGCTTGAGTGATAGTCTAATGAACTTCGCGTCTCGATAACCCCGGTAGTGAAAGCACCAATGTCCTCCAAGCTGCCTGTATTACACTGCAGCGCTCCAATCAACACACAATACAGTTAAACACCGTACAGAACTTTCTCCTCTGAATGAAAGCCGTGATATCGCCTTTGCTATGAATTTAGGGGCCGAAATTAGGTGGAAATTCAGCGGGCGCGCGAGCGTCCAGCACAGACCTGCTCGCCCAGCCAAGCAGTCCAGCCAAGACCTGCAGTCCAGCGAAGACTGACTGGCTGGGCGCTGCTGAGCGCCGCCAGAATACCCCCGGTCGCTTATTGGCTGAAGATTCAAATACGCCCATTTACGTCACATCCCTGTTCTGGAATGATCGAGTGCCTTTCAGACGGGAAGTTGGCCTGCATTAGTGACGGTAGCGATGTTACATTTACGTTATACTTTTACAATCTATAGGTTTACGGGATTATTTCAATTACAGTTACGGGATAGCCAACAGTATAATTTTATATGAACTCTGTTACAAAACCAATACCACATTGTAAATTCCAGAGAAACTTTCACCACATCCTACACACCTACCAATACCGAGCTGGCCGTTTGCACATGATCCCGTGTAACACACGCGTGGATCGATTGCCACATCAATATTTTTGACTCCATTCCTGCCTGCTTAAAGGGCCTACACCGTGTGCACACACTAACATAAATATCATCCCATCCACCACTAATTAGAAACAAAATTGTTTGTTGAATCTTAAATGTTTGTCCACACTACTTGTAATATATTCAATGGATGACTGCACACAACATCAGCAAGTGGGGTCGCACATAGGCTAAGTACATATGTTCATGACTTTCTTGCTCTTATATCTGACATTCATATTATTAATTCCTAACATTCTGATTGCCCTCTTCCTAAATTGCTGTCCCCTGGTACATTGGTTTTCTGCTGCAAGGTCATTATAAGCTAACACACCTAAGTATCTTTCCACTTCAATAATATCCAGTTCCCTACCTCCTATTGCATACCTGAAATTAACACATCCATATCACAGATGCATAACATTACACTTTGCATAGTTGAAAGGCGTCTGCGATTGATCAGCTCAAGTTTTAGATCCACCGAGTCTAGTTCAACATTACTAGATGGATCACAACTCTTAACCACTTCTACCAGCTTGATGTCATCAGGAAATTTGAATATCCTATTCCTCAGCCCTACTTCAATGTTGTTCGCAAAGATGACAACGAGAAGTGCACCTAGAACAAAGCCCTGTGGCACCCAACTCAGAACATCCTTCCATTCAAATTAACATCCATTTAACACTACCCTTTGTTTCCGTCCCATTAATCATGCTAGTCAATCCAATATAGCACTTTTCTACAATCTCATGCTGCGGTAGTTGATGAATTAGACGTCTGTCTTGTACTTTATCAAAACGGCCAAAGACAGAGCATACCCGATAATAAAAAACAACGTTCCAAAGTGTATATGCTGTTTTTTTTTGTCTGCATGGTTAACACCCGTCTTTTCTCTTAGATCCTCACACCGTCTCGTGGGGCGGGTGTCCTTTTCTACCCGCTGTAACTTCCAAACTATCCGTTGCACGAAAACGAAAGTGGTTTCATCGGAAAGCGCTCGACAAGTATGGTCCGAAACCAACCTCTAAATTTTACCCCCCCCACAAAAGTGACGCCACTTTGGGTATCTATGTAATCACGACTGACATGTTTTTGGCTCTGGTGAGTCGATTTTGGGGGGGATTTTAAGAACAAAAATGATTCGGAATTAGAAAAGGAAGGCGAAATCGACCATGACCATAAAAAGGTTTCTTCACACCAAAAATCAACTTTTTACGGTAGACATTTTGCTCATTTTGAGCTTTCAATTTTCTTTAATTTTGTTCTGATTGGCAGAGTAGACCGCAGAACGTTGCTTTAAGTCAACGTGCCCTCATATAAAATGCTTACTTTAGCCAGAATCGTCGATTTTACCCAAAAGAGCAAATATTCAAAACAAATACGTTATGAAGAAAGAAAAAAAAACTCTAGTGCGTTTCGTTACTTACCCATATTTTACGTGACGACTGGCTGAACTTTTGGAGGTGACATCACTTGACCTTGAATAACTCGTTGACCGTAGATGATCCGACTTCAACAATTTCACACAGCATGCCGAATTGCGGTAGGAATAGGTGTGCGAAATTTCGGCGCGCTGCCCAGCGCCGTTTTTCGCTATCTCCAGCAAAACTCAGGGGGGGGCGTAAAAAGACCACACACCCCGAGACGGGGCGGATTAATGGGAGATGTGTCATGACCCGCTCCGAACCTACCCTCCACACCTCATACCCCAACGGGCACCGTCCACACTGAGAACTCATCTCCACTCCATCATGCACTGGCTGTCAACGACTGTACAACTCAGGACCGGACACTCAACTCATCTCTACTCATTTATACTCGTCTACTATCTTCAAGACACCAATCGACTCCTCTCTCCGTCGACGCTCTCAAAGTTAACTATGCCTTTCCCTTCTATTCTACTATCCTCAGCTAGATGCTCCTTTTTCTACCGACTTTTTCTACCACGTAGCCGCATACAGTTCAGTACATAACAGTTTGTAGCACCGTTGTTATCAGCTGCTGGCTCCCGCAGCCGTTCCAGATGGGTCGAGACGGTGGGAGGGGCTGTCGTCGCTTAACGAGAGCAGCTGGCGGAGGCTCGCCTCGGACGAGTCGGCTGCGGACGAGCCGGACGATTCGGTGGCCGAGCAACGCGAGTGAGCCAGCTCGCTGCTCAGCGCGCTGCAGAACGAGCATGTCAAGGCTGCATTAATCCAAGAGGGACCAACACAAAGCGTTGCGATGCAGAAGCAGTGAGGGAAGGCGTCAGAAGGCCAGTGTAGTTGAAGATGGCTCTGTGCGTATCAGTCACGGAAGCATTGTATTGCTATAGTGTCGCATTTCCCAGCATATCTGAAGATCTAAAGTAGCAAAGGCCATGCAAATTTGGGAAGCTAAAGAAGGGAGCCAAGGATAACTTATGACATGCAAAGTGTAAGGAGCACAAGAAATTCCACCATGAAACCTTTCTATTAATGCCATTACTTCATTGAAAATGCCGTGATCAATTGAGGAACATAAAATATATTAACGGACAGGTCTACCTATAAGTGAAGGAAGCAAGAATTGAAACCGTGCCGCATGCGTGATCAATGGGAGAAAATAAAAATAACATCGGAGAAATAAACAAAAACAGCGTAATCTCCGAGTGTAGGCTCAGAGGATAGGCTCCGTTTCCCTGCTCGCTTGCGGACCCAAGTCTCATGACACCGGTTCCTATATTGAATGGTACAATCTCCAACTGTTATCGGCCCGGTCACTACCGGACAGCGCCGCACTCACAACCTCGCGTCATGGCGTCCCGGGCCCGATCTCCGGCTCCGCCGCCAGGGTGTCCCGAGGTCACAACCAGATGGCCCCGGGCGCCCCGCCGCAGAGGCACACTCAGCAATCCGCACGCGCGCACAAGCGGTGCCCGCCGCATCACCCACCCACACTGTTGCTGCCCCCGCGCGCCCGATCACCACGCCGCGCACCGCCGGGCACGGGCGGAGGCAGGCACGGGCGGAGGCAGGCACGCCGCATACTCCTTGCATGTTGACGGAATTACACATTCCGACCACTTGCTCTTGCTTATTAATTCTACATCACCTTGGGGTCAGAAAAATATGAATTTTTAAACATTATGACCGAGCAGTCTTTGGCAGAACCTTTTGGTAGCTGTGGGATTCAAACCAGGGTACCTGGATCAGAAGCCCGACATCTTACGAGTCTCGCTACCCAGAACCACTGTCGAGTCCGCATTTCAAGTGGCAGTGCTCTGAATCCTGTACTAGATGCACACCAACCCAACTACCATATTGGTGTGTTCAAAATCGATTCAAGCCATTACGCTCTCCATCGGGTTTGAACTGAGTTCACCCAAAATTGGCAAATCTACACTAACCTAACCTAGCCTAGCCTAGCCTAGCTTAGCCTAGCTTAGCCTAGCCTAGCCTAGCCTAGCTTAGCGTAGCCTAGCATAACCAAACTAACCTAACTAAACCTAACCAAACCTAAGCCGATTCGGCGCAAACCGTTCTTCCATCACATCGGTGTCGCTCACCTGCAGCACATTGACTCGATCGCACCGAAATTGTGCCCAATGGGTAGCCAACACTGTGGGCTTTCGCGTAGTGTGACACATCCCTAATTCCCTGCGATGTGAGCCGAGCCGGGCGCCAATATGGAGGCGGTCGCTTGATTTTGATTTTATTATAATAGGCACTTCGGCTTGCTCAGGCCATTTCGTGCCGGAATAGAAAGAGAAAGAAAAAATATTATGTTCTGAAAGTTAATTTACCGGTCCTCAAGTAATTTGTATTTTCGGATAAAAATGAGAAGGAGATTTATGAGAAAAGGGTGTGTATCTCCTAATAGTGTGGGCAAAGAAAAGGGGATGTTGTGTGCACGGCAGTAGTTGGTAAATGTTTTTCGATGTTCATGGTAATGTTGACAGTGTAGGAGAATATGTGAAACTGTAAGGTGAGTGTTGCATGATGGGCATGAAGGTCGAGGTGAGGCAGTGTAAATATATCGATGGGTGAGAAAAGTGTGACCTATGCGGAGCCGCGATATAACTTTTTCTTCTTGTCTGTTTTTGTATATGATGTGGTTCAGTTATCGATGGCAGGTTTGATGAGACGTAATTGTGTGTGGTTTGTAGTTTCAGTCCAGTTGGTTCCAAAAATGCCGAATGTTTTTTCGTATTGTTGATTTGATGACGTCAAAATGTGGTGGGATTTGCGTGATGTGTGGTAATTGTAATGATTGTTTTGCGAAATGATCTGCTTCCTCGTTTCCAGGGATGTCACAGTGACTGGGCACCCATAGGAAACGGACCTTCATGCCCATCAGATGAAGTGTTTCAAGTATGTCATAAATGGAAATATGGCAATCGTGCGAAAAGGAAAGTGAAGAAAGAAATTGAAGAACAGATTTTGAGTCGGAACAAATGACGACATGGCGCATGGGGTGACAAATTGAACGGTTGAAGACATAGCGAAGGGCAGTGAGAATGGCGTGCAATTCTGCGATGAAAATGGAGGTCCCGTTTGGCAAGCGATGTTGTTTTGTGTATGTACCGGAAACAATGGCATTTCCTGTGTAATTTGCATCTTTAGATCCGTCGGTGAAAACAAAAGGAATATGGCGATAACGAGAACGAAACTGGTATAATTTATGTTTGACGTATTCTGGACAAAGTTGTGATTTTGGAGTGGTGGTGAGATAAAAAATATGCCGTACGGTCATCTGCCACGGTGGTGTAGTTGGTGGAGGAAGAGCAGTAATATGCGGAATATTGTATTGGAGTTGTGCAGAAAATGTTTTGATGCGTGAAGCTATGGTAAGGCCGGTTCGCTTTTCGGCGGGACCTAAATAGTCGTGGTGTAAATTTGAGAGAACTTGTAATGATGCATGTGTGGGATGGTGCTCTTTAAATTGAATCTTTGCGGTATATCTAAGTGTTTGTTCCATTTTTCGGAGTTCTAATGGTGGAATTCCTGCTTCTGTTTGTAGAGAATTGATGGGAGAAGTTGTCATTGCACCAAGTGCTAAACGGATTAATTTATTTTGTATGGTGTCCAAAAGCTTAAAAGCGGAGGTACTGGCACCAGCGTAGACTAGCGACCCATATTCTATGATGGGAAGAACTAAGGATTTGTAGAGATGTAGAAGCGTATGACGATCGGCTCCGAATGAGGAAAAAGTAATACAGCGAAATCAATTGAGTCGGTGAAAACATTTGGTCTGAACGTGTTTGATGTGTTGATACATGGATAGCCTACGATCAAAAATAATGCCTAGGAATTTAAATGAATTTACAAAAGGTATGTTGTTGTTACCGAGGTGATGTGGTGTGTCTGGGTTCGGGCAGGGTGTCGATTTGCTAAATATCAGTGTTGCAGATTTTGGGACGAAAAATGAAACCATACTTTAGGGACCATTCGTGTACTCGGTCAAGTGCGTTTTGTAATCTAATTTAACAATGTTCATAATTTTTGCCTGAGCACCAAATCGCACTATCGTCTGCAAATAGCGAATATGATAGATTGGCAGGCATGTTATCGAAAAGATCATTAATGATGATGTTAAATAATACTGGTGAAATACAACTCCCCTGTGGTAATCCGTTCTGAAGAAAACGTGGATCGGAGATGGCTGACCGGCACCTGATATAGAATGGACGAGAACCAGATATGAAACCTAGTAAATAATGTGCTAAGTGTCCTTTTATGCCGACTTCCTGAATTTTGAAAAGTAATGCGGGTTTGAAAACCATATAGTATGATTCGCTTATGTATAAAAATACTGCTACAGTGTGTTCATGCTTTTTTGTAGCCTAGGCGGATGTCTGTCTCTAATCTAATAAGGTGATCTATGGTGCTGCGTCCTCGCCGAAAGCCGCATTGAATTGGAGATAAAAGAGAATTTGTTTCTAGGTACCAGGTAAGTCTTTTTATAACTATACGCTCTAATAGCTTTCCTAGACAACTGGTGAGAGCGATAGGTCGAAAATTGTTTGGGGTCGCTGTGATTTTTTCTGGGTTTTAGTATAGGAATGATGAGGTCTATCTTCCAGGATTCGGGGAACATATGACCTGACCATAATGAATTAAATGTCCGCAAGATACAATGTTTCGTGTCGTCGGATAAATGTCTAAAAAAGGAATAATGTAAATTATCGGGCCCTACAGAAGTGTTACTGGTGGAGGAAATTGCATTTTCTAGTTCCGAAATTTGAAAAGGAGTATTGTATGTTTCATTGTTGTCAGAATCTAATTGTGTTAAATCGGTGTGAAAAGCGTGTTGTGCATTTTGTAAGAATTCCGGTCTGTAGTTATTATCAGAGCTATTGTGGGCTATGGTGTCTGCTATTGTATTTACTATTGTTTGTGGACTGGTAATGGTCGTTAGGCGTCATAAGCGGACATAATACCGGTGGCGCCGCTCTGGTGGTGGGTTTGTGAGGGAACACCACCAGAGTGGGCTTGCTTTGATTAATGCTATATTCTGGTTTCTAGACGAGGTGCAAGTAATTTCCAATGGTCTAATTTGAACGACATTGAAACAAGCTCTCTTATGATATGTAGTTCGTTTTATTATCAAATCATTTCACCCTGTCACTTTGCCCTTAAAGTGAAATGGAAGCAATTGGCCTCTCAACATCTTGTGATAAAAACGTGTCATACATCTTCTGTGTGACGTCCTGACAATTTCCAATGTTCTTAACTAAACGAAAATCGAACGTGCTACATTTTTATATCACCCTGAATAACTTCCATGAAGGTTTAACCCTGTCACTTTTGCACTAAATCCTAGAATTTGTGTCCCAAATTATCACATTGTATCACTTCATATTGTATATCAAATGTTCTGCATTACCGAATTAATATCCAATGGTCTTAAATAAACCGGCATAAAATCCGCTACCTTCTGGTGCCATACTCGACTATTTTATAGATATCTAACCGTGTCATTTCTGTACTCAATTCCAGAATTTGTGTCTCGAATTATCGCATTGTATTCCTTTAAAATGTATATCAGATGTTCTACATTACCGAATTAATTTCCAATGGTCTTAAATAAACCCGTATGAAATCCGCTGCCTTTTGATGCCATACTCGACTACTTTTATAGATATCTAACCCTGTCATTTTTGCACTCAATTCCAGGATTTGTGTGTCAAATTATCACATTGTATTCCTTTTAATTGTATATCAATGTTCTACATGAGCGAATTAATTGCCAATGGTCTCAAATAAACCGGCATCAAATCAGCTGCTTTCTCATGCCATACTCGACTACTTTTATAGATATCTAACCCTGTCACTTTTTACCTTTTGACATGAAGCTTTGCGACATTATTGACGTTCTGGCATGGCTCGATGCACGTCAAGCGCCGACGGTTGCTGCCTAGAGGATCCGTAGGGCCGCCGAACGGTGGCACGACAAAAAGTACAGTTCCACCCTTCAACAATACTAAGCAACATCGGCTCTGCCACGCCAAAACGGTGTAGGAGAATTTTACGGTTGTAGATGCATTCTTTCCCTTCAACGCCCACAAGCGTAATGATTTTAAACAATTTCGTGAAAATCTGTCGGCTTCAACTCTTATGGTGGCGGAACTCATGCCAGGCCCATCGCCTATCGTTTCAAATATGAAAATCTGCCTGTAACTTTGACGTTGGGGCCCATTAACATTAAGGGTATAGGAATCCCGCTCCCCGCCATATTATGAATGGCGGGCAGTCGAGGACGGGCCAGTCGTTGGCCGCCGGCGGCCGGCCGTTTATGGTTGAAAATAGTTCCAGAGGGAAATACGGAAAGTAAGAATATTCGCAATATGTCGCTGTAAGTGGCAATAAAATTGACGTCTGAAGGCAAGCTAACTTTCATAAATGCACTTCGCATTATATTTTATGGAGACAGAGTCTCATAAATTGTAACTATATTCTTCGCGCACACACTAGTGAGCATCCGGGCGCGCTTGTCACAGGCGCATGTTTCAGAGTTCTTGGTTGGTTATTGGTTTTACGACACGTCGACCGTTGAGTCATGTAGCGTCGCCAATCTCTCACGCCGATTGGTCGCGGTCGAAGAGTAGCGACAGGTGAGACTCGAACCCACAACCTTTCGATTGTGAGACGAGCATCTTACCCCTAGACCACTCGTCCCCGTTTCAGAGTTCTTGAGTGGCATCAGGAACCTACCTGTTTTCTTTCTTTACTGGAGGTCCCCCCGATGTCCGCATTAACATTGCGTCTGACGCCTGACGTCATATTCTGGATTTTGAGGACCCGGAGTGATTTAAATGGGATACGTCCAGACAATCGGCGGATTAATTGCCAGATTTTGCTTAAAGGAGTTTGAAAGGTGAGTTGTTGTAAATATGATGACCATGAACGCCGCCTAGCATCGCGAATGATGCGGCGGGTTGGGGCTCGGAATGTCTGAGATATTTTCGAAATGCCCTTTTTCTAATTGCGATGGACTGTGCTACTTCCGGACACCACCATGGAACTGGAATTATTTTTGTAAAAGGTTTGGTGATCGGAATTGTAGTAGATGCTTCAAAAAGTGTATTTGTAATTAAGTTGATGTTTTCGACGGGTGAAATGTTGGAGTTGTATTGAATTTGTGAAAGTTCCTGAAATGTTGTCCAATCAGCTTTCGGAATTTTCCAGCGTGGGATAAAACTGGGTGTGGTATCGGTCGCAGTTGAAAAAGTGGGTATCAATTTTATGGGGCAGTGATCACTGTCATGAATGTCCGTGTCTATGGTCCAATCGAAATCGTTGGCCAGTGTTGGATAGCAAATTGTCAAATCTATTGCGGTTTCTGTGTTATGTCCGAGGTGAAAAAAGTTGGCTCTCCGGTGTTAAGTATTACTACATTATGTCGGTCTAAAATGTGTTGAACAATGCGTCCGCGAGTGTCTGTGTGTGTACATTTTTTATCCCACGCTGGGCTATGAGCGTTGAAATCGCCAAGTAAGATGAACGGTTTTTAAAATTTGCGATGAGGTTTTCTAATTGTGTCAAAATGTTTGTGTTGTCTGTAGATGGTGGAATGTATAATGAGCATGCATCTATATTTCGACCATGTAAACGTAATGTACAAGCTATGGCTTGTAAGGATGAATGAAGTGTAATTTGTGTATGTGTGTAATCATTGTTAATGTAATGTGCTGTACCGCCACTGCGGTGTGATCCACGGACCTCATCGTGGCGGTATAGCGAATAATTGAAAAGATTGAAATTATATGTATCGGTAGGCAAAAACCAGGTTTCTTGAAGTGCAATGAGAATCGGAGTTAAGATGCGAAAAAAGGCTTTCATTTCTGCCCATTTGGAAATCAAACTACGGCAGTTCCATTGTAGAAATATGGACACTGATGAAAATTAATATTTGTCGGCACCTTTCGGTGCATGTCGGAGCCAGGATTGCAATTCTGGCGGACATGTGGGTTGGGCGCGGACGGCAGCGGAGGTGGACCCGCCCGAGCCGTCCGGCCGGCCGGTGACCTTGACAAGGTCACCGGCCGGCCGGTCTCTGCCGCGGGGGATGTCTGCCGGCTGGAAGTTGGTCGGGTCATGTGGGTGCTGGCCGGCGCTGAGCACGCAGGGCTCGATCGGCGGCCCGCTGATGGTGAACGACAATTTGCTCCCGCAGCGGAGTGACTGCGGGGCCTGTCACTCCTCCCTGGAGTGGTCCGTTTGTTGGGAGCCGGAGTGGTTTGTGTGTTGGGAGCCAGGGTGGTTTGTGTTGGTGTGGTCAGTGGTGTGAGTTTCTTAAGTGGAGCTAATCCGGGAATCAAGTCAGTTTGAATAGAAGTAGAAATGGTGTTGACGCGAGGGGTGGAGGGAGCAACGGTGGCCGCCTGGGCATAAGTTTTATTTGACGGGGAGGTGGCCTCAACAGACCGTCGGGCCTGGGGGTATGACACCCCGGTTGTGGCCTTGACGGTGCAAACCTCTTTCTCTTTGCACCAGACTGGACATAGTGGTGATGTGGTCAGGTGGTCAGGTGTATTGCAGTTGAGGCAGTGGGCCGGTTTGGAGCAGGTGGAGTCAGGATGACGTGGTTCGCCACACTTGGAGCAGCGGGCTGGTTGGCGGCATGTTTTGCTGCCATGGCCGAAGCGCTGGCAATTAAAACAGCGGAGAGGATTGGGGATAAAGACCGGACTGGGTATCGAAGGTAGCCGGCGATGAGTGTCTTGGGAAGAGTTGTAGAGTTGAAGGTAAGGACTAGGAGACTCGTATCACGTTTCTGGCCATCTTTGAAGGATGTGATGCGGCGGACGTGGGCCACACCCTCCGGCCTGAGCTCCGCCTGAATATCTTCCTCAGACATGAAGCGGAGCTCCGGCGCGAAGACGGTGCCCAAGGCGGTCGCGTTTTTCATCGGGATAAGTCACAGCCACATATTAAACAGAAGTGGAGGCATCGCTCGAATCGGAGCACAAAGCACGCGCTACGATTCGTCCACCCCTACAAATTGTACATTGCCAGATAGCCCATGTGACGGGCTATCTGTCCACCAAATTTGATAGCTCTAGTGTGCGGCGCTCTCGGCTTGGAGGTGCCCAACCCAAAACAGATGCACGCGCCTGGCGGTCGCACGGTACGGCGTACGCGACCGCCGACTACAAAAGCACGCAGTTCGCTATGGGGCGCATGTTTCCACAAAGTTTCACATTTCATTTTATTGGTATAGGCACTTCGGCCTCCTGAGGCCACTTCGTGCCGCGGAAAAAATAATGAAAAACTATAAGGCAATTTATAAATTTATAAAGTCAATTTATTAATTCTGGAACAAGTTGGTTTGTCGGAGAAAGATGAAAAGTAATTTTATTAGAAAAGGGTGTTCATCTCCCAATAGCGTGGGTAAATAAAATGGAATGTTGTGTGTTCGGCAGTAATCGGTAAGTGGTTTTTGAGGGCCAGGCACTGTTGAGAGTGTAGGAGTATATGTGTGACTGTAAGATGGGTGTTGCATGATGGGCATGAAGGTCTGGGTGAAGCCGTGTAATATATCGATGTGTAAGAAAAGTATGGCCGATGCGTAAACGTGATAAGACTTTTTCTTCGTGTCGGTTTTTTTTATATGATGTGATCCAGATATCGACGACAGGTTTGATGATATGTAATTGTGTACGGTTCGTGTTTTGTGTCCAATTTTGTGTACAAAAATATCGAATGCTCGGTTGTTTTGATGATTTAATACCTTCAAAATGTGGTGGAATTTCTGTAATGTTTTGAAGGTGTAATGATGCTTTTGCTAATGTGTCGGTTTCTTCGTTCCCTGGGATGCCGCAGTGACTGGGCACCCACAGGAAACGGACCTTCACGCCCATCAGATGAAGTTTTTCTAACGTTTGATAAATATAAGTATGGCAATGATGTGAAAAAGAAAGTGACGAAAGAGATAGTAAAACAGATTTGGAGTCCGAACAAATGACGACGCTGCTCATGGGGTGACAGAGAAAAGGATTGCGAATGTAACGGAGGGCAATGAGAATGGCGTGCAATTAGGCGATGAAAATAGAGGTCCCGTCTGGTAAGCGATGCTGTTTTGTGTGTGTACCTGAAACAATGGCGTTTCCTGTGCAATTTGCGTTTTGGGATCCGTCGGTGAAAACAAAAGGAACATGGCGATAACGAGAACGAAACTGGTGGAATTTTTGTTTGGCGTATTCTGAACAAAGCTGTGATTTTGGAGTGGTGGTGAGATAAAAAATATGTCTTTCGGTCATCTGCTACGGTGGTGTAGTTGGTGGAGAAAGAGCAGTCATATGTGGAATGTTGTATTGGAGTTGTATAGAAAATGTTTTAATGCGTGAAGCTATGGTAAGGCCGGTTCGCTTTTCGGCGGGACCTAAATATTCGTGGTGTAGATATGGGAGAATTTGTAAAGATGCGTGTGTGGGGTGGTGTTCTCTAAATTGAATTTTTGCGGCATACCTGAGTGTTTGTTCAATTCTTCTGAGAGCTAATGGTGGAATTCCTGATTCGATTTGTAAAGAAGTAATGGGAGACGTGGTCATTGCGCCGAGTGCTATGCGAATACATTTATTTTGTACGGTGTCCAAAAGTTTCAAAGCGGAGGTACTGCCACTTGCGTAAACTACGGAGCCTTATTCTATGATGGGAAGAACCATGGATTTGTATAATTGTAATAGCGTGTGACGATCGGATCCGAATGATGAAGACATAATACAGCGGAAATAAATTGAGTCTGTGAAAACATTTGGTCTGGATGTGTTTGACGTGCTGGTGCATGGAAAGCTTGCGATCGAAAGTAACACCAAGAAATTTGGACGAATATGTCAGTGTTTCCGACGTGAAGTGGTGTTTCTGGATTTGGGCACGGAGTTGATTTGCTGAATATCATTGTGGCAGATTTTGGAGCTGAAAATGTGAAACCGTATTTGATGGACCATTGGTGTATCTGGTCAAGTGCGTTTTGGAGTCTAAATATGCAATGTGTTTCATTTTTATCTGTGCACCAAATTGCGCTGTCATCTGCAAAAAGGGAGTATGATATCTGAGGTGGCATGTCGGTGAAAATATCGTTAATGATGATGTTGAATAAGACTTGTGATAAACAGCTTCCCTGTGGTATTACGTTTTTCATGAAATGTAGCTCGGAAATCGCTGACCTGCACGGGAGATGAAAATGACTGGAACCAGACAAAAATCCTATCAAATAATGAGCTAAATCTCCTTTGACGCCGAAGTGAAGAAGTTTGTAAATTAATGTTGGTTTGTATACCATATCATATGCTTTGCTAATGTCTAAAATACTGCGATGGTGTGTTCATGTTCTTTTTATAACCAAGGCGGATGTCAGTTTCTAATCGAATGAGATGATCTATTGTACTGTGGCCATGACGAAAGCCGTATTGAATTGGAGATAAAAGATAATTTGTTTCTAAGTCCCAGGTCAGTCTTTTTACAATCATACGTTCTAAAAGTTTTCCTAGACAACTAGTGAGAGCGATGGATCGAAAATTGTTGGGGTTGCTGTGGTTTTTGCCGGGATTTGGCATAGGAATGATGAGGGCTTCCTTCCAGGTTTCGGGGGAGAGTATGGCCACGAGTGTTTGTAAGTGTGCGTGTTCTATCCCACGCTGGGCTATGGGCCTTAAAATCGCCAAGTAATATGAAAGGATTCTTGAATTGTGTTATGAGGTTTTATAATGGTATCAAAATGTTTGTATTATCTGTTTGTGGTGGAATATAAATGGAACATACATCCACATTCCTAACATGCAAACATAAAGTACAAGCTACTGCTTGTAAAGGTGAATTACGTGTAATTTGTGTATGTGTAAAATCATTGTTGATGTAAAGTGCTGTACCGCCACTGCGATGTGTTCCACGGACATCGTCGTGACGGTACAGTGAGTAATTGAAAAGATTGAAGTTATATGTATCGGTAGGCAAAAACCATGTTTCTTGGAGTGCGATGAGAATAGGTGTGAGAATACTTTAAAATGCTTTCATTTCAGCATACTTGGAGATTAATTAAGCTTCGGCAATTCCATTGTAAGAATGCAGACATTGGGATATAAAGTATTAATGTTTGTCGGCACCTTTCGGTGCATGGCGTATCCACGATTGCAGCTCAGGCGGGAATGTGGGCCGGATGCGGACGGCGGCGTTTGATCCGCCCGAGCCGTCTGACCGACCGGTGACCTTGGCATGGTCACGGCGGCCGGCCACTGCCGCGGGGATGCCCGCCGGCTTGAGTTGGTCGGGTCACGTGGCCGCCAGCCGGCGCTGGACGCGTCGGGCTTGATCGGCGGCCCACCGATGTGGCGCGTATTTCGCCAGCAGCCAAATGGCTGCGGGGTCTGGCATTCCTTGTGGAATTTGCTTAAGTGTGTGGAGCCGGGGTGGTCTATGTGTTGGCAGTCAAGGTGTTTTGTGTCGGTGTGGTCAGTGGTGTGAGTTTTTGAAGTGGAGCTATGCCGGGAATAATGTCGGTTTGCATGGAAGTAGAAGTGGTGTTGACGAGAGGGGTGGGTGGAGCAATGCTGGTCGCCTGTGCGTATGTCTTGGTGGATGGGGAGGTGGCCTCCACAGATCTCCGTGCCTGGGGGTAGAACACCCCGGTCGTGGCCTTGACGGCGCACACCTCCTTTTCATTGCGCCAAACTGGACATTGATTGGAAGTGGTGAGGTAGTCGGATGTGTTATAGCTGAGGCAGTGGGCAGGCTTGGGGCAGGTGGATTCAGGATGAGGTGGTTCTCCGCACTTGGGGCAGCGGGCTGATTGGCGACAAGTCTTACTGCCATGGCCGAAGCGCTGGC